>CM035307.1:119647-167971 GCA_002900995.3 Ganoderma boninense
CTCCTTCTTTTACGCACCCCTAACACCTTAAAACCTGTTTAAACAACCTTAAAACACTTTAAACACTTGTTACTTGCTCACTACAACCTTAACTTAACACCATTTAACTTACTATCACCTTACACTTAACAAACATAGCTTAGCCCTGTTTAAAACACACACTAGTCCAACTACAAAACTCATCCTTAACTGTTTAACCTAATACCTTACAAGTACAAGTAACAACCTGTAACACCCATTACTTTCAACTAGTCCAACTCCTCAACCTTAGCCTTAACAATAGCTCCTGCCTATATAAACATACAGCACATGTTGATCACCTACTTATACCTTGTCCTACTCCATAGCCTACTTCTCTTTGTTGCTAGTCCACTTAACATCCTGCTTGAGTAGAACTCGACAAAGCCTATGGACAGCATCGTATGGTATATGAGCAGCATAAGCTTCAATAACTAGTGGTGGTATATGAACACAGGTATAGAGGATGTTATTAGGCAGAGACTCAAAGTTGACTCGGAGCAGGTTTGGGCTGAAAAGGTTATGTAAGCATACACCCACAAAATCGTCACAGTGACAATTTTGGGCGCTTTTTTGCCTTTTTTGGTAACTCTTAGATACCCTACTATAGGCCACATGACTTACATTCTGCAACAGTGACAGGGTTGGCATATCACATGACCCAAATTCTGCTGCTCTTGCAGGATCGAATGGCTACATAGTCGACATCATACTACTGTGGTGGCAGAAAGCAAGCCACATGACCCACATCCTGCAACAGTGGCAGGATTCAAATCACATGACATATATGGTGGCAGTGGTGGCAGTGACGGCCAGTGGCTGCTGGCAAAGTAGGCTGAACAGGCCTTAATGCTGGTAAAAGTAGGTGTACAAGGGTGCACGAGGCCTCTACAGCAGTGACAAACACAGATGTTGGCATGAGCCTTGTTAGACAGCATTGAGGTAGTGGGGATCTACAACTTTCTCTCCTCGCGCCAATGAGCTGGTAAGCAGGTTAGCACACCACAAGCTTCGTGCTTACAGCCTAAAAATGGGCGCGAGGATGGCGCGAGGCCTCTGGAGCAGTAACGAAAACAGGTATCAACACAAACCTTTTTGTACAGCATGCAAGGGGTAGAGAGCTACAACTTTCTCTCCTCGCGCCAATTGATCAGTAAGAAGGAAGGACGACAATCAGCCTCGCGCCAGTTTTCTTAGGTAGCTGGAATTTTGGCGCGAGGTTGGCGCGAGGCCTCTAGAGCAATGAGGAGGACAGCTATCGACATGAAACCTTTTGGAGAGCATGGGGGAGGTCCAGAGCTACAACTTTCTCTCCTCGCGCCAATCAATCAGTAAGCAGGATGTGGCTACAAAGGCCTCGCGCCAATTGGCGCGAGCCCCTCGCGCCGGCCCCAAGGCCTTGGGGCCCGGTTTATATAGATAGGGATGTTAAATAGTAGTTATATAGTTAAATTTGGCCTATTATAACAAGCCCATGTGGTGCAGTTGGAACGAGTGCTGCCCTGTGTCGTGAGATTGAGGGTTCAAACATCATGTTGTGCAAAAATTAAAAATCATTGTAGTAGATGGAGGGAACATGGTGTGATCGGTTGGGTTGGAGGCCCGAAAGCAAGTTTTTTATTCAATATCTCTTTACTATAAATTATTGGCCCTGCTACGGTCATTACAGTGTGCAATGATGTGCTACAGAGTGCTATGAAATAATGGCCCGGTGCTACAGTGCTTTACATCAAGGGGGGGGTTGCAACCTGGCTATAACTACTATATAGACTACAGTGTGCTACAGTTGCACAGAGATTTTTACTGATGTAGCTTTACCCCGTTGAATATGTAACCTCACATTCAATCGTAAATCCCATGTAACCGTTCCCGTATAAACGTAATTGTAGACTGGCGTGTGTTGCTATTTACACTTCACCCGTTTCCCGACATGTTGTGAACATGTGCCGTGTTCGTTTGATGTGCACTTGCTGGTTGGCAGGCACACTGCTAAATCGCAATGACTTCGTCGATTGCGTGGTGCGTGTTAGCCGTCCATTTGCTAAACCGCAGATATGACATTTTTGTGATTGCTGTATATCCGAACATGTGCGTATTGTCCATGTGCTGTGACAGCGACAATGGCTTGATTGTTTTCTCATCAATGCGTGCCCTGCATTCACGCACATTTTGTGTTTACCCTCTTTCGAACCCTGCCTTAACCTAAATCCCCCCCTACTTTACACCCTATTAATAAAGCGTGCAAAGCAGTAACTAAGCTGTATAACACCGCGATCTTACCTCTAACACAGCCACTATAGATCGTCCCCTTCAACGTGTTAAGCGCCCGCGAGTGCGATATAGTGGACACCACTTTTCACGCCTCATGCGAAACGGGTCCCTGGGCAGGCGCGGAGCGTGCCGAGCCTAACATGGTGGGGGGCGCAGTACCTTACGGCTTTCAACGGTGTTTTAACAGGGTAAGAATTGCATTGTTAGTCGCATTAATGAGCGTCGTTACCGAGTTTGAAGCACGTCAAACAACGCATTGTTAATCGTGCACGTTGAATGGCTAACTACGGTCACTGCTCTCATTAATGCGATCAACAACGCAATGCGTACAACGTTCAATGTGCACGTTGAATACGCTCTTAATGCGCTCAATGCAGTAAGCGTCCGGTCGTTAATGTAATCGTGATGAACCCGTTCATTAACGAGCTTCGTTACTGCATTGTTGACGCCATTAATGAGCGTGGTTACTGCGTTCAACACGACTTGAATGCAATAAGCAATGTGTTGTTGCAGCACTCAACACTCGTTAACGGAGCACTCCTCAACCAGCATTGACCGTGATAACAACAGTCAGTAAGGTGCTGAAGACAACGCTTACTCAACTCCGTTGAACACCTTTAACACGGAGTAACAACGAGAGTTGTTACCCTTCAAAGGTGCGTTATAATTATATTAACAAGCTTTGTTACCAGCGTTACATGAATATCGAACGGGCTTAACAACGTACAACTACCTGACTTAAAACAGGATACTTACAGTTGCACCCCGCTTTAACAGGTGTTGATGGCGGCGATTACTGCTAACACGGTAAGCGATCGGCGCATTCAACAGCTGTTACAGGACGTAACTACTACGTGCTTACTTCATTAAAAAGCCAATGTTTATCGCATTCAATACCTGTTAACGTTGCATACGATGGCCATTGAACGACAGTTACTTTACTTACAATGTAACACTTGCCGTCTTAAAGCCTTCTTAACACAGCTTACAACAGGCACTTTTAGTGAGTTCTAAGACGATCTCGTACTAACCATTTCAAGCCTCACTGTCGCAGCCAAGGCGCGGCCTGTCCGTCCTGGACGGACACACACCGCGTCGCCCTTCTAACCACTACAGCCTATTCCACACAACATAACGCAGCAACCATGGCACACTGCTGCAGTCGTGTGCCACGCGTGTCCGGCTCGTCCGCCCTGGATGGACACACAGCAGCCTGTGCCTCGCCTGACCCCTTCTCTAATGGTATAGGTTAGATGTCTTGCACAAGTTTGTAAGGCTTGTTATACACTTATTGTCTATTACTTGTGTGATTGTAATCACACCCTTCTTGTCGCACATATGACTTACTGCTGTGTGTTTATGTTGAGTTAGCCGCTGTCTGTTGGCTTGCCTTAGCGCCTGCTAGCCGGTCGCTTAGCGTGTTTAGCCGGTCGCTTAGCAGGGCCAAACCCTACCCTAGGGGTTGTTTCGTCCCTAGGGATGGCAGGCTGAGATGTTCCCCATAACCCTAACGGGCCAATACCTGCTCCGTGCGGACACACCAATGCCTGGTCCGCGCGGATAGCCCTCTCCTTCGTCCGCGCGGACGGACCAATACCTGCTCTGCACGGACAGATGGCTGCCTGGTCCGCGCAGGACACCATGGCGCGGACCCATGGTCCCTTCGTCCGCGCACTTTAGACCCCCGACCCTTGTGATTCTATGGCCCTAACCCTTACAGGCAGTCTTTTACCCCCTCTGTCATAGTCATTATCCAAATCAAATGCACAGTGTACATCGTCAACATCACACTTATTGGTAGTGGTGTTTTTTACTAAGTTTCCCAGCTGGAGTGAGTTACACAAACATTTGGTTCATTTGCACAGAACATGACTAAGGTAGTAAATGTGCCCTAAAGGGTCCGAGTGCACACAGTGAGATTCATCTAGTATGAAAACACCATTAACCAGGGGTTGAGGACGATCTGAAAAACGACGTGAGAATGAGAGCAATCAATAGAATGCATTTGACGTACAGGAAAGAGAATATGAGAGCCAGCTACGACAGCGAGGGGAAAGATGACAGCCCAGGCTGATCCGTCAACACGCCACTCTATGGGCACAAGCGGCGTGCTGATGATGACCATTCCGGCAATGAGAACCCAGGAGAGGAGCCACGGGAACCAGAAACGCTTGAATATTTTGGGAATTTCCTTGAAGAAGTTTGACCGCTCGACTTCCTTCTTCGTAGCGCCCCACGTCATATTGTACGAGAGGCAATGAGCGAGAATCGCCTGCGAAACCGGAATTGAGAGCCCGCCAAAGAAGAAGAAGCTATAGATGGAATTTAGTCGCTCTCGCCGCTAAGGCTGAGTTGGAGGACGCACAAGAACGGAATCCAAGTAATGTTCTCGAGCATTGAGCTAAGCTGCAAAGTTGATCAGCAAGCTATCCTTTCGAAACTTCATGTCGCTTACGAAGGGCTTATGGCCAAGGCGGTATTCAAGGAGCGTAAACCCCACATTTCCAGAGCCGAAGAAGACGACAGTAACGGCGAGCCAGACTTCGAAACTATGCTGGTAGAATCCGTCGACCGGGAATTGGAATCCAAGGAGTACATAGTTCAAGATGCTGATCGTGATCGCGGCGGAGATACCGTCTGCCATAAACGAAGCCGTCAACAACGCCCCCGCGGGCACCCGATATGAAATGCTCACAGTACGAGAACATGTAGGCCATCATTGAGAACTTGTAATGAAGAGGTGCGCCCGACCACATGAACCGGCGGATCTGGTGTGCGATAGGACCCTTCCTCCACCATTGCACAAGCGGGTTGAAAAGGAGCTCATTACATCCTGTGGGAGGCCTTCAGCAGTTACATCGAGCCTGGCATGTACACGATCGCTCACCATACGCGTATTTTTGCCAGCGATTGAGCTCGTCGTCGACAGTGAGCGAGACACCCTCCTTGAAGCCGCCCTTCGAGTACGTTGCCCAGCGAATGATATACCCTCGACGCTGCAAACGGAGCGCCATGTCGAAATCCTCTGATACGTTGGACTCGGACCAGATCTTCTCTTGACCATCAGCTGGATCGACGAAAGCTGCATCTTGAAGCGCCTTCCAACGTAGGAACGCGTTGTGACCGACGAAAGGCGCGACTTCGCCATTCGCAGCGCCTGTGTCAACGGCGTCAGTCACGAAGCCAAACCTCCGACCTCGCATATGATGACCTACCGAGCGAGATGCACTTGTGGATCCGACGTGTAAAGTAAGCCATACCGTTCTCGAAGTAGTGATGCGCGACCTGCATCACGTCCGACTCGTGCTGGATGATCGCCACTGTCGGGCACTCGGCCATCTCCCGCGCCGCGTCTCGCAGACAATCCTCAGGTACGACGGTATCTGAATCCACCAGTAGGACGATCTCGCCCAGCCGGCAGGCGCGCCCGTTCGCTGCCCATGGACGGAACCGCCGCCCGCTCGCCTCGTAGACCTCGTCGATGGCCATCTGGAGCGCCTTCTCCTCAAGGTCGTCGTAAGCGTCCGACTGCGAGCCACACTCGCTCTCAGCACGGGTGCGCACGCGCTGGCCCTGGCCGCGATTGATGCCTCCCTGGTCCTCACCGTCGTGGTTGCGGTATTGCATCCCGTAGCGTACCTCGTCGCCATTCGGGGATGGGGCCTCTTGCGTCGACGGATGCGCCCTCTCACGCGCGAGGAGATCCGCGAGGTGCTTCTCCGCCTTGAGGGACAGGGCCAGGGCGTAGTTCATATTCGACGCCTTCTTGAAGCGTCCGGCGCGGTTGAAGCCGCCAGGCGACGAGTCGTGTTTTGGCCGCGCGACCCAGCCGATACCGTGGTTGGCGTAGAAGATGATACGGGCATCGCGCTCTTCGACGGACAGGAGCCGGAGACCGTCATCGTTGATGAAAATTGTCGAGGTGCCTCCCTGGCGAGCGTATGTCTGCATGGCCCTCTTCAGCGACTCGATGGAAGGCGCTCTTCATCCGGTTGTTAGCGCACATCGGTCGAGGGACTAGCAAGGCACTCACAAGACCGTGTCCAGGCTCTCCTTGTACACAGGCATCTGGATGGTGATGTGTGGTAGGTTGTTGTCTACGCCCTTATTCGGGCGTGGGGGGACAGCGGAATAGTACTTCGAGTTCTTGTGGTACTGGCCAACGGGTCCGATGCACATTGAGACGTTCTGAACAATCTGGAGGGTGAAGAACTACCAACACCGGGGCTAGATAAGGATCGTTTCCCCATGAACGCCGAGGAAAGCTTACCCAGGATACACAGAAAGACAGGGGAAAGGTAGCGCACAACACGAACCGCAGGTAACCCCCCGCGAGCTGGAACTCCTGCAGTAAGACGTTCACGCCGCGGCCGATGAAAACTGCACCGAGCAGCATATGTCAGTTTCATAATAACGCCGAACGCTCGAGTACCCAGCCAGAAAGAAACAAAACGACGACTCACATGTACTCAGCCCGGCCGCGATTCCGTTGTAGAACGGAGCCAGAAGCACCGCCCTCCTCGGCTCGGGGCCTGTCTCCAGGTCCTCATCTCCGAGCGCGCCCTTTTCGTTCAGCGCGATTCCCTGATCCAGCCCGAGGTCGTCCAAACTCATCCCGAGCACACCGCCTGAGCCTACGAAAACCCCGCGGGGGGTAGCTCTGCCCGTAGTACCGGTGCCGAGCGCGGGCAGGGACATGCGACGTTGCCTGTTGGATGCTCGAGTGTTCAAGTGCTGGGTGGAACTGGCCGATATCGACTCTGCGGAAGACACCGAAGCATACTGTCAGCACAAGTGATATGAAATATGATGGATCGAGGGGAAGTCGCGGAGAGATAGCCCGATGGCTCGTCGCGAGGACTAATGGCCGTCACGGCTTAAAAGCCGCATATAACCGGATATCTGGGCCGAACAACAGAGGGCGGGAGCATGAACGTTGGATAACGACGACTCACCGTGCATGCTGGCCGGACGGCTGCTCAAGCTCGTCGTATGCGACGGTGCGCCGCGAGAGCGCCACAGAAGCTTGATGAGTCGGTCCTCGAAATCGTGGCAGGTCGGGACGATTGTATCGATTGAGTCTGACCATACCACCAGAACGCGTTCGTCGCGCTGAAGGTGTCAAAATATTTGTCAGTGCAATGAACGTGAACGTTGATCATGGAGAACCAGACTGGACCGAAGACTGTCTATCTCGTCGTTTCGTTTTAAGACGCCTTACGTGTCCCAGTCCGTCTCGATGACTTCGAATCTTACTCTCTACCTCCCTGATAGGCCTAAGCAACTCGATTAAAGAACACTTCCGCGCAATAACGCGAAGAGCAGCCATGGCCACAACGCCAATGACAGGAATCCGCTGGAGGCGCTGGGTGCGCCGTTCAAAACAAGCTTCCTTCGCTGTCTCAGCAGGTGCCGCCGCATGCCGCCATAATATCGGGGCCGAGTACAGAAGGGCTTTGGCGAGATGACGCTCCGGGATGGACAAGCCGTGTGCGAGCCTGAGGGAAGGGACTCACAATGAAAGCCGCGCTCTGCTCCTTGTCTGCGGTGGGCAGGTCGACCATCGTGTCCAAGACCTGGATGCGGGTGTTCACATCTATGTAGATAGACTTGTCTTCCGGTCCACTATGATCGCTATCTTGTCAATAAACTCAACTTCCGAACTATGACGAGACACGTACACCTCAACGAACGCAGCGTGGACGGCTGCGCTTCGAACCTTGACCGCAACGGCGGGATTGAGAACACGCACCGCAGCCTCGAAGGGTTCAAGTCCTAGATCCTCGTAGGGAAACAGGCGGTACTCGCCGCTCTCGATGCGGAGGGCGACACCGACAGCGATGTTGTCTTCGTTGGGCCGGAACCAGGCATCGCCCTGGGTCTGCTTGAAGATGTGATGGAGGAAGGCGTCGTAGCGGTCGTAGTCCATCGGTGCCGGGGTCGTACGGCTCGCAGGCATCTAGAGGTGTATAAGTAAGCTGGGCGTTCGACCGCTCTACTTCGCTGGTAGCGATGGGATCCTTCAGGTTTGGAAAGCCGGTTGACGCAGGGGATATATGGTTCGCCGTACCGAGTTCGCAGTTCCACCGTCCATGCCTGCCAAGAATACGCTCGCTGACCACGAGCCTCTTCTCCTTCCTCAGAACCCTGAAGGACAAGGTGACAACCGAAGCTGACGACATCTTCGCAGTACACTGTTGGACGCGCGCCGATTGAGCGATGAATGCGGCATGCACTGGGGGTTCTATCGTCCCTCTCCGAAAAGCTATGTCCAAACGGGTCAATACGGCTTCGTACTTCATCCACAGATGTCGCATTCGGGACACGATCGCAGGAGGACGGCGACGTCCACAACCGTTCCCCGTCGTACGCATCCCGACAATGCCCTTCGAGAAAGTGGGCTCCCTGTATGCGCGGCATCTCCTTTGATCGAGCGCATACATGCGCGTATGCGAGGCCGCTGCGCCCCCGAGCCGCGAGCAGAATCCCTGCGTGGATGGCGTAACTCGCGGTGCTGTCGGATACAGTCGCTTCCCCGCTGATATAGTCAGCAACGGCGATATAGATTTGAGCAAAGCCTTCGAACACCTCAACGCACCGTTTATAGCTCCCTTCGTCTGCCTCTCTGAGCACACGCCACTAATGCCGATGACGAGAAACATGGTACCGCGGTGACCGTGGCAGCGACCACACGAGGGAACGGAGGGTTGCATTGGAGATACAGCGCGTTGGCTCTAAATTTGAAGACATGGTCGAGGCAGGGAATCGAGCGAACGTCCATTCCTTCCAAATTGACAAGAGGGAATGGGCCGCGTGTCGGATATGCAGACGAGCCCAGCTCTCCAAACAAACCGACGCTGACACCCGTAGCAGAACACCAGAGAATGATGACGGGTAAAATCCGCCTCTCTGTTGTATAGGAACTCCACGTACCAGGGAAACTCAGTCATATTCGAGGACACGCCGCTTGCGCACACGCGACGGGCATCTTGAAACGGACATCTTGAGCGTGGTATCGTTCCCAACAGTGGGCCTATCAGTCAGAAACCATAGCGAAGACGTCTCTTTGCAGGTATCCATGGAATCCATGCCTATGAGATGTGATGCTCGGAAGAACTCATACGTCGATAACTTGCTTGCTGGGACGTTGCAAGACTTTGCCAGGTATCCATGACCGCGGATTCGAGGGTAGGGAGCAGTGAGCGAGGCCTCTGCCACGCGACAGCGCCTGTCTCCAGCGCGCGCCTTCGCCGCTGGCCCCGCTGACACTTGCTCCTCGATCGGTGCTGGCGCAGCCCAGCAGACACCATCGAGCGAGCAGATGGGTGACTCAGCGCTACGTCGTCCGTGCGTCACCGCTGGCAGCGAGGACAAGAGCAGGTCGCGGGGCTCCTGTCCCGCAACTTTTCCTCCTTCCACGCTCGGTGAGCACGCCTCGGCATGATTCCAGCTTTTACTTGAAGCTGACGCTCCATCACGCGCAGATCTCCTTGAGTTGAAGCTGCCACATCACCCACTGCCAGGCACCGCTTCTCATCTGCGTGTGGTAAGTGGGCATCCGCCCAACATGGCATTCATCGTGGCTCATTTATCTTTTACAGTCGTACTCCTCTTTTGTATTGTAGTTCTCGCGCAACTATCTGCTTCGCCATCAACTCTCATGGCCGAGAATCATGCCGGCACTCAGGCGAATCCTGGGGATAACCCCCATTCCCGTCCTCAGAGCCGCTCATCGAGTCGTCGCTCGAGTCACTCCAGGTCTCCAACTCAGAACTCCAACGATTCCATCCGCGAACGTCTTGAGCATCTCAACAAGATTTTGCAAGACGCTATCGCCGGGCAAATCTCGGACGATGAGTTACTGGAGCGCCTCCAGCGAGAACACGCATCCGCCGAGGAAACCTCAGATATCCTCGACGAGCTGGCTCAACGACGGCGAGAACGGGGACCTCACCGACCCGATCCTGAAGAAGGAGAACATCGCCATGACTCTCGACCCGAGCCTCAAGGAGAGATGCTTCGGGACAGACTGTCTTGGGAGATCGTCAGGGCTAAGCTTGAAGCTCTCCGCTCTGTCAGCATGGGATCAGAGGATCCCATCGACCTTCTCGACGCTCTCCGAGATGAATCGGATTCTAAAGGAATACCTCAATCCGTGCTCGCAGTCGCACCCCATCTCGCTGATATCGGGATCACTTCCGAATCAGATCAACACATCGCTAAAACCCTCGAGATTCGTCAGAGCTTTTCGCGCGAAAAGGTCGCCGACCGTACCATTCCTCATCTACAGCTCGCGCCACTGGACGACCCTCTTCCCAAAGCAATTTGGCGGGATATCTTGGGCGATAAATACGTCAATTTCGAGAAGCTCTACGGGGCCATCGACTCTGCCTTCGATCACGATGATGAAGCGAAGGACTTTGCGAGCGGATATGTCCTCCTTAAGAAGGATCAAGTCAACGCCAGAAAGGCTGTGGAGTCCGAGTCTGACTGGACCCGTGTATTCGACGCTTGGGCTGCCGCTGTCAAGTTGGTCTTTCGTCACCGAGAATCCGAGCTCGATGCGTATAGGCGCCTCATTCTCAAGATATTTCGGGCTCGACGTGGAGAACCTCATATCGCGATTCGAGTCGATCGGGACGTACGCGAAGAGTATGCGAAAACGCCTTTCCATCTCGATGATCGGTCGCGCTCGGAGATTCCTCTCTTCACTCACCTCACGAATACGTCCGCCTCCGCATCGTCGTCCAAGAGGCAAGGGTCCCTCCTCTCTCGTCTCGCGCCTACTAAGCGTCCTGCGGTGGTCTGCGAAAACTGGAATTTCGGCCGGTGCGACGACCCTTGCCGCGGCGCCCGAAAACACGGAGAATGCTCCGAGTGCGGGGCCAAGCACCGCGCCAAGGACATTCCCCAATGCCTCAAAAACCTCCAGGCCAGACGAGGCCGGCGAAGCGGCACTAGTGGCGGAACTGGCGCGTCGAGCGGCTGAAGGACCGCGGCGACTCTCGTCGGTCGCGAAGGGGAAGAGGAAAGCGACTAGTCCTCCTCCTGGACCATCTCTTCCGCATTTTCGTCGTCGTTTCGGTTGGAGAAAATCTGACCGAGAATTCATCTCTCCGGCCGCAGTAGGTACCGAAACGGCAGTACCTCTCCCGCGACCTCCACAACATCTCCTCGACGACCCGACGATTCGCGCCGTGCTTAACCGCTATCGAGATGACATCAAGGTCGAGACCCCATTCCGTGTTGACCGTCTGCGAAGTCTCCTCGCCGATCATCCCAATCAACCTTTCGTAGAATCTGTTCTTTGGGGTCTCGAAAACGGATTCTGGCCACTAGATGAAGGGGACTGGAATCCGGACGACGAAGTCTTCATGAATAACTATCCGATGGACGATCCCGATCTCGATGCCGTACGAGCCTTTCGGGATCGCGAAGTTAACGCCAATCGTTGGTCATCCAAGATCGACGCGCATCTCGCGCCATGCATGAAGACATCCCCCATGTTTGTTGTCTGGCAAAACGAGAAGGCTCGAGTCGTCACCGACCATTCGGCTTCTCGCCTCAATGACGGAATTCCTCGTTCGGAAGCCAAAGTCCGGTACGACGACATGCACGACTTCGGCCAGATTCTTCACGATGCCAAACACGAGTTCCCCGACCGACCATTCACTCTTTACAAATCTGACGTTAGCACAGCCTTCCTCAACCTTCCAGCACATCCAATATGGCAACTACGGCAAGTCGTCGTAGTCGACGACGACTATCATATAGTCCGGCGACTCGTGTTTGGGTCTCGAGCCTCTCCACGAATCTGGTGCTCCGTATCCGCACTCCTGTGTTGGATCGCGATCCACAAATATCGCATACGAGGCCTCCTCGTTTACATGGACGACTTTTACGGATGGGATTTCGGAGAACCCGATCGGTTCCTCTTTTTTCGTGGTCGACTACGTCCTCCTCGACAGGTGCGACTCCTTCTATTCTGGAACTTCATCTGCTGTCCCTATGGAGACGACAAACAGCTCGACGCACCACGTTTGAAGATTATCGGGTTCTGGACCGATGTCCTCTCCTTCTCCATCACCATGCCACCGTCCGTCATCGAAATCGCGATTGCAGCCATCAATCAGTTCCTCGCCTCACCGGGCCGGGGAAAGCTCCTCTCCGTGCTTGGCAACGCCTCGCCGGTCATCTTAACTGGATCCTCAACGTCATTCCCTGGGGCCGTCCTGCCCTCTCCTCGCTTTACGGCAAGATCGCAGGAAAGTGCAACCAGAACGGGTCCATTTTCTTGAATCGCGAGGTCGTTACCGACCTCGCTTGGTTCCGTGACATTCTTCCCGTAGCGATCGGTGTCCGCTTCGTCGATCAGGGCCGCTGGGCCCCCGAAGAAGCAGACATTACTGTCTGGTCTGATGCCGCTCTGCGGGGCGGTATGGCTTTTGTTTTCGGGCATTCTGCGTTTGTATATGAGTTCCCGAAAGGCCTCTTTGACCGTCCCGGTCACCCTGACATCTTCTTCTTCGAAATGTTCGCTATCGTCTCCGCTCTGTCTCTTTTTTGCTGAGTATCCGGAGCCTCCTCGTCGCGTCCTCTTCTTCACTGACAGCCTTAATGGTGTCGATTTGTTTCAGTCGCTTCGGGCTACCGACCCTCAGCATAACGCACCCCTTCTCGCAGCTGCCGCTATTGTCCTTCAGACTGGTATTGACTTTCATGTTCTTCACATCCCCGGAAAAGATAACACGCGCGCTGACATGCTCTCCCGCCTAATGTATGAAGATTATATTCGTCAATATCCCGCCGACACAATTCGCTTTTTCTCCCCTCCGAGGGAGCTTCTTCCTTCTCGATGGAAGAACAGCTTCTAAATGCACTTTCTCGCGGACAGAGGCGGATCCGTCCTGTCGCGCGACCTCGTCTCCCGCTGTCGGCCATTGACGAATATATTGCATATCTTCATGCTCACGCTATCGAAAATTCAACGCGCCGTAATTATTCAACCGGGGCTCGTGATTACATTTCCTTTTGTTCGATCCATCATTTGCCGCTCGATCCGTCTCCTCTCACTCTTGCACGCTATGTTGCTTATACGTCTCGACGTATTGCCTCTGCCCCCAAATATTTATCCGGTGCTCGGCATTTTCTTAGTGATATTTTTCCTTCATTTGATACTGCCCGAAAACATCCTCTCGTCCAGACTACGATCCGCGGAAGCCGAAAGACGCGGGCAGACCCAGTCCACCGCAAACAACCTCTCCGTCTCTCTCACCTCCACCTCTTCCGTACCCAAGCCATCCATTCCCACAATTTCGACGACCTTTTATTTTACACTCTTCTCACCATTGCGTTCTACGCCTGCCACCGCATGGGTGAGCTCCTCGCCCCCCAAGATCACGACTGGCGAAAAATCATCCGGCGCCGATCATTCCTATCTGACGACCACGATCACGCGTCCTATTGGCTCCCCTACAACAAGACCGACCCGTTCTACCATGGAACCTCAATTCTATTCTCCCGCGCAATCTCCTCCCAAAACATCGACCCAGTCGCCGCCCTTCGCGATTACGTCTCGCGTCGCGATCGTCTCCACGGCGCACGCACTGCTCTTTTTCTACGAGAGAATGGCACGCAACCAACCCGCTCCTGGTTCGAAAGACGTCTCTTTCAACACCTTCCCCGTCACCAGTTTGGCGGACACTCAGCACGCGCCGGTGGCGCCACCTATTACGCTTCCCTAGGCCTATCCGAAAACCTTATCATGGCCAATGGCCGGTGGACATCCAAGTCCTGGCAAGACTACCTCCGTGACCACCCCACCATCCGCGCTGAAACTGAACTTCAAGCGTTGCGCCACGCTATTCCTCGCGCCTCATCTTTTCCGACCTCCTCCATCCCCCTCACACAACAACAATAGCCCATTCCTTGATAGCCTGTTCCCGTCTCGCTCGGAATGTATCGCTTTTCGTCGGGGGTCCGGCAATCGTGCCGGCCTCGGAGGTCCTATCATCTATGTGCGCTAGCCACAGAGGTCGGCTTCACTGCGGATTCCGAGGGTAGGGAGCAGTGAGCGAGGCCTCTGCCACGCGACAGCGCCTGTCTCCAGCGCGCGCCTTCGCCGCTGGCCCCGCTGACACTTGCTCCTCGATCGGTGCTGGCGCAGCCCAGCAGACACCATCGAGCGAGCAGATGGGTGACTCAGCGCTACGTCGTCCGTGCGTCACCGCTGGCAGCGAGGACAAGAGCAGGTCGCGGGGCTCCTGTCCCGCAACTTTTCCTCCTTCCACGCTCGGTGAGCACGCCTCGGCATGATTCCAGCTTTTACTTGAAGCTGACGCTCCATCACGCGCAGATCTCCTTGAGTTGAAGCTGCCACATCACCCACTGCCAGGCACCGCTTCTCATCTGCGTGTGGTAAGTGGGCATCCGCCCAACATGGCATTCATCGTGGCTCATTTATCTTTTACAGTCGTACTCCTCTTTTGTATTGTAGTTCTCGCGCAACCCTCCCTACCCACCCTTGTATTTACGCAGCCTGTTCCCGTCTCGCTCGGAATGTATCGCTTTTACGGCAGCGACGACGAACGTCTCCACAACCGCGAACAGCCCTCAAGACCCAACGACCCCCGACCAAAAAGCATGAGGTGCGTCCTACCATCGACCCCAACGTCGTCCGCAATGCTGACGTCTCTTCTCCGTTTAGCGGAAGCAAGCTCTCAGTGTCAAGCGTGCGGGGCTCTATCCAGGAGCTCCTCGCCTCCGCCAACGGCGAGAAGAGGCGCAACTTTGTCGAGACCGTCGAGCTCCAGATCGGTCTCAAGAACTACGACCCCCAGCGCGACAAGCGTTTCTCGGGCACCGTCAAGTGAGTCCTCCCCGCCCCATCCGAGCATTCCGCCGCAGCGCCAACCCCCGCGCCGAATCCCAGGCTCCCCATGTCCCCCGCCCCGCATGTCCATCTGCATTCTCGCCGATGCCGCCGACGTTCGATCGCGCCAAGCAGATCGACCTTGAGTACAAGTCCGTCGACGACTTGAAGAAGCTCAACAAGAACAAGAAGCTCGTCAAGAAGCTCGCCAAGCAGTACGACGCCTTCCTCGCCTCCGAGGCCCTGATCAAGCAGATCCCCCGTCTTCTCGGTCCCGGTCTCTCCAAGGGTACGCGTTCGTCGTCGCGTTTCCCTGTACCCCGCTCACCTGTCCTTCCGCAGCTGGCAAGTTCCCGACGCCCGTCTCGCACGCCGAGGACCTCCAGAACAAGCTCACTGAGGTCCGCTCGACCATCAAGTTCCAGCTCAAGAAGGTTCTCTGCTTGGGTGTCGCCGTCGGCCACGTCCAGATGACCGACGACCAGGTCCTCGGCAACGTCATGCTGAGTGCGTCCCGTCCCCCCCTCCTTCCAAGCTGGATATCCTGACATCGTCTCTAGGCATCAACTTCCTTGTGTCGCTCCTCAAGAAGAACTGGCAGAACGTCAAGTCGCTCCACATCAAGTCGACCATGGGCAAGCCCATCCGTCTCTACTAGGCGCTTCGCGTTCTCCTCGGCCGCCTCTCGTGATCGGCGGACGGGCTGAGGGCGGTGGAGGGAGACGGACGGGTTGAGGGGGCACACGCGCACGCGCAGGCTGCAATGCACAACATGAAGCCCCGCACGCTTGGACCAACGGCTTCGGAGAGGGCTGGGAGCCGATTGGGAGCTGATGCAGCTTCGTGCGTATTTCTCGTGTGTCTCTTCGACTCGGACGGTTTCCTCTTCTCGTCGAGCGCTGGCGGATGTTCTATGCGATGTATCATTATGGGGATATGCCTGTACGCGTTATGTAGCAATGACCATCCATGAAGGATACTTGTTCGTACCTTGCTGATGAGGGCGGTCATCGCCCCCCCTCAACAGATGACCTCAATTGTGTAGTTCTAAGGTGGGAGCGAGTTGCGTGCTTATTTCTGAGCCTAACCAACTGGCGAGTTCAGTTGGACGAAGACAGTGGACCACCCGCTTGCTTGTCGCCCGCGCCTGCGTCGACGCGGAGTCGGACTAGATTCTTGTCAGCGTTCGGCTCCATTCTCGCCCTCGAGACTGGGGCAAGACTGGAGTGCTCCTTTCATGTCACCGTGTCTAGATCCCATGAAGTCCCATTATTCTTCCACATCGCGCCACAGAATACATACGTGCTAGGTATATTTTCAGGATTTAGTAACGCCTTCGTCGCGATCAGCAATCGTGGCGGACAGCGAGCTTTCCGTGGGATGGGGATAATACCTGGCGCGAGGAAACATTAGTCCGCACCTCACACAACGCACTGACTGACTCTTTCTGACATACTTCGAGACCAGCTCCAAAACCTGGTCACCTAGCTCCCGCGTTCTATTCCACTGCGTCGCCGTGTACAGGTCGTCCAGGTTCCTCAGCTTGCGAGCCCGCGCGCACTCCGCTATCCGCTCCAGAATGGTGTTGCCCATGATCATCCCGGGCCCAAGATTGCGCAAGATCGCAACGCCATAACGAGCTTGGGTCGCGTCGCGTCGGAGCTTGTTCAGCGCAAGGCAGAACTCACGATCCTTATCAGTCATGACATACTCGGCCGCAGGCTCGCTGGGCACGGGAGACGGGCAACTTTGAGAAGGTGCCAGTGGTCGAGGGACTTGGGGAGGTAATGGGGAACTAGAGGCGGGATGCGGACGTTGTTCTATAATCACTGGCGGGGGCTCTGTATCCCTAAGTCGCTCTTGAATTCGTTGAACCCGAGGATAACGTGACAAGTCAACATCGTTTAGGACAAGCAAGAGTTCGGCACTCTCCTCTGCAGTGAGCTGGAGCATATCCTGCCAAAAATTGAGATCAAGTTGGCATTTTCACGAGGAGGAGATAGAGCACTGGGTCTAACTTACGTCGTCGCTTGACTCTTAGACCGGTTGTGAAGTTGAACGTTGAATAGGCGTCAAATTCCCAAAGGGGCGTCTGTCTTTCCCGATGGGGATTCACCGGAGCAATCGTCGCGACCACCAAAAGAGTATCCTGGAGGGGAGCAGCCTCCACGCCTTCGAGATCCATGTGAAATTCAAGGGATCGCTCAAATTGATATCGACTACTAGCAAATGGAAAAGAAGAGGTCGCACCAACCTGTGGGTCGTTACATACACTACTTGTACTCGTACGATGATCAAGCGATAGCTGGCCACTCTTTTCACCTTCGAATACCCGGTCTCCGGAACGATTCAGACACAGTTCGTTCTATATGATGTCAGGACAGGAACGAGCACTGGTATCTAGGCTTGTGCTGGACCTGGCTACTACCTTCCCCCGACGTCAGGCAGGTACCAAGGAGGACCATCTTCAACCACTATGGTCATACTTACACATTATCATACAGTACAGCTCCCGCTTCGCCGTTGAAGCTGTCGAACCCGCTTTCCTACCGATATCTGTGCCTGGTCCTCGAACATAGTGTCGTCTCCTCGAGCCCCGGTGACCATCGTGCCTTGCAGTCATGCGCTCACAGAGTTCCCCAACACCCCGCAGAGGACCTTCTGCACTTGTTCTGTACCCCTCGGAGTCCTTCGATAGCGTCTCTCCCGAAAACTGTGTGGCTTCTCTGTCCTGAATCCAACCCAGCGCACTCGAGCAAAACCCCCGCGTTCTGCGGCCCTCCCTGCCAATCGAGCGGATCTGCCACAACGCCGGGGGCTTCCTGCTTCTTGCGCCCTTAACGCGAACGCTCCCGAACACTACGAGCTGGAATTGTCAACATGCTCTCACCGCAGGGCCTACCACTTTCATTTTTCCCCTCACGGCCGCACACATAAAACGAGGCCCCTCGCATCCATCGTTCTGCGCGCTCAAACGTAGGCGTCCAGTCACCAAGTCCAAGTCCAGTCGCAGCCGCTAAACCACCCGCCATGATCCTCACCACCGTGCTCGTCGCCCTCGCCCTCGCCCATGCCACCCGCGCCTTTCGCGCCCCCCTCCATCCCGCTCAACTGGACGACGCTCTCGCCCTGCGCGGTCGACAACCCGGCGCGGATCATCGCAGACGATGTGACCACCATCGTCGCCGACAACACGCCCGCGTCCTGCATACCTCGTGCGCCGCGCTCGGGTTCGGGTACGCCGGCGTCGAGTTCGGCGACGAGTGCCACTGCGGCACGGGGCTCAAGGCCCCGCTCAACGACAGCGCCGCGGCAGTGTGCGACATGGCCTGCCCTGGGGACGCCACTCTCGCCTGCGGGGGGGCGTGGAGCATCCAGGTTCGTACGATGCTATCCGAGTCGCTGGGGAGCATCCTGATCCACAAGACGATACTGACTGAACGTACGCTCATGCAGGTGTACACGGTCCCCGCCCTGCGTCCCGGGACCTGGGCGTACCAGGGCTGCATCGTCGACACCGCCGAGGCCCCGGCGTTCAACACTTCAGCGTTGCAGATCGTCGCCTCCAACCTCGACCTCGTGAACCAATGCCTCCAGGCATGCGCGCACGCCGGTTTTTCATTTGCGGGAGTCGAGAACGCCAGCGAGTGCCTCTGCACAAACGACGGGATCGCTGTCGGGGCCGTAGCCGCGAACGACACTGAGTGTAGCTCGTTGTGTCCGCTCCCGGGCGACGCGGGATTCGAGTTTTGTGGAGGGGTGGAGAGGCTTGGCGTGTTCGAGTTCACGGGGTGATCGAGAGTGACCGACGTCGAGGTCGAGGACTGATTCATATACCCGCCGCCGTCTTTAACAGCACGGTCTCACACTGCTCGTGCGTCGTCGCAGTAGCCGCTAGTTCCAAGAAAAAAACCTAGTCATTAGCTGTTCCTCGGGATATCCGATACAAGCATGTGTTAGTACATACAGGGAGAATAGCAAGAGGTCCCCACATTTCGCATTTCGTTCATTTCTAGTCATCGTCCTCGGCCTCCGGCTCGCCATCCAGCTCCATCTCCTCCGCCTCCTCCCGCGACATCTCCCCATCCACGTCCCCATCCACGTCCCCGTCTCTGTCTCGATCACCCACCTTGACCCCATTCCCGAACCCACCTCCAACCCCGTTCACCACCCGCCCATGGTCGTAGCCCCGCACACCGGCACGCACCCGCTCCGTAATGACCCTCTTCACCGGGTCCCACACCGCCCCGCTCTCAAAGAACCGCCTCTTCTTCCCGCCCGCGCTCCCGCTCCACGCCGGCCCGTGCCCATGTCCGCACCCATCGTCGTCATCACGATCCAGCGCAAGTTCACGCTCAAACTCAGGCGGCAGGCGCGGCACGTCGAAATACTGGGATGTGACAATACTCATGCGTTTCCGCCCACTTCGTAGCCGGTGCGAGGAACGGCGGTGTCTGCGACGGGTGCCAGACTCGCGGTCCGAGTCGTCGTTGCCGTCGTCGGTCGACTCCGCCTCCGAGTCCGTCTGGTCCGACTGCGTCTGGAGGTCGTAAACGTGACGTGCGTGCTCTGTCACAAGAAGAATACAACGCCCGTCAGATGAGCGGGCGAGAATAACGCGAGGAGGCACAGACGTACGTGCGAGTCGCTCGTCGAGGTCGTCGATGGGCGCGTGGGCGTGGACACCGCCGAGACCGAGGTGCTCAGCGAGCCCCTCGCGCGGGACGTCGTGCATCTGCACCGACGGCGCGGGGCTCAGCTCCGACAGATACCGCAAACACTTCTCCCTGCATCCCCACTTAGTATTTCCCACGCGGTATAACGAGCATTCTATGCCCACGCACCGAATTTCGTCCAGCGACCCATCCTTCATATTCAGGTCCTCGACGTTGTTCTCGAGCACTTCCAGCCGGTACCGCGGGCCGAACCACTCGAAGTACTCGTTCCACGGCAGGTTGGGGTCGATGTCTTGCTCGATGCCGAGTGCGCACGCCGTCTCGTACGTCCACGCGCGTGCGACGTTCTTCACCGTGTACCCGCCGCCGCCGAGGAGCATCATCGGGATGTTCTTCGAGCGCACGTACTGGACGCAGTGCGCGTGGCCGTGCATGGTGAGGTTGAGCCCCCCGAGCTTGTCGCCGGAGAGCGAGTCCGCGCCGCACTGGAGCACGATCGCAGAGGGACGGAACACGTCCAGGATTTTGTCGAACACCTGCGACGCGTGGTTGTCAACGAATGGACGTGGATCGGATGAGCGCATACGTACTGGCTCGAAGATGCTTTCGTACGACTTGTCAGTGATCCCGTCCTTTAGCGGAACATTTACCGCGTATCCCATGCCCTTACCCCTCCCGCGGTCTTCGAGCAGGCCTGTTCCTGGGAAGAACTCGCCGAACTTGTGGAGGGACAAGGTCATGACGCGGTCGGTGACCCAGAACGCCTCCTCGACACCGTCACCGTGATGGCAGTCAATGTCGATGTAGAGCACGCGGGGGACGTAGCGGAGCATCTCGAGGATGCCGAGGACAATATCGTTGATGTAGCAGAAGCCGGACGCCTCGCGCTTCTTGGCATGGTGGAGGCCGCCTGCCCAGTTTATGGCGATGTCGGAGTGACCCTCCATGAGACGGTTGGCAGCGGCTGTTGGCCATGGTGGTCGGGAGACGAAGGACACGAGACCGAGGAGAGGACGCACCGATGGAGCCGCCGGCTGAAATGGACGAGAACTCAAAGACGCCCTCGAAGGGGGGGTTGTCATCTCCGACAAGAAAGCGAGTGCCTTGGTAGGAGAGCCTTCGTGCGTTGTCTGGGGTGACTCTGGAGAGAAAGTTGATGTATTCGTCTGTGTGGAAGCGTGTCATGGCCTCCGGGGAAGCGCGTTTGGGACGCTAAACGGCGGCAGCGTTGGTGTTTACGGGTGTATGCGGCATGCGAGTTGAGAACGAGAGAAAACGTACGAGAACATGCATCTTGGGAAGCATGTCGTATGCCTGGACAAGTTCGTGGGTGATTCGCATGCGCTGTGGCTTCATGGCATGGTGGACGCCGTAGGAGTAAGAGCCGACATCGGCTGGGGGAAGGATTGGAGGGAAAATGGGAGGACAGCGGGCAGGAGAACTCACGGTCATAGTAGTAGGAGATCCTCCTCTTGGACGTGTCCATCGTACCAGGTCCTCGCAGGAGTTAAACACCTCACGGGCGGACTCGAGTGTGGAACGAACGGCAGAGGACGATCGGGGTCGAGGACTCGAGAGTTGTCAATGAGCTGTAGAGAAAGTGGCCTGCAACAGCAAGTAGGGCAATGCAGGGAGAAAATAAACGACCAGGTGCAGAGAGGGAGGAGGGAGGAAGTAGAAGGAAGGAGGAGGAGGAGGAGGAGGAGGAGGAAGGAGGAAAGGAGTGGCCGCGAGATGTTGAAGGCGAAGCGGCGTGGCTGAGAATTATCTCAGATCCTTAACTGATCGCATCTAGATCTATGTTTCAAACGCAGCGCTCGCAGGCGCCTATCACTCCAGCCCTCCTCCTCGACTCGTCGCCACCACCGTCAAGGACGTGCACTCAACTCCTTCCCCTGCCATTCGACCACAATTTTTCACCAAGGACGCAGCTTAAGGGAACGACACAAATGGATGTGAGACAACCCATTTCAATAAACAGTCGACTACTCATAGCTGACCCCCGCCATGACCTTCAGATCCCACGGACCTCCCTTCCTCAAGAAGTCCTCCTCACCATCTTCAAGCTCACCGATCCACCCGCACACCTTTATGTACCTGATGTACGCAAAGGGCCTAGGAATCCTTGGTCGCGCTCTCTCAGGACCAAGAAGTCTCTTGCTCTCGTCTGCAAGCTATGGGCTCCCCCCGCAACAGAGTTTCTCTATTCCCACGTCGTTCTCAGGAGGATGGGCCAAATATCCGCCCTCGCAAACACCTTCCGTACCGATACAAGTGATAACCTTTCTACCCTCGTCCGCTCCCTCTCCCTCGATATGTGTGTCATCTTGTCTCACTGCGCTCATGCCCTCCACGAAGACCTTCAGTACATCCTCACCCGCTGTACAATGCTCCTTTCGTTTACTTGGAACCCTCATCCCCATCCACGCTTTGAGCTTGGTCCGGTTCCTTTGTCTGCACAGCTTCCACACAACTACGCCGCCTTCAACCCGAGTTGGATCATTCGCATCTCCCCCGTCATCGCCTCCAAGTCCCGCCTTCTGACCTTGTCCCTCGATATCCCAACAGATCCAGACGACTTGCCCTATCTCGTAAAACTCCTTTCCTCTACACCGCATCTCACATCTCTCCACCTCGGCCCAGTTTCACTGCAATCCAGCGATCTTACGAACGACCCCTGGTCGACTCTCCCTGACCTCGTCTTCCCTGCCCTCAGCTCCCTCTCCATCCACTGCGACATCCTGCACTTCGTCCATTACGTCACTCAGCAATGGACCATGCCCCATCTCGCGTCCCTGTACAGCAAAGCCGACTTCCCGATCTCCATTCTCTCAGCGCACGGCCAGCACCTCACCTACCTCCACATCTACTCCGAGCGGTCCGGCCTCTACCCCCCCGCCAACTCCTCCCTCCTTCCCCGCCTGCACGAGCTCTGCCCCCGCCTCGAACACCTCGTCGTGCCCCTCGGCCCCCGCGAGCGCGCCGCGCTCAACCTCGTCTCGCCCTCCCTCCGCTACCTCGACCTCACCGCCTTCCCCTCCGTCGCTGCCTATCGCGCGATCGTGCTCGCCCCCACCGCGCGCGCCCCGCGCCTCAGGAAGGTCCGCATGGTCATGGGCTCCCCGACGTGCGACTCTTTCCCGCTGCGCTTCCACCCCACGCGCCTCCCGGGCTCGGACCGCGCGCTCGAGGACCTCGCGGACGTCCCCTGGGCAGACGGCGACTCAGACGACGGCGACGTCGCGGACTGGCTGGTGAGCACGACGGGCGGGATCGCGGAGTGGTGCCCAGAGGGGCTCGTGCGGCAGCACTCGTGGGCGGTCATCCTCGACGAGCGCTGCGAGGGCAGCTTGCCGCCCGAAGGCTTTTGGGACTCCACCGTCCCGGACGACAACGCGACGGACTCGGAGGGCGAGTACGAGTACGAGTCGCGCCCTACGAGCCCCGTGAGCTCGCAGTCGGACACGGACATGGACGACGAGGTCGGGGGCCGAGATGACGATGGTGAGATAGGCGAGGGGCGGGAAGAGGACGGCGGGGGCTCGGACTCGGATATGGAGCGCGAGTGGTTCGAGCTGGAGCCGGAGATGCCGCCGTACCCGAACAAGGTCCAGTTCGTCGACGACCCGCTGGACTCGAGCCGGGGTCAGTACGACCGCGAGACGATACTCGAACGGTTTGCGCAGAGCCAGCTCGGAGACTTTCTTCTGCAATGATGACCGTGGGGTGTCAGTCGTCCATTAAGACGAGATCATGTCTGCCATAGTTACATGTACTGGTACATATCGTCCATGTATCGCATTGTCCAAGGTCTAGCCAGAGGTACGTACGTCTCAACAACCCTGCAGAGAGACGATGAGCCACCATCTGGGGTTCCCCAATAACATAACTTGAAATACTCACCGCGCGTCCGATTCATGCAGAGCTATACGATGGCGGCAGCATGCCCTCGTTGTACAGCCGCAAGCCCGAGTCCACAGCGACGGCCGGAGCCGGCGGAACCTCTCCCTGCCCCTCGCCCTGCCTTCTCTCTCCCTGTCCCTGAGCGACGGCATGCAGCAAATTCTGTGCTAAAGACAGCACCTCCTCCGGCAAGCGTGTCGGCCCAGGTCGCTCATGATGCGGTTGGCGAGCGAGGAGGCCCGCACCCGACTCGGCCATGGACGCGTCGTCCCCAGGGTACGTCGAGGCGGCGTTCTCCGAGACCGCCCCAGTACTGGACACGACGTTCAGTCTGCTGGCGGATATCGGGACGACGGGGCCGATTGCAGACATGGTGGTGGACGACGGCCCTGCAGACTCGGATACGGTCGGGGAGGGCAGGATGGGGGGGCTACCTGCCTTCCGCCTGGGTGAAACGGCCACAGCGGTCCCGTCGGGGCTCGGGGTTTGGTATGGCTCGACGCGAACTGCGTCAGTGGTCAGTGGACTGATGCGAGCATCCAACGCAAGGAAGAGGCGCACTCGCAGAGCGTTTGTGGCGGCGTTTCAGCCGCACGATATATACGACCAGGAGAACGATGACGAGGACGAGGCCCCCTGCTATGCCACCGATGATCCCCCCTGCCGTCTTCACACTGATGGATTTCGGCCCGGAGCCACTAGCACTGATAGATGCGGGCGTTTCGGTCACGGCTGGGACGCCCGGCGACGATCCGGTCGGGTTTTGAGACGTGGATGCGTAGACGAGAAAGAAGTCCAGCCAGAACATGTTCGGGCTCGTCCCGTTCATGTTCGTGATCACGAGCTCATGGTCTCCGTCTGCAGAGAGGTCGAGCTTCGAGAAAAAGGTCACGTTCAGGATCGAGGGGCCCGACGGGGTGAACGGCGCGGTGTAGTTCGCCACGACGGTGCCGTCGATGGCGTACTGCGTCGTGGGCTGCCCCGCGACATCGCTCGGCTGGAGGGTGCCGAATACCTGGATCCCTGTGCCTGCGCGATGCTCTCAGAACACACATGCGGCTTCACGTGAACTGCGGGGGGAGCTCACCTGTGAACGCGAGCGACGCTGTCTGTCCCGCTTGTGACACGCCGTGTCTCGTATGGTCTACCTCCGGGACGAGGTTCGGGACCCAGGTCCAGTTATGAGAGTACTGTACCGCGGGGTTGCTGTCGTCAATGAGAGTGGGAGAGGACATGGCAGACCTTCGTACAGATGATCGCTGAACGGCGCAAGAGGGGGAGAGCTCGTCCACCGGAGGGGGAAGAAGAGAAGAGACTCATCTCAGGCACTGGCTTTGATGAAAGATGCCTGCCATGTTTACGTGAGAGGTCCGTGTGGGACCGTTACGAGGACCCCTGACAATAGGTGGGGAGGCTGGATCCGGTTTGCCCGTAAGGGACCCAAAACACCCGGATTTTTTTTGGCGGAATTTGAGCTCAAACCTCTGGATTTTATCCAGCATCGAGACTTTTTTCGGCCAAAATCACCCGGATTTTTAGGATCCAGGGGCCTCCGGAGGCCCGTTTTGGGCGCTCGGCGGGCGCTTCGCGCCCGCCTTCCCGCCGACCCCAGCCATTATCCGGACAAATGCACCGGCCTGTGGTCAATTTTGGGCCTTTCATATCCGGATTGGATCCGGCATCCGGGTCCCAAATCGACCCAAAATATCTGGATTCACGCTCCAGCATTGCCACCTATTGTCAGGGGTCCTCCGTTACGGCATTCTGTTTCGTCTGTCTGGTTGAACCAATGGCTGCTCCTAGTGCGACATGAGCTATGCAAAGGAACGTCGCGCGCCGACGCCCGCCCCGATGACTGACAGGTGCTGTTTGGGGCCTAAGTTGACAGAAAGGAACGTCAAGAGCCGCTCTCATGGCGCGATAAGAAGATCAAAACGGATCAAAATTCCCTGACAAGAGGTAAGCAAGGAGCGCGGTCCGAGCGGACATGGCACGGGCAAGCATCCCATCGTGAGGAACAATGCCAGGAACGACTGCAATCTGGAGAATCAAACTAAGCGCCGATAATCGAAAGGACGCAGGTGGACGCACCTCTAACCCTCTCCGAGCACCCCACTGTCGAGGTCGCAGGAATGACTGGTAGAAGCACACGAACTACCCCCATCAGCCTAATTGCCGAAACAACAATCCACTCTTGTGCCAGATCGATGACCAGAACAACTCACCTTCCCAAGAACGCATACTGTACCGCCCTTTGAACGGTTTCGCAGATCCTCAAGCTCGAGCGCAGCTGCCTCCTTTCAGTAAAGCACGCGGTCACCTCAGAACGACATAGGACACCCCGCCAAATGGCTACGAAGGCAAGCGGAAACGCCAAAGCCCCGCATAAAAGCCGTGTCGGTGCACGGTCGACGACACAACCTCGAACATTACACGCGCACGCACGTACACTAATTCCCTGCAAACGGAATCAGCCATTCGTTCATCCACAACCGCAGCGCCCCAAGACGAAGAACGAAAGGCCTCACCACAGCGCAAAGTCCACCCCCGCCAGCCGACTCCATAGTACAATATCACAACACCTCCACGAAGCCCCCTCACCCCAGCCAGACCCCGCAACCTACAGCTAGTCCGCAGTGTACGGCGGCGGCAGCGCCGGCTCGTTGTACAGCCTCAGCCCCGAGTCCTGCTCCTGGCCGCGGTCGCGGTCTTGCCTCCTCCGCCCGCGCGACGACAGGAGGCTGAGCAGCGACTGCGCGTGAGACTGCTCCTGCGCGGACGCGTACCACCGCGCCCGCGACGCCTCCGTGTCGGCGGGCGCCCGCGTCGTCGTCGTCGCCAACGACGGCGCGTAGTCGCTCGCGCCCGCGCTCAGACTCACGGACCCGGGGCCCGATAGTGGTGACGAAGGCGAGAGCGGGCTCCGAGCCGGGAGGAGGCGTGGGGTGGAGGGGCCATAGAGGGACTCTTGCAGTTTCGTGTCTGTAGGCGAGAGGCCCGGGCCGAGTGGGGGCGATGTCGGGGAGGGGGCTGGCGCGGACGGCCCTGCTGCTGCTTCAGATGCGCCACCAATTGATGCGCCGGTGATGAGTGCGCCAAGTCCTGACGACGGCGCAGACATCTCGGAGGCCGTTGCTGGGTACGAGCGCGAGCTGGGGAGCGTGGGGGACGTGGCGGGGGTGGAGGAGGCGAGCGAGAGCTCGGGGATCTTGTTGACCTTGGGGGCGGGGCTCCGTCCGCCCAGCAGAGTGCCGCTTGACGAGGAGCGCTCGCGGGTGTCGGGCGTGAACGGTTCGATATCTGTGAGGGAAGTTAGACGAACGTTTGGGACTGGTTGTATGCGGGTCGACTGACCGTCGTGTGCTCTGCGTCTTCGGAGCAGGCAGAAGAAAAAGAGCGCCAGAAGCGCGAGGAATGCCACACCGCCTACGACACCGCCGACGATCTTGCTAGTATTCGAGTGTGCGGAAGATTGAGACGAGTCTGAAGCCGGAGCGGCGCCGGCCGCGGACGAAGTTGTGGGTATGTTTGAACTCGAAGCTGTAGTCGCAGCGTCGCTGAATGAACGAGTGGTCGGGTCAGTCGAAGTCGATGAGGATGAGGATGAGGACGAAGATGAAGATAATGAGGAAGAAGATGTCGTAGACAATGACGACACCAGTGCCGTGAGTACCGGAGCAGTCGACGAGGACGTCGTGGTCGAGGTTGTAGAGATACTATGTGCAGAAGAAACGACTGTATTGGTGGGAGTGTTGAAAGGAGTGACTGACGTAGATGTCGAAGCGGTGGTGCTGCTGGAGGGCACAGTTTGGTTGTAGATGAGAAAGTAGTCGAGCCAGAAGGTGTTCGGGTTCGTGCCGTTCACGTTCGTGATCTCAATCTCATGGTTGTCAAGGGTGAGATCGAACTTCGAGAAGAACGTCACGTTGAAGTGCGGGTCTCCCGACGCCGTGAACGGCGCGGTGTAGGTTCCCTCTTGGACGCCGTCGATCTTGTACGTGGTCGTTGGCTGGCCATAGTTGGCACTAGGCTCGAGTGTTCCGATAACTTGAACGCCAGTGCCTGGCCGTCGTGTTCCGGGAATCAACTGCTGAAGCATGGCGTTAGGACGGGCGGACTCACCGTAGAAGCCCAACGAAGCTGTCAAGCCGGCCGTGGCAGCGCCGTGCCTTGTGTGGTCGACCTCGTTGACGTTCTGGTCCCAGATCCATCCGGGCGCGTACTGAACCGCGGGATTTGTGTCGTCAATCAAGCTCGGGGAGGACATCTCCTGTTCTAGCACGAACTCCAGCCGCCAGACGCGAGAGCCGTGTCAGAAACCGAGGAGAAAGGAGGGAGCAGGGGGGCGTAAGCCTACGCGGCTCTGCACCGCAGGGGGTGGGTGGGGGGTAGAAAGAGAGAGAGCAACGATGGGTGCGCATCACTGTGTGCACATGTACACTGACGATGAGTGGGATAGGCTACTGATAGGCTGGACATCGAGGGCTGTGATCTGATGATTTGCATGCTCAGTTCCTGAACCATGCACGAGTCGCCGCTTATGCTGACCGCTCTACCAAGTCCTCGGGCGCCTGCGCGACGATCATCAGATCCTCCAAGCGTTTTTTTGCGTTTTTTCGGCAATGGATGACTTTCCATAAGGATTTACGGACATCTAAACGGCCGTAAATCCTAAACTCGTCCTATTCGCCGAAATGCCGAATCCGATACAGACTCCGCTCCTGAGACCGACGTCTGTAGATGCTACAAGCGCCCAAAATCTGGAAGGGGGGGTCGACCCCCCCTTTCAGACCTAAACACGTCCGCAGATGCCTCGCTTAGAGCTCCCGACGACCTGAAAGGAAGGAGTTGGCCTTACAAACGATGGTGGCATTGATGGCCTGCCTAATTGGGTGCTGATAAATTGATGGAGCTGCACGTGCATAAGTATAGACGCTCCACTCCCATCGGCGCTTTGCAGTTAAGCGCCAAAGATCTCCAAGTCAGTTGAAGCTCCGCTGATGGGTTACGGCCGTTTAGAGGTCCGTAAATCCTTATGGAAAGTCATCCAATATGATACCCGCCTGGGAGGTCAGCGCTCAGCCATCGCTTCGTCGGCTCAGACTTGGGTCACTGTCGGCTTGGCTATGACTGAACAGTTCCGTCTCGTGGTCTCTAGATTGTCAAAGGCAAAGTGAGCCCTCGAAGTTAGGGCATAGGCGCAAAGGCATCGTTGAGAGAATGATAAGACCGGTGACTGGACTTGTGGACAACGCATCATCCGTCAATGTCACGGGTAAAGATTCAGAAGGCCGATCCGGATAATAGGTCAGAGCCTCAGACCCGAAATAGGACTGCCCGAGCACATCAGCTCTCACGTCAGCAGGTGGCGCTGTGTAAAGCAAATTCATCATCATCTTCAAGGTCGAGACCTTCAAGTTCTTCTCACCTCACTGTCAGTGTTTTCTAACGAGCATACAGAAGGAAGCCTTGCAACGCGTATTCGAGCCTTCATCATGTCTCTGTCCGAAGCCTCGGGTAAGTGCGGCGTACATTGGGAGAATGGGACTGGGACATCGACGCATACTATCCATGCACGCCAGCCGAGCCCCGGAAAATGTTACTCACGTGGGTTGTTTGCTTCCTCGAGGAGAGATGCGAGGATGGAGTGGCGAGGCGTCGTCACCCCACTCGAGACGAATTTGGCGATGACGTGTTCTGCCACCTGCAGCGTCCTCAATCCGGTAACTCAAGCGCCCTGTCCCGGAATTAAGTACTCGACTCTAACTTCTCACCAGCGGTGGCATATCCAGTCAATAAGTATTGGCCGATAGCGGAGGCCACCAACCAGTCATTCTCCTTCCTCATGAGGTTCTCGAAGTTACTTCAGTACGCATGGACACCGATAATTCAGCCGCAATGCGCTCATAACGTTATCCAGATACCTCCCTGAATGCCACGCAATATGCTCACCTATGCGGGAAGATTGTATGACTGATGATCCAGGCGCGGACTCGTCCCTGCCCCATCCTGTATGCAGGTCAGAAAATCGCGTTGGCAGTACGAAAATACTAGGATTGAAGGCGCACCGGAGCAATGCCGTTTCGCCGGGCAGAAAACGACACGGTATGCGTTCGAACAAACCTTCGACGACGAACGAGGAGGGTATGTAGGGTGCATACAAAATATCTGTGGAAGTCCACCGACACAATATCTGCCCACCGACATCAATCGAAGTCCGTGATCCCAGGCGAAGGTCCGAGTCGGAGTGGAACTGGATCATGGGCACAGGGAATTGTGGGGCTCGAGCGTGGCAGGATAGCAAGTCCGACGCGGAGGTCCAAATGAACGTTGTGCGCACCACTCCCACATCTCGGCGGCGTGCCGGCCGCGCGTTTCCCAGCGAGGCTAGCGACGCCTACAGACGGGCGGTGCATGAGCCGTGCGTCGACTGGATATCCTGGATCAGATAAAAATCTGTCGAAGACAACGACGAGGGGCATTCTGATCCCCCAGGAAGCTAGCTTGCGATCCGACGGACTTGGAATGCGAATATGTAGGTGACTGGCGTACCTCAGTGCACTGCTGGGCGGATATCCAGCTACTCTGGAGCGGCCGAAGACCCGTCGCTCGCACAGGGACGCCGCTCAATCTATGGAGGTGGACCTGCATAGATAGCGAAGACCATCGTTGTCTTCCTTGCGACATAACTTGCCCAGCGATCCACGGCACACGGGTTCTTCGCAGTATTGATTTGACTTGCTCACCGTGCTCCACCCTGCACGAGCCGCGCGCATACAACGCTCCTAAAACCCCGTGAATGCCAACAGTTAGCCCGCGACCGCCGTATGGACATGTTTTAACCTACGATCCTACCGCGGCGAACCAGGCTGTGATGTCCTTGAAAACCACGGACGCAGTGTACTCGGATACAACGTGTGGACGAGAAGAAGATGGCCCACCCTCCTCATCCATAGCCGATTTCCGAAGCGAACGATCGTGGACTCAGAGCGGAACAGCCGCCTTGCCTAGGGAGCTCACCAGCGCCCTGTATGGTCGCCACAATAACGTCTGTACTCGTGACTTGTCATACTTGTCAGTACAAGTTCAGCCCTGCCACACGGTATCGTGAGACAGCCTGCCAGATCGCAGTGAAAGATGCGAAGAGCGGCTCACCACGTTGCACGCGAGGCGTCCGAACCGAATCGCTCCCAGGCCAAGGCTAAGGCTAAGGCTAAGGCTGCGCCCATGGGGACCCACAAACCTTGCTCGGTTGCCCGGTTGACCGGGCGCCACTCCGTCGCATGCGGGCCGTGTGCTGCCGTGTGCCGGCATCGGCATCGTTATCGGTTCGCGCGCCGTGGCACTCGGGGTCGACGCTTCTCGACTTCGACTTGTTCTCGACGTTCGTGCAGTGATTTCTATTTCTGCTTTTTGCAGGCGCCGAGGCTGGGTACGCCGACTGATCCAGGAAGCGTTGTCATCGATCGTCCCCTGCCAGAGGGCTATGAAAGCGGGCCCGTAGCCACCGAAGAAGGTCTACTAGCCTGAGAGTGCCGCCGCTCGCTCAACGTCCGACATCTTGGAAGGTCGATATGCAGCCGTGGCGGTCGTGGTTTACACCCGCCGCTGCGAATCAGCGCCACAAGCTTGCTTATCGAAAAGACGTGGCAAACCGGCGCCCCGAAGGGTCGGGAGAATGGTGTCCTCGAGGCGGGGCAGGGGCGTCTTTGTGGACGACGGAGTTCAGCGGACGCGGGGCGGGCTTCATGGTCCAGAGTCAGACGTACGCGTTACTTGCGTGAGAGGAGGCCCGAGGCGCATGGACCTGGATCGGAGCTCGCGCGCAGTCGACCGCAACAAACGCAGAAGGCGAGGAGGCCCGGGCGCCGGGCACACCGAAAAGTCAAGTCCGACTGAGAGGCTGGCCATGGACGCATGCTGGCACTTTGGGCGCACGGCGTTGGTAGAGAAGATACCTTTTCTGACTGTGCGGCGCAGCTGGGTGTTTCGATGGCGATGACCGGTCGGTGGATGCGTCAGCATCGTATTGGCTTTTGGACGGCACGGGCGCGCGGAGGGACTTACGGAATGCTACGGCAGATGCGCCGCAGTGGAGGATTCGGAACAGGGGCCCGCGGTTCCTGTTGTGGAGGGAAGAAGTCTGATGAGGCCAACGCCTATGGGCGATGGGCAGCGTCGGAGAAGGTGGTCTGATGGAATGGATTGTGGTTAGGTTTGACTGGCGGCAACAATTCTCTTCAATGGTGGCACATCTGGAGCAGCTCACCAAAATCCCGGAAATATTTTCTCCGCGCATACATGGATGTCTGTCCGAGAGACTGCAGAGGAGCAGAGCGGTAGCACTTGGAACACGTCGCTCAGAGCAATCAGCGATGGTGGTGGCGGACATGAAGCACAGTCAAGCGTGTGCATGGCGATTCAATGGGTGGCACCAAGCTGCTTCGCGTCTCCGGGCATGATGAGACGGTGCGCGCCACAGAAGACGGACCGGGTGGCTGCATAGCAATCGTCAGCGGAGGTCTGAACGAATGTTCTAAAGCTTGAAGAGGACACGTAGGCAAGGATGAGTGCCATTATGAGACGGCTGGAAATCCTGCATGATACGAACGGGTATTGGCCCTGCATTCAACACGAAGCCTGCATATAGAAGGCGTATATGTCGTTATATGCGCGAACAACGGATACGTGACGTCCCACAGACCCGAGCCGAGGACTGATAGGCACTTGGGGGAACTTGGCGAATGTCGGAGTTGGGAGGGGAGCAAGATATGAGAAATCATTACGGAGATAACGCACCCATATGATATTTCTTCGATGCAACAATTGTGGAAGACGTATTTGAAGCCCTGTCGGGCCATCCGTGGAGGTCGGGACAGGCAGCGGGACCGGGCGAGAGAAGTGCCGCGATGAGTGGCGACGATATGGTTAAGGAAGGGTGGATGCATTTTCCAAACGTCTGTGGATAGCCGCAAGCAGCGAAGAAGAGGCCATGGAAGAGAGGCTGGGAGGGGAACCGGTGCAGAGAAAGACGTCCGTAGTGCACAATCCGTACACGGCACTTTGCTGGAAGCGCGGGGCGGGGAGCTGTACCGTACTGCCACAGCGCCGGTCTGGCCACCGCTTCCATATCCGTCGGCTCGGGCTGGTCCGGCTCGCCCGACTGCCGTCTCAGCCGTGCTCGTCGCAGCCCTCTCTGCCACCCTCGTCGTCTCTGCCGCCTGCCATGCAACGTTGCAAGCACCCGTATCGGCCACCCAAATCAGTCAACCAGCAGCTGCTTGCTCATCTCAAGAGCACAGATACGCTGGCACTCCGCTCAATGGCAACCAGTGCGTTCTCCTCGTCGCGACGCACGTCCTGACAGCGGCTGTTGTTAAGCCCCGCTCCCTCCCTCCGATCCCATGTCAAATTCAGTCATAGTGCGTATGGCCTTGGGCGATCCAGGGCGATCCCCTCTCTGAGCTCGGCTTTCATTACAGGTGAGCTGTGCTGATTTCTATTGACTCCATCCTGTCCGCCAGACTCGCTCTTTGCAGCGTTCTCTGCTACTGGCGCTCGACACAATGTTAACTCCGACTTCCAACTTTGTTCACGCACTGATGCCATGCCACGATGCTGCCAGGAACGCCCACCCAACAAAATTCAAATCGCACCAATTTATTAATCTCTCTTCGCCAGCCTGCTCTCCCTCCTCTTCACCTCCCAACTCCCAGCAGACATGGCTCACCAATACGCCTACCCTCAGTTCTACTACCCGACCCCGTACATGGTCCCGTTCTACAACCAGCCGTACGTCTCACCCTTCATCCCTCCCATGACCAACCTCCCTCCTGCCCCCGTCGTTCCTCCCCCTCCCCATGAGCGCCGCGTTCGCTTCGACAACGATCGCGAGCCTTTCCCTCCACGCGAACGTCGTCCTTCCTGGCACGCCAACCTCGCCCCTCCCCCGAACCCGGTCCCCTTCCCCTCGCCCCCGATCATCGTCACTCCGCTCCACCCGTTGTCTCTCTCCCTGCCCAGCCTGCCGCCGTGCCCGTGTTCACACATCAAAGACGACGCTCCGACACCTGTCTCCCCCAGCCCGCATGGGTGACCTTCCCGACCATGGTCACCCCGATGGCTCCCGCAATGACCTTCCAACCGAGTTCACCGCACACCGCGCAGATCCACCCCCTCCTGAACGGCGAGAGCGCCGCGGGCCCGAAGATCCTCTTCGACCTCTCGCTGCACTCCTTCAACCCGCAGCGCATCACGACCTTCGGACAGAAGTCGGGCACGCCGCTGACGCTCGACGAGCTGCTCGAGCCCGCGACGCACCCGCCCGTGTACCGGATGACGATCAAGTGCGACGCGCTGCCGGAGTGGCCCGTGCACCTCTCGCAGCACACGACCGCGCGCGAACGCTCGCGCGAGCGCTCGCCGTTCCTCTCCGTGTCCCTACGCGAGGCCGAGGACGCCCCAATCACGGTGTACGACGTGCTGATGGCGGTCTACCGGACGGTGCAGCAGCGGATCGGGCAGACGGACTGGGTGCGGCTGAGCGCGCGGCGGATGAACGAGGTGTCGGCGGCGTACACGCGGCGCTGCAGGCACTTCCCGAGCCCGCAGGCGTTCGAGGAGGCGCAGGGCGTGCGGCGCGTGGACTACCTGGGCGAGCGGTACATGTTCTGCGGGATCAGCCGCGAGGGCGGGCCCGAGGGGTTCACGAAGATGAAGCTGGCGGTCGAGGGCCCGCGGTGAGGTGCTTTCCGCTTCTCCTTGCCCTGCGAGCACCGCGGTCGACTGTCTTGGATATGCGGAGCTGGAGGCTTGGACCTGGCGCTGGATGGCTGGAGAACTGGAGACCTGGGACGCCGATTCGGGGCTGCGCTGCGGTACTAGGACTCTCGCCTGCACGCTATTACATCCGCATTTGCGTCCACACACGGGTCCGACGACCGTTGCGGCGAAGGCTGATGGCGGGTTACGTGGAGCTCGGGGTTTGGATGGCGTGGCTGCGCTGTCGGTGCCGCAGCGCGAACTTGGACTCGGGGGCCCGAGCTGAGGGGGATGCTGTTGGATACCTGCAGCCGAGCGATAACTTACTTACTTGGGCTCTTCGCCAGCTTCTTCGCCTTCCGCCTCGTCCATTTCGCCTCACAGCCGCTTCCCTTCTCTCAGTCCTTGGTGCTTTGGATATGTGTGTCGCGACTTGCTATATCTAGGATCGTTTCACCTTCTTTGGTTGCTTTTACGACTTCTGTCTGGTTGTCTGCTTCGCCCGCTTCTGCTGCCTCCTTCGTGTGGACTATACCCAGTTCGAGTTGCTTGTGCTAGCGTAACTTATCCTGTAATTCCGATATCCCTTCTCCAAACACAGTCGCATGTCGTAGTCGAGATACGAGAGACAAGTACCCAATGTATGTGTTATAGTGGACGATTTGCCAGAGCTGAGAGGGTGGATGCACAGGTAGTGGTGTTGTGGATCCTGTCAGACTGTGCGGGCTTCATGCTGCGTAGTTCTCGGCGCAGTGAGACGGAGCGGCGCACGAACACGATTTGCTCTGTTCCGCCAACCCGGACGTCGATAAACTTACTGTAAAGCTGTGCGCTATCGCTCTCCGGTTCAAACGCTTTGATTACCATTTGCTTCACTATAGCTAGCCCTGCTTCGCCCCTCGGACGCGCCGAGTGCAAGAAGATTTCCGCCCAGATCGCAAGCCACTGGCTGCGCCGACAGTCCACGCGATCCCCGGTTCACATCCGTAGGCTGCATTCTTTTCGAATCGGCGCCAAGTCAGCGTCCCGAATTTCGTTCCCAGATTTCTTGTGGCCTCGTCAGGCGATTGCTGATGCTGTGCTGTATGGGTGCTCAGCAGACTGACCTGGGCCACGGACGGATGTATTCAGGCAGCCTTCGGTTCCCATGTTGAGGTGACCCTCGCGTAAGCTATCTAGGTGGAAGGGCGGCTAGCTCCCCCGACACATGTCTTCTACGGCAAAATGGACACCGTAAAATTTGAAGCATTGATGTGCACTGGGGTGAACTGCTGTACCGGTGCCTTCTCCGATGGGAGAATAGTAGAAATGCGGGGTTCCGACATTCCCGAAGTAACAGTGCAGTAAGTATGTCAGCGGGAAATCGAAATCGGGGGAGCCTGTACATGTGCTAGGCTTCAAATCTTTTGTAAAGATATCAGTGGAGTACGCGACGCACTCCCACATAGACGGACGGTAGTTCACACAGCTGGAAAACTGTATAACTTGAAGGCTCGTACTTACATCACGAATGTTAGCTCTGGTATGGAGAGAGCATGTTGTGCAGGTAAGTATGTTTCGAAGATATGCTGGTGAATGATGATCGGGCCCGGGCCGGACTCCGGGATGAATTGTGGACCCGGTCGGCCGGCGCTCTCACGGCTCCCTTGGTCTGCGGATTATGGACGTCCGTGAGCATCTCTTGACCCCGGACTTATACCACTCACCTCTCACCTGTCCGCCATGCGACCCCCCCACCGCCTTTCCTCCGTCTCTCTCGTCTTTACCGCACGCCTCAAGTTCCAATCCATCCCCCGCCATCCCGCCCTCCGTTACCGCATGGCCAGCACCACTCCTGTGCGTATTCTCCCACCTCTCGTCTAGCCGGAGATACCGGTGGGTAGGGGTATTGAGGGAAGGGCACAGTTTGGCTTGAAGGAGTCATCCCTCATCCGCCAGCAAGCGTTCATCGACGGGAAATGGGTAGACGCGAACGAGGGCGCTGTCATCAAGGTCACCAGTACGCTCCGTCTTCCTTCCGTTATCACTTCTTTGCTCGACTTATCGCTGCCCAGACCCGGCTACGACAGAGGAGCTCGGGACGGTGCCCGAGATGGGGCTGGCGGAGACGAAGCAGGCCATCGACGCAGCGTCCAAGGCGTTCAAAACATGGAGCAAGACCACTGCAAAGGTTCGTCTATGCACCACGCGCTCGTGTGTTTCGCATGTTGAGCAGGGGCGCCTTGTAGCACAGGCATGATATTCTCATGAAGTGGTTCGCGCTCATGCGGGAGCACTCAGATGACCTCGCACGCTTGATCGTGAGTTGCTCACGCTTACACCCTCGTCGGCTGCCGTTCTAAGAGAGAATGCCAGACACTCGAGAACGGGAAGCCGTTCGCGGAGGCCAAGGTGAGCCTTCCTTATGGCGTCGGCATTCACCTCCGCTCAACATTTGGCTAGGGCGAACACGCATATAGCTCATCGTTCGTGGAGGTGCGTGGGTTGGTTTTGACCAGTACTGAGTCGGTCTGAGTCAATGTCACCTCCGCAGTGGTTTGGTGAGCGCGATTCGCAATAGTTGCCCTCCACACCTTACACGATTTGCGCATATAGCCGAGGAGGCGGTCCGGACATATGGAGGTGAGTAGACAGCATGCGCATACACCGTGCTGTCTGTGTCCTGAACTGTTCCTTTGCAGAGGTTGTCCCCTCCGCGATCCCGAACATCCGCAATGTCGTCGTGAAGCAGCCGATCGGTGCGTAGCTTGTTTCTCTCGCCGCTCGGTTCATGATCCTCATGCGATTTCTAGGCGTTGTGTGCGTGCTCGCTCTGCGGATCTGCCACTGAGATGTATCTGACGTCATCTGCCAGTTCGATCTTGACACCATGGAATTTCCCGTCCGCGATGATCACCCGGAAGCTTGGCGCTGCTCTCGCCGCCGGCTGCACCGCCGTCATCAAACCACCGCCCGAGACACCTTTCTCTGCTCTCGCGCTGGTCGAGGTGCGTTCTAGTCACGCTTAGCTACAACGCATTGTCGCGCTCGCAGGCCACATTGCGCCGAGGAGCTAACAAATGTGGTTTTGAGCAGCTCGCGACGCGCGCAGGCGTCCCACCTGGCGTCATCAACGTCGTGACCACACAGGCAAACGTGGCCGAGGTCGGCCGCGAGATGTGCGAGAACACGGCGGTGAAGAAGGTATCGTTCACGGGCAGCACGCCCGTCGCGAAGCTGCTCTATGGCATGGCCGCGAGCACGCTCAAGAAGGTGTCTCTCGAGGCTGGAGGCAACGCACCCTTCATCGTCTTCGACGATGCCGACATTGACGCGGCCATCGACGGTGCGTCTATTTCTATCGGCTATGTCATGCTCCTTGAGTGCCGTGCTCTAACATGTTGCGCCTGCAGGCGTCATCGCGTGCAAGTTCCGCGGCACGGGCCAGACCTGTGTATGCGCGAACCGTATATACGTCCAGTCGGCCGTCTACGCAGAGTTCGCGTCGCGCCTCGCGGAGCGCGTAGCCGCGTTCAAGGTCGGCAATGGCCTCGACAAAGACACGTACGTCCCCGCGGCCTCCTAGCCCGCGCGTCTCCCGCTGAACCACACTGACACCCCGGCCGCTCGCAGGACCCACGGCCCGCTCATCCACGAGCGCGCGGTCGAGAAGGTCCAGCGGCACGTCGACGACGCCGTCGCACAGGGCGCACAGGTCTTGCTCGGCGGCGCGCGCATCCCTGGCGCAGGCTCGTTCTTCGCGCCCACGGTGCTCGCGGACGTCCCTGCGGGCGCACTCGTGAACACGGAGGAGACGTTCGGGCCGCTCGCGGCGCTCACGCGGTTCGAGACCGAGGAGGAGGTGATCAAGTTGGCCAACGACGCTCCGGTCGGGCTCGCGGGGTACTTCTTCTCGAAGGACGCAGGCCGGGTGTGGCGCGTCGCGGAGGCGCTCGAGGTTGGCATGGTCGGGAGCAACACGGGCTTGATTAGCCAGGCGTCGATCCCGTTCGGGGGTGTCAAGGAGAGTGGGCTCGGTATGTTTTTTTTTCAGACATGCCCACGTTTACGTGTCGGTGCTGATTCTCGCGTTCGTAGGTCGCGAGGGCGGACACGGTATCGAGGAGTACATGAACGTCAAGCTGATTGCGTTCGGTGGTATTTGAAGAAACTCGGGAGGAAGAGAGATGGTGAAAAACGTTGCGTTGCATAAGTACGTACTATGGAACTTGAGTCGATCTGTGTAGCATCACCACACCATGCCTTTGACATTGTACTGTTAGCCGACGACATATAGTCGCATACCTATCCACATGTCTAACCCCTGCAATTATGAAGCGTACTACGCGCAACGGTCTACAATTCTTTTACCGCTGTCTCTCTCTCGTGCGCGACCAAGTGAATTTGCTCGAGGACTGATCGTTCAACGTTCAACGCTCGGTCCATGTTCCTAATGTGCGGCAACGGAGATAGCGCAACGCTCATTCGTGAAGGCGCGGCGGGTAAGGCCCTTGCTTCACCGAGGTGGGCGCGTTGTTTTGCCCCGTATGTACCATTCTTTTGTGATCACATGCTGATTTTCATTTTATCTGGCAGAAGAGCATTGACAGAGTCCTACGGCGACACGGCGGCCACTGTGTGCGCGAAACTCTCCACCCACAGTAAGCCAGACGGAATCCTCGGGGATAAATTTTCCGCTGATCCGAACTGCTTGGCTTCGTGTAAGCCCGAGGCTTATGAGCGCAAAGCGTTAGTGTGTCCCCCCACCTTCACTTTGGTTTCCTACTTTCCATCTCCTTCTCCGTCCCCGGTACCATCAGGCATATGCAATGTCGAGCACCGGTTGGCCAAACAACCTAACTTTCGTGGACGACCTCGACTCGAGGATCCAATATTCGGCTGGGTGGCAGGTCGTGACAGGCGGGGCGGAGGTGGACGGTACGAAGCATGGGGCAGACAAGGCCGGGATGACCGCGACGTTCAGCTTCACAGGTGAGGAGCCACCGCCCTCGAAACCATTCATCGCGCTGTACGGTGACGGCCCAAAAACAATGCATGACCATTTACCAGGCACATTCGTCAGCGTCGTGGGCTCGCTGGGGTCCGTGGACGTCTACGGCATCCCTTCGACGGCGTACGCCATCGACGGGACCGTCGTCGGCACCTACACGGCGCCGGTGCTGGACCCCGGATTGTTTCGGCTCAACCAGACGTTCTTCGACTCGCCCACCCTCGATGCCGGAAGCCACACGCTCGTGATCACGAACGCCAACGGCACGAGCCCGAACGTGTTCTGGCTCGACTACATCCTTTTCGCCGCGTCTACCCCCTCGTCTGCGAGCTCTGCTGCACCCTCTTCTTCCACCACCTCCGCAAACATTCAGCCTTCCGGTTCTGTACCCGTGCACGGACCCCATAAATCCAACGACGGCGCCATTGTCGGAGGCGTGGTCGGGGGCATCGCAGGTCTCGCACTGCTCGCGGGTCTGCTCCTGTGGTGGCTCGCACGGCGACGTCGTTGGGCCCGCTCCTGTGCTCCAGTCGAGAATAGCGGTATGTGCGGTGCGGTCCTTTTTCAACCGTCTGCCGTCAATAATACATAGCCTCAATGGCAATCAAACAGGCAAAGCACCCTCAGACATCCGGCCCTTTGAAACTTGGCCGCCGACGGAGACTCCGCATCGCCCGATGCTCCCGCCAGCCCCCGCTTCCGAGTCGTATGATACTATGGAGGAATCGACGTCGACTCTAGGACCCAGAAGCGTCCTGCTGGAGGCCGCAGCGCCAGACTTCACCACTTATCAACACCGTCCCGATTCGTCTCCCGCGTTCCGAGTCGACAATCCAAAAGATGTCTTGACGGCGGCGGCGGAGGTGGAACGAGGCGAGTCTGATCGCCGGTCCAGGAGCAGCGCGGAGCTCACGGCTCCTCCACCGTATATGCAGTGATCCTGTCTTGTTTTCCTTCGTTGCTTTCTTTGGTGAGCGCGACCGCGGCGTTTCACTCATTCGCGCGTCGTATCTGGTACGATTGCACCAAAGTATGTATTTAATATATTACATAGGATGTAATCGCCGTGTATCTATCCATGGCCAGGCGAAGACATCGACGCCTTTAACGCTTTCCGTAAGGACACAGCTACCAACACTGCGCCGCCAGCCTGAGCGTGCACAGCGTAAAGTGCGAGACAACACGAACGCGGTAATCCTTGCCGAGGGAGCGCAACTCCAGGTGGCAGGCATGCTAGCGCTTAGGAGGAGCTCCGCTTGCTACAAGCACAGTGACTGCCTCGAACTCTTTCCCCTCCGAGTCTACATGCTCTGCGACGACCCATTCAAAATCCGAGCCAAAAATATGCGCACACTGAATTCGGAATATACATCACCCTTCGAGGTTGCCACTCACGAGGACCGCGAGCTTGCCACTGTCACGGTATCGGTACCGGCATCGGGGGGGGGGGGCGCTCGCCGCCAGGCACGTAAGCATAGTACTCGCGCGCGACGTTCTCCACGGTGAACCTGCCTCCGCATCCGACCGTCGTCGGGATGTTCGAGTTCTTCGAGCTCGAGTAGTGGATGCAGTCGGAGGCTCACCCCACCGTGACCCCGCCGGGCCTGTCCCCCGGATAGAGCGCGTCCGCGCCGCACTGCCAGTGGGGGACGATCGATGACCCGGGAACGGGCGAGCTCGCTTTATCGGAAGAAGAAGTCGAGAATCTTCAAGGTGAAGATAACCTGTTGCGCGCCTTTGTTAGCAAATGGACGGGAGTCGGGTGAGCAGCGAGCGTCGAGCGCATACATGCAGGTTCGAAGATGGCTCTTGTACTGTACGACGACCGACTCGTGTCCGACGCTTATGGCGTCAACGTCTTTGAACTACGAAACGTTGACCGCGTGCTCTATTCCCTTGTCGGGGCACCTGCCGCGGCCTGGCCCGGGGAACTGGAAGAAATTGCCAAACCTGTGGAGAGACTCGGGAAATTTGGAGCGTAATGCATCATGACGGGCTTGGCGACTTAGAACTTTAGGGCCCTCCTCGACGCTGACGCCGTCACGGTCACCACCGTCGCCACAGAGGGCAGTCGATGGCGATGTACAGCACGCGGGGGACGCAGCAGAACAGAGTCTCGAAGTCAAGTACAACGTCGCCATTAACGTAGCAGGAGAGAGTGGCTTCTATATCGCTTCTTGACGCGGAGACTGCCTGCCCAACAGAGGGCGACATCGATGTGGGTGTTTCGCGGCAGCTTCTCCAGGTTCGTGCCGGAGAATTGACACGCAAAACCACAACCGAACCTGAAGAAGAACGGGGGCCATGCCAACTGCCGATATGGACGAGAACTCAAAGACGCCGCTCATCTCCACCGAAGAAACGCGTGCAGTGACATATGAAGGTCTACGTGCCACGCCGTCTGGGGTAGCCTTGAAAAGAAAGGGAGCTGCTGGTACACCGTACTCGTCCATACGCGTATCAGTGAAAGCGTTGTGTGGCTTAGAGGGCAGGCGCGTTCAGCGGGAGAGTCATGAATCCGAAGGCGCATGGTTGGAAGCACATCGCATGCCTAGACGTCGACAAGCTCGTGGGCGATACGCATCCGCTGTGATTCCATAGCGAGGCGCATGGCGGACGCCGTACCCGACGTCGGTCGGGAGGACGGTGGGGACCGAACAGACGGGGAAGGAGCTCACGGTGATCGTAGGAAGAAGCCATCCCTTCGGACATGTCCGTGAATTCAGACCCTCACAGGCAGAAGTCGTACTATCCTGGGGTCGGAGGATGTCGAACGGCCAGCGGATCGAGAGTGGTTGAGAGACGAGAGACAGGTGGCCAATGGTACGGCGTATGTCGCATAAGGGATGTTCTAGAAACGGCACGCATGGGGCTGAAGCAAGCAACGACAGTCAGAAGTCGCAAGGCGCTGAACGCAAACCGTCGTCCAGGCGCCTGCGGATCCGTACCGGACCCGAATCGTTCCAAATCCTCTGTATGCATGCTTCTAACGTGCTTCAACAGCTGTCAAAGACAGATGGTCCAAGTGTGCATGCAGCGCCCGCGCGAAAGCCGGCCCCTCCACACTCGGATCGGGGTCCGACCCCAAGCCTCTTTCGAGCTCGTCGAAAAGGCCAGCCGCGCCCGACAAGTGCGCCACCCTACAGCACGCCGCATGGATGCGCAGGTACTCGGGGTTGGGCAGCGCTAGGCGGGGGTGAGAGGACTGGAAGGTGATCTCCTGCCCGTCGGCGAGCTCGGGCGATATTGTCAAGAGCGAACGAACCCGATAGCGATTTGGTGGCATGCCCTTGAGTGCCGTCGAGTTAAAGTAACAACTGGCATCGGGAATGGCAGGTAATGACGCACCTCGACTGGCTCAAACCACAGCTCGAGCGTGCCGAAGTTGTCGTGCAAGCGGTGGATCATCACCATCGCGTTCTCGAGCGAATGGACGTTGTCGGATGTTGCGAGGTGATTGGCAATATCGGTATATCCCAAGTTTCTCAGCACGCGCTCGACGTTGTAGCTCGTCGTCGAGTCTTCCGGGAAGATGTGACACAACTCGAGAGTCTCAGCATTGTAATAACCAGGAAGTCGATGCTCCTTGGCGTATGGCTTGTCGAGCGTCCGCGTGACGATGCAGCGGAAGTCCTCGCGCTGCATCGCCTACGGATGTAATGAGAACAGGGTGGAGGCTGAGCGACCGCCATTTTGATACGACGCACCAGTCGCCTTGAGCCAGAGTGGCTCCCAGGAGTCTCAGCGAGGAGCTGGTCGACCTCGTCGTCCGTAAGCTTGGACGGGTGCGGAGAAGTGTGCGACGAAGTGCTAGGGGTGGGGCCCTTGAACCTGCGAACTCGACCGCCACTGCGTCAGATAGGTCAATCCTAACCCCGGCGGCTTGACACTCACGCGGACGTAAGAGATAGTCCCTGTACAACTCGCCCAGTGCGCTCAACGCCTCCACGTCCGCCTCTTCGTCGCTTCCCGCCGGGTCCCTTCTACAGGAGAGGATGCCCGCCGCCACAGTAGTAATAGCTGTCTCGGAAAACAGACGCGTCTGAGCGAGGAGGTGTCCGAGAATCCGAATGTTGACCAGCGTCGTCTTCGCGGTCGGGTTGTCCGGTGGCGAGTGGTCCGAGTCCTGGATGGGGTCCGAGACGATGACATGCTCTGCGGCACGACAGATGCTGTATGCGCTGACGACGGATGGATCGGGATGCGTGAAGTCGGCCCTGAGGGGCTGAGGAGAGAGTAGATCTGCAGGTGGCATACAGCGGTTTGCAGAACGAGAGTCGCGCTCGAAAAAACTCGTTCAGGTCGGCGACGTAGCCGACGCTGGGAAGTCCCAGTGTCTTCTTCAGGCCACGGCGCCTCATGGAGCGGGGTGTCCATCGCGCGCGAGGCTCGACGCTTGCAAGGTGCGACGCAACTGGAGGCTCGCGCGATAGCTGAATCACTGCGCGTACAGTGTAAATAGTCGCGCTTTATTAAACTACCGCAGTTGTGGGACTCGCGCACCACACCACACCACCTCTGCAGGTGAAAGGTTCACTCGCGCGGACGGCGCGACGCGTCGCGCTCTCGCTGCTCTGCTCCTCGGCCTTCCTCGGCACGGGTCATGCCGAGCTTCGCTCGCGCGCCTACCTTCATCAAGGCACTTTACTCAGTTACGTGAAGTATGGCCGCCTCGGACTTACGGTCTCCTCAGCCCCTCAGGGCCGACTTCACACATCCCAATCCATCTGTCGTCAGCGCATACACCACCTGCCGCGCCGCAGAGCATGTTGTCGTCGACCCCATCCAGGACCACTGGCCCCTGGACGACCCGGCCGTGAAGACGAAGCTGGTCAACATTCGCATCCTCGGACACCTTCTCGCTCAGACGCATCTGCTTTCAGAGACAGCTATCACCACGGTGGCGACTGGAATCCGCTCCTGTAGAAGAGACTTAGTAGGACGTGATGAAGAGGCGGACGTGGAGGCGCTGGGCACGCTGGGCGAGTTCTACAGGGACCATCTCTTACGTCCGTGTGAGTGTCCATCTACTCATATTGGGGCCCGCTTGACCTGTCTGACGCCTCGGCGGTCGAGTCCGCAAGTTCAAAGGCTCCACCCCTAACGCGAACGCCTCGTCGCACCCTTCTCCGAGCCCGCCCTCATGTAAGCTCAAGCTAACGGACGAGGAGGTCGACGCTCTCCTCGCAGAGACCCCCAGGTGCCAGTCCAAGTCGAGATGGCTCGTGCGTTGTACCGTACCAGACGTCGTTTCCTGATCCTTCGCGCGCCGTCCTCATAGTAATACCATCCGCAGGCACTGCACCGCGACGACTTCCGCTGCATCGTGACGTGCGTGCTCGACATATCATATGCCCGAGAACTGCAAGCTCCCGATCCCCTCGAGGCCCAGGCCCTCGAGTGTTGTCATATCTTCCCAGAGTCACTGAGCGACGAGTTCCAGGGCGTGCTCAAGAGCATGGGCTACACGAACATCGTGAGCGACCTCGCAACAACCGACTCCAAGATCTATTCGCTCGGGAACACGATGACGCTGGTCCACGTCCTGCACGACCACTTCGCCAGGCTCGACCTGTGGTTCGAGCCCGTCGAGGTGCGTCCGTGTCTGTGTCCTTGCCCCTAATCTCTTCAAGTTGTAGTAATAGTAATACTTCCGCTAAACTGCTTAGGACTCACACTCAGAACAAACTTCGAATCGCTACCGCCTGCGCACCCTCTGGCTCCTCCCGCACGGCCTCGCTGACGGCCACACCGTCACCTTCCGCTCGGCGCACTCCCGCCTCGCGCTGCCCGAGCCAGAGTACCTGCGCATCCACGCGGCGTGCTGCCGCGTGGCGCACCTGTCAGGCGCGGCGGGGTTTTTTGACGAGCTCGAGAGGGACCTCGCGTCGGACCCCGATCCGAATGTGGAGGGGGCTGGGTTCGCGCGTGCGCTGCGTGCGCACTTGGACTGTCTGTCTTTGAGTGGGACAGCGGTTGAAGCGAGTTAGACGCTATCGATCCCGGGCGGACTATTAGTCTGGTAGTCGTGCCGGCTGCCTTGGCGCCATACCCGCGTACGCTCCTCGACTTCCCCGACATCCTGTACCTCGTACCGGCCCCGCTCGAACGCATCCCCACATTCTGTCTTGAAATTCTTATTCTTACGGCTTCTGATATCCTAAATCCAACCCAGCGCACTCGTGCAAAGCCCCAAATCCCGGTGCTCTGCGGTCCGCGAGTCCTTCCCTGCCACGCGGGCCATCGGGGAACTTTGCTTCTTGCTCCTTGCTCCTTGCTTCTTGCGCGCTTAATCCTAGTGGAACGCGAACGCTCGCCAGCACGCCGAGCTGGAATCATCGGTGAACATGCTCTCCTCGCATGTCCTCAAACCGCTCCCGACGACATCTGCCACTGGTGTGAAAGCGTTCCATTCAACTTGACATTCACGATCTCTGTCGGGTTGCGCAGCCGCCGTCCTCTACCCGCACTTGCCCAGCCTGAGGGACCGGGGACCGGTTCCAGAGCATGGCGCTCGAGGAGATCAAGCAGGCCACCGACCACGCGGTGGGCCCCAAGGTCAAGTTCTGGTCTTTGACAAAGACCCCGATGGCACGGACCCCGTGTTCGTCGACCTCTGTTGTGAGTCGTCCCGATTCCCCGGAATGGTGGTTGGGTAGCAGCGATAATTGAGAACATGGGTCGCTGTATGTGGTGCACTAAGCCTCGTCCGAGTCCTGAACCGTGCGGATGGCGAGATCGTGAAGTAGGTCGAGGATAAGTTCAAGGAGTACATCTCGCAGCCATCCACGACCATCCTGGTCCGAAGATAAACATGTTCCTTCGCTGTCCTCAGCTGTTGTCCCGGCGTGCTAGTCTGCAATTCGCTTTCCTCCTCCTCTTCTCCTCCTAGGCCTCCTCCTCCTGGTGAGTCGCGAACCATCCTTCATTCTTGCTATCCCGCCTCCTCACTCTTATTTCGACGCCAGGTGCACCCAGTTTTATCTCCGCCACTCTGCCAGCACCCATTCCCAAGCCAAGCGTTGATCTCTCGTTCTAGCCTGACGGTCGCGCTTCAAGGTGTCGGAAACCACGTTGGGCCGTGCCAATCGGACGCGACGGAGTGGGGCCATGTAGGAGGCTGGATTGTAGCACCCTCGGACGTATTCATATGCACGCACTGCAGGCAATGTGACCAACATTAATATTCCTGCCGAGTCAGATTCGCATTCATGGAAGACTGCTAGGACCTCCCTTCGCAGCAACCTCTGTTCAAGTCCGCATACCCGCGTCCCCCCTGCTCCGTGCTCCTTGCGTGGATTATACACCGCTCAAAAGCTTAGAAGACGGCAGCGTATTGCATGTGGTCGGCGAGGCGGTACATGTCCTCGGAATACAACGAGCCTGGGCGGCTCTTCCGAGAAGGAGGGAATACACTCGGAGATACTGTCCCCCCCTTCTCTCCACCCTACAGCCTCTCTCATTGTCCTCGCTGCTCGCCCATCACTCTACCCACCATGGCCATTTTCTCCAAGCCTTCCACCAGGTCGACGAAGACGCTCGACTGCCCGCCGACTACCAAGGTTGGCTTGCGCAACCGCCTTCTGCGCGGCGCGACTGTTCTCTACGGGATCAAGGTTGCCGCCGCAGTGGCGGGGAAGCTCGGGAGCTCCGTGCCATATATGCAGGGGATAGTGGACGCGGCGAACGAGATTATAGCCTACGCCGAGGTGAGTTGCTTACCTCGGCTTACAAGTACTTTGCCCACACGGGCTGTCCGTCCGCTTATCACCCTGATTCGCCCAGACAATGAAGAACAATCGTAAAGAGTGCAAGAAGATCGCAGAGCTCGTGGAGGAGCTCGTGAAGGGGCTGCTTGCTGAGACGGAGGGGGTCGAGGAGGACGACCTGAGCGCTCAGTCGCGGTGGAGCCTCGCAGACGTGGAGTGGTGAGTGTACGACCCACCCCGCGACAGTCGAGGAACCTGCCAGTGCCTCGGGCTTGGAGTCGTGGAGCTGACAAGCGTTATAGGAAGTTGGAGACGGTCGGGAAAGCCATGCAGGAAATGCGCAAGATGACGCCCGTCCGTCGGCTTCTCTCGAAAGATGACCACGCGGCGCAGCTTGTCGAGCATCGACGGGCCCTGCAAGACGCCGTCGTCAAGTTCCAGGCGAGTGATCCCCTCCAGCTGCAGACGCATCGAGGTGTGAATCGAGTCGAATCGCTCACGTGCGCTCTCGTTCACCCAGTTGATGCATTGTGTTCGGATGGATCTGCGGATGGCGCGCGTCGAGAAGAAACAGGACGTGCTCGTCGAAGCCCTCGTCGTTGGCCGTGCTAATAGCCGTATTGCGGGATCCAGCATGGAGCGCTCTGGTTCTCGAGGAGGCGATGCGATCAAGTGGCTGTCCGTGGTAGCGGTGCATGAGCTTCGATCGAGGAACCTTTTTTTTTATCACGCGTTTTCTGTAGGGTTCAACAGTATATATATAGTAAATACTTACTAAGGGTTCGTCGGTCAACTAGATAGATGCCGCGACGTGGTGTCTTCCGCGCCCATGTACGTGGCTCGCCGTGCACTTGCCGTCTTCAGTTGGAGTGACGCCTGTTGCTGGCTGCGCAGACCTTTGTGATAAAGCCCCCCCTCTTGCCAGCATGTGTGCACAGTGCGAACGTGTGTTGGGACTGCTGTGGTAGCGGCACGTATATTACAATGTGTCAGGAAAAGTGAAGTCTGTTGTCCACTGGAGACATGGTCACGGTCGAGGTCGCGTCCGGACACGACGGCATGCGCATAGCTATAGGTATGCGTATGTAGACCTGCAGCGGCGCGCCGGGGTCGCACGAGCTTGAA
>CM035307.1:168071-204691 GCA_002900995.3 Ganoderma boninense
TACCTGCTGTGCGACGAAGCTAGAGGCGGCAGAGGCGAGACGGAGAGTTCAAAGACCAAATAACCGAAGACCATGCGTGCTATATGCGCACCCTACAGTTTCGTGACCGAGGTTCCCCCACGCGCGAGCACACAGCGCAGCGCCGAGGACGGTTACAGGCAGTCGAGAGTGTCGCGAGGCGCGCCATGGCGAGCTTGAAGAATGCGCAGAGGAGAGCACGAGGATGATCCTCCTCGAGGGTTTTATCGCAGAGGAACTGAATAGAGCGTGCTGGTCCCAGGACCATAAGTTACAAGTAAGTTGTAACCGGCAGCACCATGTGCGTCGCGATGGGAACTTTCCCGCGGTGTCGGTAGGGCGTACCCGCCGGATCCCGAGCGCAAGCCTTCTTAACACGTTCGAAGACCTTACATACCTAAGTACTTACCTTCTAGGTGGTACGGAGACGTGTGGGGCCACGGGGCCGTCTTCAAGGTACAATGATATCGATGGAATACGACGTCGAAATCGGAAGCGACCAGCTGAGCCGCTGCTTTACTGTGTTCACCGGCGTGCATATTCATATTCCCAGCTGGTCACAGGTAGAAGTCCGAGGCATGCGGTGCGTTGACAGATCTGGGATATACATATGTTCGGGTGCAGAAGGGACGCTTTAAAGGATAGTCAACTTCCAGCTCGAAATACGACAAGCCCACCAAAGCCTGACGACCGTGATCCATCCAAGGTCGACCGCAAGGTGCTCGCCGAGATTGGCAGTCGAACAATCGCACCTCAGCATCGCATACACGTCGCGTTATCTACCCCCGAGAACACGCCGAGCCTGCCGACACATCCGTTGTGAGGTCCGACGAGCTAGCGGTTTTATCACGTTGAAAAGACCGCATCGAAGTACGTTCTAGCGTATCGTCGTGGAAGTCAGCACCGATAGGCTACTGCAAACATAGCAAGGCGGAAAGGAACACTCACGGCGGCTGGCTCGGCGGTCGCCCGTCCGCCAGAACGAGTTGGTCTGCGGTCCCTCTCCCGACTGTGCGGAAGCGGCAGCAGCGTCGGAGTCGAGCGAAGCCCGACGCGCCCCCGTGCCCTCAGGCACAGGCTGCAGCTCCAATTCGCCAGCGTCCGTCGCGGTCATCTTGCGCGGTGTGGCCTGGTCGACTCGGATGCCCGAGTCGAGCGTGATGGGCATCGCGACCCTGACGACGTTGCCCATCCCCGCAAACGGCACCTGCACCGACACCGTGTACTGCCCATGGCACCCCGGGTCGGTTCACATTACGGTCAGTGGTCAGCCACCGCTGCACACGGCACAGTACGATATCACGATGCGACGTATACGAAGTACGCACGGCGCAGTCCACAAGCTCGGACGAGAACGTCGGCGGGAACCGGTCGAGCGGGACCGTCGGCTGGAGCGTCCAGTGCTGCACCCACCGCCCCGTCTCCTCCTTCACGTTCAAGTTATCGTCGGTGTCGGTGTCTGTGTCGGCCTGCCAGTGCCGGTAGTAAGAGGACAGGAGCAGGTCGCCCTCCGTAACGTTTGCCACGACGAACTCGTTCGTCGACACGTCCGTGTTCCCGCGGGCCCGGACTGTGAAGGTATGGTGCACGCTGATGGAGATGCGGTTGTTGGTGTGGTTGGAGGAGAGGGCGATGGCGATGGCGGGGAAGATGGGCTTGCCCGCGGGGTGCTTGTCCGCCTTGGCGCGCGAGAGCCGGGCGGTCGCGGTCTTCACCTCGATCCGGACGGGGATGGGGACGCGGTGGGGGAGGATGCCATGCTCGTTCGGGACGAGAAGCTGCAGCATCCGAGTCCAGGAAGATAGCATATGCTCGTGTTAAAGGGGGAAAAGAAGACTCAGACACGAGCATCATCCTCACCTCGACCCTCGCAGTGGAGTATTCCCCCCACAGCCCACGCCGCATTTGCTGCTCCGCGTGCGCGACCTTCCACGTCGGTCCGCCCTCCAGTCCGCCCTCCAGTCCGTTCGCAGATGTGATTGACGCGCAGAGGGCCGGGTCGCCCCTCGAGACCACCACGAGCCGCTCGCGGACGCTCTTCGTGAAGGTCTTCTCGTCCGCCCAGAACGGCGCGGGATAGACGGCGGTCACCTCGACGTAGTACATGATTGAGACAACGTCGTGCCATTCATTCCGCACGACAGACGGAAGTGTGTGCGGCCCCGAGGGGAGATGGAAGAGGAATGGTATTAGGAGGACGTGGGATTCTGGCGGGTGGTACGCGGATCCTGGCTTCCAGATGGATTTCCTGAGATGTATGAGCTCCCTGCTCACCACACAAGTGCGCTCGGCAGTGTACCTGGCGATGACATAGGACGCAGTGAGGACGGGATACATGAGAATAAGACGACAGACGTACACCTTTAGCCTCCCGCGAAACTCTAGGACGACATCCTCGATCTGCTCGTCCTGGATTCGCGGGAACTCTAGCAGCACTTCGCCTTCGACGTCGCTGCCGGGGCAATAAGTGGTTGGTGGGATCACGAGCGAAAACGGAGGGGCTATGCAAGCAGGATAGGTCAGTGGGTCAGACGACATTTTGCGCACACTCCGGCGACGATAAGTCCTCATTTATACGTGACCCGCGAGGGCGGCGGGCCGCGGTGCGACATAGCACCCGAGCGTCTGCGTGGACAGCAAGGGCACCCAGCATGGAGGCCTGTGCCACACACGTTCAAGATGGCGCAGTGGCATGGCACCTCGGATTGTTCCTCCAGATAGGACACGGCGGTCATACATTGGGCAAGGACTGGATACGCTTAGTACCTCACACTCTCGTGTGTGCAGCGATAGCGAAGGTCTGTTGTAGACAGACTTTGAAGACAAAATTGCCGTTGTTGTCGTTATTCTTGTTGGAGCCCGAGCAGTCGAGGTCGAGCGCGAGGAAGGCAGGGCCAGCTTTGCACTGCAGATTCTTACCCGCCTTCGCGAGCCGGGCAGTGGTCGTCCTGATCGTGACGAGGACTGGGGTGTCAACGCAGTGCGGGAGGACGCCGCGCGTGTTGAGGATGAGGAGCTGCCACGGGAGACGCAAGAAAAGCCACCTGTCATACGGAGGAAGGACAGACGGCCGCTGGAAGTTAACATCCTCACCTCAACCCGCGCAGTGCCAGTGTCGTACTCCGAGTCGCCTTATATCCTACACCGCACCTTCTTCTCCTCATGCACCGTCTTTTACGCCGTCACAGTCAGCACGGCGGCGCCCTCCTGTCCCTTCAGACACCGGATGGACACGGACGGGCAGAGGTCCAGGTCGCCCCTCGATACGACGGTCAGACTTCTCAGTCTGCACATCGTCCGAGTCTTGTCGTTAGCGAAGGCCGTCAACGTCGTCGGGCGGCGCAGCGCGGAGCTGGCGAGAACAGTATGGCAAGATCAATTCGTCGCTGGCCAGAACGGAACCCACGAGAGAATCACGATGGTAATATGAAGACGTAGACGTACACTCACCTTTGGGCCCCCCGTATGGTCTGTGGCCTGCTCGTTGATCTCCTCGCACGCCATGATCGTGAACGGTGGCCGCTTCCTGGGCATTGGGTGCGCGCCTACTTAATCAGGAGCTTGGCAGCGACGACTTTACAGGCTTGAATCGCGGGGATGTGTGGCTGAGATGGAATGAATAAGGTCGAGTGGAAGGCTTTGATACCAGATGTTGACAGTTGACCAGTTGCAGAAAGACCTTGGGGAGGCGCCGAGAGTCTGATACACAGACTAGCGCTCATGGAAATGCCAGCACAACTTACAAGCGCCAGTGGTTACTGACTACAACTTGCGGCCGCCGTCGCAGACAATTTTTTGCCTCCACCTTGCTTGAGGATAGGTGCGTTGGTTCATATTAGAGTTATTATGTGACTAGAAACTTAAACTCATACCATGGTCGTACCATGGCAGTCTCGGTCTCTCTAGGATCCCAGCGACATCCTCTCCGCGTCGCGAAAATGACCCTTGATGTCGTTCCCGAGGCCCGGAAACGGGACATGGACAGACCTTACATACTGCCCGGTTTTTAGCGCCCCCAAGGCCAGGATTAGCCCGTTTGCGTCTGCGTGCAACTAAACCGGGCGAGGGTGGAACGTGCTGCTCCTAGTCTGAGTCCCCATCTCGGACTCGGACTCGAACAGCTTCAGGGACCGAGGTCTTTTTCGGACTCAAAAAATTGAGGCGCGGGTATAATGGCGCCCTGGCTTTCGTAGCGGGCATCAACCTAACCTTGTCAACACTGACCTCGACGATCATCTCGGACGGGCCTTGCAGTGAGAGTGAGAACGAGCCACTCACACGGTCTCAGTAACTTTGCGAGGATTACAGAGGGATGGAAGGTATCCGGGCATTTCTTCATGCTGTGTGTTCACGATCACGAAACTCGCGACGGCATCTCCAAGTCACTCACGGAAACTCCTAGTCGAACTCAGGATAGGTCACGTCAATGGCAACAACGATGAGCACAAGACATATATCTGAGAGACATACATCAATAACCGCAGGAGAGGCGAAAGAACGCGGTGAGGTCGCTCAAAACCCAGAGAACGTGTTCGAATTGGCGATCGCGTCAGGGAATCACACTGTGACTCCGCTTGACAAGGACGTCTCCAACTTCTCTGCGGCGCTCCATCCTTCGACATTACAGGTGAGTGGCTTCTGCATTTTGGTCACGATTGACCAGTATACCTCCACAGAGAATAGTGTGATCCACGCCCTGGGTTATGGAACGCGATTTATTCCGCCCTGCTGGCATGACTCCAAGTCCCCAACTTTCCAGATATCGCACACTGTGATATACAATCTACACTCTAAAGGACACGAAGAAGTTAACAAAGAACAACCCAAAAACATTTAACGCACGATGCTCTGCCTTCCGGCTTCCCGCTCTTGAGTACAGCCCAGCAGCGCGCTAGACCTAACCCGATATCTCAGGAGTCAGATCCTGAAATCGTTCAGCCTGGTCTTCAGATCATCCAGCCTCCTCTTCTTCTCCTCCAGGTCCTTCCGCTCGCGCGCCACGACCGGGTCCTCCTCAAGCAGCTTCTCGATACGCACCGACGCGTCCTCGCCCCCGAGGTCGAGCTTCCCTAGTAGGTGCGCCTGCAGCCCGTACGCGAATCCCTGCACGAAGTCGTGGTGGATCGTCAGCGGCACATTGTCGATCACCCGCTTTTTCCATACGGAGTGCATTATCACAGGGCATCGTCAGCGCGAGAAGCAAACTTGAAATAGAAATAGAACGATGGGAGGGAGGGTGGGAGGGAAGAAGGGACTCACCTTGTATGCGACCTGGAAGTAGCTCCGGACGTCCGCCATCACGACAAGCTCGTCTGTGAATTCGTCTGTGGGCAACAGTTTAGCGAGGTCCGTCGCGCCGACGTTCGTGTACGCCGGGACCGCCCTGGTCGCCGCGATGGCCCTCGGCGACTTGCAGTGGTAAGCACCATCACGCCCATGTCCGCAAAGCGGGACTGAGAAAGAATGAGAGAGAGAGAGATGAAGGAACGTACTTGCGTGCGACGTGCCCATCGACGGGTGGTTCGCATGCCCGTACGGCATCGGGTGTGCGCCGAGCCTGTACCTCGAGTCGCGGAGTGCGCGCACTTCCTTGTAGTGCCCGAGCCACACCTCGCGCGTCGCCTCAAGGTAGTGCCCGTTCTGCGTGAAGTACGGGGGCTCCTCGCGCTTCAGGACCTGCTCCACCGCGGCCTGCGCGCGGGCGCGGTGCTCCTCCATGCTCTCCCGCAGCTGCGCTCTGCTCGTGGGTAGGAGGGGACGCGATGAGTGCGCGGTGTGAGAACGAACCACGAGGGGGAAGGGCTTACACGAGGAAGCGCTTGAGGGGCGGGAACTGGTCGAAGTGCGCGGGGACGAGCTCCCCATACACGCACTTCTCGACGAGCCCCTGGATGCGCGCAAAGCACGTCTGCGAGGGCGCCGTCCAGCGCCGCACGAACTCGCGGATCAGCCCCGTCTTCGCCAGGTACGGTACGTTGTGCGGCAGCTCCCAGCCCGTCGACCTGCAATTCACGAGAGAGCTTGGGTGAGTTGTGCCAACCTTGAGGATGCAGTGTTACTCACTCTTGAATAACCCGCCTCACGTCCAGCACGCCCATCACAGGTACGGGCACAGGCACGTCTTCGTCTCCGCCGTCCGCGTCGGTAGAATCGCTGCCACCAGCTCTCGCCGCGCCCGCGCCAATGTGGTCAAACTCGTCCTCTTGCAGCTGCTTGCGCGGCTCCGGCGGCCTCACGTACGCCCCCGGGTCCTCGAACGGCCGGAAGTCCGGCGCGGACGCACGCACGGACGCCTTCAGCGCGCGGTAGCACGCGCGGCTGCGGTGCACGAACGCCTTGTCGTCAGCGTCGCCGTCGTCGCACGTGCCGTCAACGGCCTCGCGCACCGCCGCGCAGAAGCGGAACACGAGCTGCACGAGCTCCGCCGCGCTGTCCATCGCCGGGCGTGCGGGCAGGCGGGCGAGCGCGGCGAGGCAGGATGCGAGGAGTGCGTCGATGGCCGCTTTCAGGCGAGGGATGCTGTAGTTCGGAGTCGAGGACGTCAACATGGACATGGAAGGGAGACAGGCAGAGAGGAGAGAAGAGGCACTCACGCGGCGATGAGCTTTTCAAGGAGGAGCGGGCTCAGGTCGCGGATGAGCGCGTCCACGCCCAACCGAGACGGGCCGGGGAGAGCCTTGACGTCCTTCCAGGGCGCAACGGTGTCTAACACGCGCGCGGCGAGCTCTCGCGCCTGCGCGGGGGTGACCTTGCGCGCGCGGTCCTCGTCAGTGGGCAGGCGGACGGCGTAGTAGCCGAGGCGGAGCTTGTGCTCGCGCGCGTTGCCCGCGAAGATGTCCCGCCATGCGTTCTGGCGGCCTGTTTCGCCAGGCTGGATCTTGTCTGCCTTCGTCACCACCCCTAGCCCGGGTGCGTGTTCATGTGAGCATTATTACTGCATAACATGCGAAGGCGAGGGTGGGGGAGGGCTCTCACCGATGGTGCGCTCTCCGTTCGGGTCTGCTTCTTTTGCGAGCTTCATGGCCTTCTGGTTCTCCAGGTCATCTGACGGCGCGTTCAGCGGGGGGGATTTCAGGTGCGAGACACAGGTCAAAGGGAAGCAATGCGCACCTTCAGCCGGCACAGTGACCAGAATAATCGTAGATGGCTGCGAGATGTACTCTTTGACCATGTCCTCCACCTGCTTGACGATCTCGTCGTCCGCATTCGGGATCAGGCCTATGCAGCGCACCGCATACAGCGACCCGTCTCAGTTTCTAGTGCTACCATCCAAATAAATCGGCATGACGCACCAGGGAGGTCGACAAACACGAGATCCGTGCCGTCCGGGTCGAGGATCTTGACCTCGACCACCGTGTTGCTGAACCGCCTCACCTTCGGGTCGGCCGTGTGGTCGCTAACCTGTTTGATCTCCTCGCGCAACATGCTCTTGAACCGCTCCCTCGGCAGGTGCGGGCAGAGGACGGCGGCCTGCGCGCGCCGGATCCAGAGCTCGACGTCGGCCTTGGCGGTGATGGACGGGCTGAACGCTTCGTTGATGCCCTCGCCGCGCAGAGAGACCGTGCAGGACCACCGCTCAGAGGAGGTTAGCAGGGTGCATTCCATCGGGCAGCTGGACGGCGCTGGCGTGAGGGAAGATGTATATGTATGGAAGAAGGATGGCTGGCCATGGCCACATACCGTGTGCACGTCCCTGCGTCGCGGGGGACGTTGATCTGCGGGTGGCCGTGCGCATGAGTACAAGCAGCTGGTCACGACGCGGGAGAGTACTCACTCCTGCCACAGCTTCTACAAGAGAGCTCTTTCCGGCTGAAGGACAGCGAGCAATCAGCAGGATGTCCCAGTCGGTATGCATATATTCTGTCTGCGCGAAACGAAAGCCTCACCCGACTGCTTCCCGATGACGGCGATCTGCGGGATGTCGAGGTCCTTGTCGTGACTGTGCGTTGCCCACGTATCAATGCCTCTGTGACTCGAACAGCAGAAGCCGAAAGCACAAGTACCTACCCCAAAGCGCGAAGGTCGCGCACGATCTCCAGCAGCTCACGACATGCACGTGCGTACTCGCTCTTCGAGATATTGTCCGCGCCGTTTGAACCACCTGTGCCTTTCATGTCCTCCTCGGAATTGTCGCTGAGGCTGAAGTCCGAGCCGGTCGGGAATGTCGACGAGGAGCTTGTTTTTGATCCCTAAAACGAAGAAAGTATGAGCACCGAGCGGGAACCAGAAGGAGAAAGTTAGACAGGATCGTGGAGCAGCTTACGGCTGATTTTGTCCCGTGACGTCTGGTGGACGGCGGAAAGGAGGCGTGTCAGAAACACAGCGAAGACCGGGTAAATACAAACGATTCGGATGAGGGCGAACCTAAGGAAGCTGGAGCGGTTGGTTGACATGCGAAGGCGTGTGTGGGATGGGGTGGGATGTTGCTGGTTCATGAAGACCGGGCTTTTATGTGAGCCCAGGTTAGTAGAGAGCAGTACGACTGCTGTATTGGGGATCCGCCCTCTGCTGCAGCGAACGCTGTGGTAATCTGTAGCAGTACGTCAGGCCAGTCAGCATGCACCCAGAAAGGCAGAGCTCACCGACAGATCTTCACGACTAATGGCGACAAGCTCCCAGGTAAGTAATCGAAGACGTAATGGATGCCGGCGGTCGCGCCACAGAAGCCCCGTTGCTGCTGCGGTCCACGCCTAGGAAGGAAAATGGCACGAATGCATTCGAGTGTCCCAACTGGAGACCCCAGGTAGATTCTATATACGTCCAGCAGCAGTGAGGGGAGAAAGGAAATGGCATAAACCGGAGCGCTTCCAACCGTATCGCTCGTCGCTCACGGCAAAGTCATTGCCCGCCTCAGCGACGTGGCAAGCCTACTAGGCGGAAGCCCCACTCCGCGAGCTGCAAAACCTATACGCACTCTTCGGTATGGTCAGCAGGTCTGCGGCTGAGAGAGACGAAGGGCCGGAGCATAGGTCTTCTCTATCAGATTCATTGAAGACCGTTCAGCACCCGTCTGCCCTAGTCTCGGGTCACCGACAGCTGAGTATATGTAGAAAGAGACTCAACAATGTGTCTCACCTTCATCTCTACAGAGCGAATACTGCACGGCGTCCAGCGTGAACTTTGGGGACCAGAGGCTCGTTCGCCGCACCGCCATGCCCTCCTGAGTCCTCAGATCTTCATGACTGCCACGAATGTCCGAAGAAGCATACAATGGCCGAGTACGTCTTCCAACTAAGATTACTCACATAGAACGGCACAGTCAGATTGCAGAAAGGCACCCATGGGCAGGAATGGTCCTCAGGCCTTCGAACGGGGAGGAGGTCAGCGTGTTACACAGGGACCAGAGAGAGTTACCATAGTGGAAGTTTCTTATACTAGGCTAGAGCATTAGACACACTTCGATGAACATACACAAGATCATAGTAGGTAAGCAGGCGAGGATGCCACGCCTAATCAGTGAGCATCACCAGCCGGAGGCGAGGCGAGCAGCGAGACGAGTCAACGAATAGACTCGCGTTAGGAACGTTGCAATTTTGCTCTTGTAGCTGCAGAAGACAACTCCAACATGAGAGCAGATGGGGCGAAGATGAGACCGCAGTCACTCTGAACCTGAGCCCCACACAACTGCGGACTAGAACAGCCCCGAGGTCATGGACAGACCGGGCATCCTTAACTCGCCACACTCAGTCCAAGGAGAATTCATACGCCTGCCATTTACAATGATCACCGAACCCGGCGTCCTCGATGATGATGAGCTCGATGGCAGACGTACCACACGAGACCCTTCGAGGGCAAAATCCTCGGCCGGCGGGCGATCACTTCGACGAGGTACGCGATCGAGATCGAGTCGCGCGATTCGGCCCACGACACGGACGGGAGGATCTTCGTGTCCTTGGAGGGGAGGGTGAAGAGGAATGGGAGCCGGAGGACGTGCGAGTCGGGTGGGGGGTATGCGGACCCGCGTTCCCAGAGGGACGTCCGGAGCGATACGAGGTCCTGCTTCGCTGTGGAGTATAGGCGCTTCCCGTTGGCTGTGTGGCCCGTAAGGCTGGCGGAAAACACAGTCAATCAATTATCACGAAGAGATATGAAGGGGAGACGTACGCCCGCAGCTGCAGCGTCCCGCGAAGCTCGGCGACGACTTCGTCAATCTTCTTTTCCTGCACGTCCGGGAACTTCAGCAGCACCTCGCCTTCGACCGCGCTGCCGGGGCAATAGGTCGTCGGCGGGATTACCAGCGAGAAGGGGCCAGTCGTGCCACGATGTAGGACTGCAGCAGCGGGGTTAGATGCCATGTTGCGGACGCCCCGCCGACCGTACGTTCCTATATATGCACATACTCGACGTGTGCAGGAGGCGGTGCAACAGGAACAGAATGCAAATGCATCAACGGCTGGAGGGCGTGGCGGTGTACTTGAGCTACTAGTAAAGTGCAGGTGAACGCCCGGCGCCCGGTGCGTGTGTATGTTCAAGATGGTGTAGCTGGACGACATCAGCTGCAGATGCAACTGCCGAGTCGGCATGGTTCTTGCAGGTGCATAGGACGACTCGACTGCAAACGGGCCGAGCATGGCACGCGACGCACTGCTAGCTGCCGACTCGGACTCGGACGGCATCAAGCACTGAAGTCTCTGCGCTGGAGAGTCTTGGACTTGTTGCGCTTTTCCTGGCTCAGAAGACCGAGGCGCAAATATAATGGTGCCCTGGCATCAATCCCGCGTTCTCAACACTGACCTCTACAATCATACCGCGTGAGGTTCGGACGGGCCTTGCAGTGAGAGCGAGCGAACCACTCACTCACATGGTCTCGGTGACTCGGAAGTCCTGGACGTTGAAGGCGCCCCTCCGTTCGAGTCGTGCTCGGTTGCGCGTTGTAACATTGCCTGCATGAACCATGTTCAAGTGCGTTACGCCAGGGCTAACAATTATTGAAAGTCTGAAGCAGCAGAGCACCTACGGAATACTGTGGAAGGTATGTTGCGGGGCACAGGGAAAACTCACGACGTCGAGTGGGCAGTGTTGCGATACCCAATTTGAAGAGTCGCTATCATGATAGGGAAAACTGCGTTCTCGCTGAGCAGGTGCGAGAGCGCCGTATTGAACACGCTCATCGTCGCCGTGACTGCGAGGGGCATCGTGCACATGGCTATGCTGTCAAGGGCCGCATACAAGCGTTGAACGTTCAGGGCAAGGAGGAGCCTGAGCGGCGGCAGTGGGAAGGCTCACCTGCGACTAGAACCTGTCCAATGTTTTGGAACCACCTTCCCCCAGAAGAAGTTCCTCGGAAACCTCGTATCACTGCCACTATGCTGCGCCGAGAAGTCATCCGTGTCTCTCCGAGATGAGCACAGGTCCACACCGACCTCCGAGTCGAGTCCCTCCCCGGCAGTGACCACTGGGCGTTGATAGTCACCGTGACCGTTGAGATTAGGTCCTTCCTTCTTCAGGAGGCTCGATCTACCGTAAAGACTACGGCTCCAAAATCGATGGCGGCGGGTGCCCTCCGTGGACTTCCCTCTTCCCCGTCCGAGCTCTGCCCTCCGAGTGGAGCGGACGGCAGAAAGGTGCCGAACGAGAAAGGTTCGGAGTGAACAAAATAAAGGCATTACTATAGGAGAGGGTCCGTAGAAGGGAAGTCCGTCGAAAAAATGTTCGGAACGAAGCCAGAGCTCTCAGATTCGGAGTCCTGAGAAGTCGAAGTCAGTCGGCCCGATACAACTTACCACTGGCAGTGGCTGTGGGGAACCTCGAGACACGATGTTCCAGCTTCGTCTGGCGCGCACGACGTTGGCGGTGAGAAGTCGACGTGTGGTTGGTCTAGGCGCCGGCGCAGCCGGGCAGACGCGACGGTGGCAGAGAGCTTGATGCCGGTGACGACTGTCGAGCCGCGCGGGAGGCGGGGTCCCACTTTCGCCTTCACTCTGGCCGAAGCAGCCGACAGGCAACCGGCGGCAGATGCAGTCTTGGCAGAGATCTTGGAGAAAAGAGGCATAGATGTCGAGGAATCGGTGGACGAGCGACAAGTCGGTCGGTGAGACGGGAAGTGAGGGGCAGATTGGGGAAGGGGAGGGGAGTACTGGCTGCAGTACCTCAACTGTGTGCCTCCTCGACCTCGCGCGTCCTAGGGAGGCCGGCTGTCCTACGCGGAAACCGTGTATATGTACACTGCCTCGCCAGACCACCTGTCAATCGAGTGCCCATACGGATCGAACGATGAGCACTAGCTACTATAATATTCACCTACAGCGAGGGACGCACAATAAGAATATAAGGGGCCGTACGCCGTTCGACAAACATGGCCATCGGGAGAGAGAATGTCGCCCTTGAACGGCTGAGGAAATGTGCCTGAAGGAAATTCAAGTTCTTAATTAGGATGTTTGACCCCCCGACTCAGATTACGCCAAGTCCATGACGAAATACCTGAGCCAGATAAACTTCCTACAGCTGTGGGGAGTACATAGAAATTGAGGGTATCCGGGGAGTTCTTCATGTTCTGAGTTCATTATCACGACGGCCGCGAACTCCAACTTGAAGAACTTGAAGTCGGCGGTTGAAACTCCGAGTCAAACCCAGGATCCGTTAGAGTGTCAGTGGCAACAACGATGGGAAAAAGACGCATATATAAGAGACAGACAAATCAAGACCCACAGGAGAGGCGAGACAGTGCCGTGAGGTCGCTTGCAGGTGTTCCAGTTCAGCGATCCTTGACTCGGAGGACGGAGTTCGAAACGCGTGACGTCACGCGTTGGGAGATCACATGACTCCTCTCGGCCAATGGGCGTTCTCTGGTCTCGTCCGGGTCTCCCCTCTGAGACTCGGACTACTCCGTGCGACCTTGAACAAGGCGATCATTGCTCTCGTTCGCAGTTCCATGGTCATTCCTTCCCGATGAAGATGTAAAGTCGAGTTCTCTACGTCATTGTTCACATTTTGGACCCACGATGGTCCACTGACAGCGCTAGCGTGATCAACGCTTTTTCGAATTCCTCAAGGCATGACAGGCTGGCATTCGGTGCGTTTTCACTGATTCCAATTGTCAGTAAAAGTAAAACTGATTTCAATGAACAGTTTACCTGATGAACGCATACACATAACAAACTGAAGGTCTGGAAATACTGTCACGGCAATCGGTGGCCCACAAGCGGTAATAGATCCTACAATGACGAGGAATACTCACTTGCTGATCAGCCCCATAGCCCCATCAATCGGCGCAGGATACTAGCTCGTTTGTACAGAGGAATGCGCAAGACGACCTGATCACTCCCAGTCCTTCGCAATGACCCGTGAACAGGAACGCATATACTAATAGCAAATACGCTCCGACGAGGACCAGGATCAGGCATCAGTGTTAGGTGCTGCCAGTCCACGTAAGTCAAATTTCAATCCGTCGATGCCCATAAGTAGCTCCTAGCTAGTCACCGACCGACTGACATGATTGGCACCCCGTTCCCAGAACATGTCTGGGAAGCACACCAGCGATCCTGGTACGCATCGCTTCGCACCTATCATCGTATCAAATGCAAATGCAGGCATGCTGATCCAGGAACGGGACCAAGGACCGGCGGTCGTTCATGCCGCCTTTCACCCCCCCTCCCTCAGGGTGTATAAGCCCGAGCTCGGGCCCGCCCACGCCCCCACCTCTTCCATGCCGGCATTAGTCCTTCCCGCTCACATCCCCACACTCCTTCGACCGGCGTGATGGCTTCATCGGACTGGGTTATCGTCGACGACGCGGATCCTCGCATACAGTACTCCCCCGGGTGGCAAGCGTTCGAGAACGGCGCAGAGCTCGACGGTACGAAGCACGGTGCCGCAGCCGCAGGTCTCACCGCGACCCTCAGTTTCACGGGTGCGTCATGCGCGGTTCTCTTTCATCTATCAGCGTTTTATCTGAAGAGCCACGGCAGGAACACAGGTAGTCGTCGTAGGATCCCTGGGCTCCGTCGACGTGCACGGCGTCCCGACGACGCTCTACACGCTCGACGGCTCCGACGCGGGCTCGTACACGGCCCCCATCATCCCACCCGGCTTCGCCCAGCTGAACGTGACGTTTTTCACCTCCAAGACCCTCGCGCCTGGCGACCACACTCTCGTCATCACCAACATCAACGGGACGAGCCCGAACGTCTTCTGGCTCGACTACATCGAGTACATCCCCTCCGCCGCTTCAACGACGACCTCTTCCACCTCTTCTTTCACCTCCTCGTCTTCGTCCTCTTCAACAACTACAACAACAGCCTCTTCCTCCTCCACCTCTTCCTCCTCCTCTCACCCGCTTTCAGAATCACAGCCGTTCACGACGTCCTCGACGCCCCCTGGCTCATCATTAACTGCATCACAATCAGCGACCACCTCAGGGTCTGACATCCCAGCGGCTCCGCCGAGCAGCCAAACGTCCCCATCAAATGCAAACACCTCCACCACCACCCCCGGGTCCGTGTCGCACACCCACGCAGGCGCTATCGCAGGAGGGATCGTCGGCGGCGCAGCCCTCGTGCTCGCGCTCGCGCTCCTCCTCGTCTGCCTCTGCCGCCGCAGACGGCTCAAGCACGCCAGCAGCCCCTTCGCAGATCCAGATCCCCGTAAGTGCTCGTCTCAAGTGGCATTGGTATTTGTCCTGGGCCTGGTTAGCTGACAGCGAGCGTCCGCCAGCGATCCGGCCCTTCGGTTCCTGGCGGAGTGCTGGTGCGGGCACTGGTGCTGATGAGGCCCCCTCCCAAAAGCAAGCGATGATGGCCGCGTCGACGCCCACGCTCTCCGTGACACTCTCCCTGCCCACGCCCACCGGCCTATCCCCGCCTCCGAGCGCCCGCCCGCCTCCGTCGACTGGGGTTGAATCAGCTCGTGGCGGCGCGGCGACCGCGGCGGAATCAAACTCGCAATCCTCGAGCGAGCCTGCCAGTGCGTTCGCAGTGTCAGCAGGAGGAGGAGAACAGCAACACCAGCCGTTGCCGAGGAGCAGACCGGACCCGCGAGTGATGCAGTCCGTCGACTCGGGGCTGCGGCTGTCCATGGCGCAGGGGGAGGCGGTCATGCTTCCCCCGCCGTACACTCGGGAATGACCTGGGCCTGGTAAGTGGTGGGGCTCATGCACCGAGCTTGTTTCTAGCATGGGCGTACAGTAGTAATACAGATTGTAATCGTCCTCGGTGAATCGGGCTTGGTCGTTTTTCTGCCGGCCTTGTGCCGCTGCGGTGTTGTGGCCAGTGGAGAAGCTTGACGGAATTCAACCTACGGTAAGTGGAGCTCAAGTAAGTTGGTACGTTTTTTCGTGGTTGTGGGCGCACGCCGCGTCGGATGTTCAGATGCTTAGAGGGATATCCAAGGAATCACTGCATTGCAATTTGCACCACATCATCGTTTCGCCGTGTTCCTACCAGACTTCCCGTGCTTCCGCCCGCCATGATCGTCGTCCGGGACGTCGAGGAACCCACCAAGCTCAAGCGCGTTTCGCGCGGCCTGGTTGATGTGCTTGAACCTGTCCGGTCCTAAATGTATGCCGCCGAAGTAGCGCGTCACGATCACGAGCACATTTTCGACTTCCTAGATGGCGAGAACACAGCATCAGCACAACGCGTCCAGGTCTGAAGAAAAGAGAGGAGTCTCACGGCACGTACCAGGATTTGCAATAGGTGTGCTAACCGTCCTCCCGCTGCGGTCTCCCCGTCGTCGTCATTGTCTGCATATAAGAAGCTCAGACTGAAAGAGCGATCCGAGCGAGAGGGAGCGCATCGTACCTTGGTGGAGAATAGAGCCCACACGACAGCGCCACGCGTTGATGACCGGATGTGCAGCGCGAGCTACTCGTCGGTCGGACGTGAGATGCGCGAGGATGATGGGGACCTGCAACCTTCCTGTGAGCGATGCTTGACCTGCCAAAACCGCACATGAACAGACATACCTGCGACGGGTCCGTTATCCGGCACGCGCGACCCACGAACGAGCTCTTGCGGTCCAGTATGGGCTCCGCCTCCGCGATCGTGATCCCAGATGGCATTTCCGATGGCGCTGGCGCGGCGTCGACCACCGCGCGCACGACTGGTGTCCGGCTACGCCTCCCATCCGACTGGTGCTGATGCTGGGGAGCCTCCTCCTCATGCCCACGCTCCCGCATCAGCTCCCCAGCCACCCGCTCGCTCAGCCGCTCGCCGATCCACTCGACACAGCGCTCCTTGACCCACTCGAGCCCGTCGAACACGCACTCGGCCCCGGGGGTCCAGTCGACGGCGCCGCGCGAGATGTACGTGCGCAGGACGGTGCCGAAGAGCGGGGCGTCGACGCCGTAGGGGCCGATGTAGCGAGAGAGGAGCTGGAGCTGGGGCGGGGCGGAGGCGGGGTAGGCGGGGGGCAGGGAGACGAGGATGTGCGCGGGGTGCGGGGACGGGTGGGCGGGGTCGTCCGCGTCGATGCTGAGTTCGGTATGCTTGAGCATTCGGGCTTATCGTAGGGACATGGGCTCAGAATGAATAAGAGATGTGGGCGTACCTGAGGGCCACTTCATAACGTATCGTCCCGGGCTCGGTGTTCTTCGCGCTCAGGCCCTGGCTGCCTGCACCGCGATCTGGAGACGGAGACTTGCTGCTCGCGCGCGACGAGGGCTTCCAGACGGTGACCGCCTCCTCGCCGTAGATGCTTTGGAGGACTGCATGTCCATCGTGCAATGCGCAAGGTATGGTTTGGAGATGGCGAGAGGTGAAGCGGAGGGCAAATTAGGCATGATGAGGGCTCTGCATGGTTTGCGGCCAGGAGGACGAAGGGAAGGGCGCGCACCGCCGAGCTCCAACGCGATGGACTCGCGTGTGGGATCTGGGTCTACAGACAGCTGGGCGATGAGATCCGCGATGCTGTCTGGGGTAGAGGTCATCGTTCCATCCGACGATTGCGATGAGAAGTCGAGGGGGTACAACGCTGAACTGATTGGAGGAGTTGGAGGATACGGATCAAGGAGTAGAGATGTCTCGGAGTAAAGACAGAAAGGGATAGTACACCTGAGTTCCTGGGAGCACTGAGCAGGTCGTGGAGGAGGAGGAGGCCGGAGAGCGAGGGAGTTTGCGCACTGCGCAGCGCTTCGACCCGTCCGTGGCAGAACATGGTCCCGACCGCGGCGGAAGCGCACAATGCTCTTCCTTCCTCACTGCCATCATCATCTCATCATCCAGGTCCTCGACGATCGACTATCTAATCTGCTGACCTCTCGCATTGTGGGCATATCGTCTGGGCTCAGTTCGGCCCGCTGTCTTCTGAATGTCTCGGTAGGCCTTCCAGGAAAACCTCGAAGTCTCTGACGACGAACCCTCGACTGGTCTTGCAAGCTGAGATGTGCTCAGTTCATTTATTGTAGTCTGGAAGGATTCTCGAGACCTGCATCCCCCCAATATTCCCCTGAAGGCTAGATAAGTGGCCCGTTCTCGGACGTTTTCTCCTAGGATGAAAACAATGAGCGCTGTCCGTTCAATTGCAACTCGCACGCGCGCGGAGACATGGGGCTACTGCGACCTCGGACGACCGAGAGCCATGACAACCGGGTTCAGCTTCCAGAACATCTTTCCTTCTCCTGGCGGCCTCGTCGGGCTTAACGTCGAACACAACGTTGGTTGCGATGAGCTCGCTTCGACTGCGCCTGCTGGCCAAGTGCGGCTCTCTTGCTGGACTTCCCTCTTTGCCGCACACATCGCCTGCTGGACTCCGGTGCGCTTTCTCAAGATCTCTGCATAGTGCGTAGACCGCCATGGACGCCCTTCATACAGTCATTCGGCTCCCCTTGTACATCGTTCTTGTGAGTATCCCGTCCCCAGTCATCGATCTGCAGTACTCAACTGCATCTTCCCAACACAACAGTGGGTATTCTCCGCTCTCCTGTTCATCCTCACAGCCGTACGTCTCAACTACACCCTCCACCTTCCGAGAGGTGACCCGCTGAACAACGGCCGCGACTTTTACGGTGCGTCTACTGTCCCGGCTCCCCGGCTAGCCAAGCTGTCCATCCTCAGATCTCAGACTCGGGCGTGGTACGCTTTGCAGATCCCGTCGTCGCGGAGTTGCTCGTCGTGTCTCTCATGACGCTCGGTACCATCCCACTCGTGTGCGTGCTTGCCCGTCCTGGTGTCCGTAGCGAAGCCTTGGTTCACACGCAAGTTTGTCCACCAGAAAAGGATGGGTCCCGAATTTCAATTTCCTAACCTCGACCGCCTCGAGGAACCTCGTCGAGCTCGGGGGGCTGTCCGTGCTCTGGCTGCTCTGGCTGGTCGGCTGCGTGGTGTCGACGGTACGTCTGCGCCTTCCCCGCCCTCACGGTGACGACCAAGTCCACTCACGATTGACAATGCTACCGGCGATTGAAATTATGGAATGTTGATCGCCGTGACCATCTCCTGCGCTCGCGTCCTCTCCTTCCCCGCCCTCGTCGTACCCGCATGCAGAGCATCTGGCCAGACCTATCTTTCTGCTACCAGTTCGAGCCCTGCCGCATCCTCACCGCGATGATGGCGTTCGCGTGGCTCGGGTGGATCGTCCTCGTCGGCCTCATCGTCGTCGCCATCCTCTCCACCGTCGCGAAGGTCCGCCCCACGCGCGCGCCGATGACGGTCGAGTGGGCGTCGCCCTCCAACATGGCCCGCTCCGTGACCGTGTAGCAGGGGCGGGAATGAATGTCCTGTCCGGCAGCGCGTGGAAACTCTCTTTTGGGTCTTGACTCGGACGCACGGCGTGTTGCCGCCTGCTTGGTGTTTTTTGGTATGTTTGGTCGATGGTCTCTTAGAGCAGGCTCTGTAGGGGCGAGCGTTGTTGATCGTGTAGCGTGCCCGGACGAATATGTATGTGTACTTACCGCATGCGATGTAGCGAAGAGTCTCTTGCGCTGCCATCTGCTAGACCAAGCCCGTTGCTCCCCCCCTCCCCCATGACCTTCTCTTCTAAAGGCTTTCAACTATACCTACAAGCTGAAGGTCCCTCAATCGCCTGTCGGTCACAACCAGAACCAACCAGAACCAACCAAAGCCAAAGTTCCGTGGTCGTCTTTCGCGGGGTGCGCGACGATGATGGTGGTACGTCGTGGTCACCTTTCGTCGCTTCGCGCTGTTCAGCTGACGGGACGACGGCGCGAAGATCGACCTTCAGCCCCCCAATCCTGAGGGCTTAGGCTCTCTCATCGCGGGCTGGGCGTGATCGAACGGCTCAGCGTCCTGTTTGTCGCGGCGACTTCAACGAACTTGCAAGAAGCACGGCATGGGTTCGCGTTCAACGCCTTGACAGACGTATATGGATATGGCACATGCGGTCTCTGAGTTCTTATCTTGACTGCTGTTAGGAGTATGCGCCATGCATAACGCATGCGGACGCCTGTCTCTCTCTCCTGACCTGGAGCTATCGTGGCGATCTCTTCTCTTGCTCTGTACTCCCCAGCTAGTCGTCGCACATTCCCCTTTGGCCCACGCGTTGCGCATCGTGGAGAGCTCGTGGTGGGTTCCGCCCTTCTCGTGTCTGGAGGGGACTGGTTCTTATTACCGCAGCATCCGCGTTGGTCGAGCGCGGCCTACCATTCCATCCGTTACTTATAAGTACGACCTCGAAGCCCAGTACGACACCGCACTCACCCTTACTTGCGTTTCAATGTCGTCGACGTTTGGCTTTCTGAGGTTCGTCCGCCCTGGTTTATCGGAGCCGTTCACTGCTCTAACATCCCTGCTTCTCGTATACCAGGCGCCCGGGAAGGACCTCGACTGTGAGTCGAGGCGTTCGCTCCAGTCTTGTGCTTTGCGGTAACGTCGCTGGAATCGTCCCAGGGATCAAGCTCCGGACACAACAACCAGAATGGCAACAGCGGCGACGATAACAACGGCGATCAATCCGGTTCCTCTTCCGCATCTGCACCATCCCCTCCGTGAGGCTTTGGTTCTCCAGCTGGCACCCCAGGGTCCGCGAACGGCACGATGCCAGGCTCGGGCGACAGCGGGGCAAACGGGCCTCCAGACAACATTTTGAACAGCCGGTACGCAAGCGCGCGGCGCGAGCTGCTGGAGCTCGTGCGCGACCTGCACGCGTTGGGGTACGTCGAGGTGTCTCCCGTTTCTCGTTCTACCTCTACCTCTACTAGACCCTGTGCGCTTGCAGCCATGCGAAGGCCCTCGACGTCCCCCAGATCGCCGTTATCGGAAAGCAGTCAGGTGCGTCAACTCAGTCCATCTGGAGTAACTGGAGGGCTTCTCAGTCTCGAGCTTGCCTTTGCTGATTCCTCCTGGCCAGCGGGGAAGAGCTCTCTCGTGGAGGCTGTCGCAGGAGTAAGCAGCCTTCCCTCATCGTCATCCATAGCTGCTCTTATTAATATGAACGCGCTCGCGTACGCCCATAGATCAACGTCCCCCGTGACGCGGGGACGTGTACCCGGTACGGTGCCCGTTATCCCTATTCCTCTGTCACGCCCACTGCGCCTCACGATGGTCACCTCCAGCTGCCCGATGGAGTGCACGCTGCTGACGTCTTCGGAGAAGTGGTCGTGCTCGATCTCTTTGCGCGGCGACGGCATCAACACGGCGTTCAGCCCCGAGATCACCGCCAAAGCCGACGTCGAGCTCTGGATCCGCCGCGCGCAGGCCGCCGTCCTCTGCCCGCACCTGTCCAGGGACCGGTTCAAGAGCATGTCGCGCGAGACGATCAAGCAGGTCAGCGACCACACGGCCGACCCGGAGGTGAAGCGGTTCAGCAACACGGTGGTCGAGGTGAAGATCCTAGACCCGGACGGCACGGACCTCGTGTTCGTCGACCTCCCCGGTGCGCTGTGCTCGGCTCTTCGGAAGGGTTTTCAGTACTGAAGCTTAGATGGGTCGCTGTATGCGGTGCACTAGGCCTTATCCCGAACGCGGACGACGAGATCGTGAAGCAGGTCGAGGACATGGTCAATGAGTACATCTCGCAGCCGTCCACGATCATTCTGGTCACGGTCCCGGCTGAAGGTGCGCGTTCTGTCCCTTTGCCTTTCCACTGTGTCTCGCGCACGAAATCCCACCGCTGAACGCGTCGTCAGACGACCTGGAGAACCAGAAGGCGATGAAGCTTGCAAAAGACGCGGACCCGGATGGACAGCGAACGATTGGTAAGAAAACGCATCTACCTTTCACTCACCTCACCCATGATGTTGAACGGACGCTCCAGGTGTGTCACGAAGGCAGACAAGATCGGCGCCGGGGAAACGGGCCGCCAGAAAGCGTGGCGCGACATCTTCGAGGGCAGCGCGAGGGAACACAGGCTCAGTCTCGGCTACTACGCCGTCCGCCTGCCCACCGACGAAGAGCGTGCACGGCAGGTCACCCCCGCACAGGCGCGAGTGCAGGCAGCGCGCGTGTTCGACACGGTTGCGCCGTGGAAGGACGTCAAGGCGCTCCCAGGTCCGACTCGCCTGGGTGTAGAGGCGCTCATCCGCGACTTGAGCCCTCTCCTCTTGAGTATGCTCATCGCCGCGTGGGTTCCTTCTCCCCACGTCCCTTCCGATCTAGCACTCACGCAAACGGCACCCCAGGATCCCCCGGCTGAAGGCCGCCGTCGACCAGCTCCTCGCCGCGTGCCTCGCCGACCTCGCCAGGCTCCCCGCGCGCCCACAGGTGGACAGCGCGACGGAGATCGTGCTGCTCGCCCAGCGGTTCTGTAAGGCGGTCGAGCAGACCGTGGACGGCACCAGCGACGACAAGTCGTTCGTGCACGAGAGCCGGACGCGCTATCGCGCCCTGAAGCGCGCCATCCGCTGCACGGCGCCCGACTTCCGGCCGTTCGAAAACCCTGCGGAGTACAGCAGGCCGCCCGCGCCGCTGTCCCAGCGGCGCGAGGATGATTTTGTCGACTTGCCGTTGGTTCCGACTGCGGGACCCGAGAGCGAGGGGGTCCTCGAATATTCGCGGTCTGCTACCCCGGTATCAAGGATTTCACCTGTCCCCTCTGAAACTGACCCAGAGGAAGAGGGAGTCGTGATGGGGGTGCTGGACGTGAGGCGGGTGATACAAGAGTGCGTCGCGCCACGAGGGCAGGCCCCCCTAGAAGGCGTCTGATGTCTGACGCGCACTTGCAGATCGACGGGCTGGGAGCTCCCGCACAACGTGCCCTACTTGGCGAAGACGCGCCTTATCCGGGACTTTGTCCGGCGCTGGGCCGAGCCCTCCAGGACGTGCTTCGCGGGCATCCGGACCCTCGTCGAGACGCGCGTGTATGGCGAGCTGGTGCCTCGCCACTTTAAACAGTTCCCGTCCCTGGGGCGGTTCGTCACGTAAGTGGTCTTCTGTTCTTGTTCTCCTTTCCATCCATTCAATTTGTCTCTACAACACTACATAGCGAGCAGTTGCGGGCACACATGGCGGTATACCTCGACCGCTGCGAGACGGCCGTGCAACAGGTGCTGGAGCGCGAGGAAAAGCCGTACTTCACCCAGAACGGACACTACCTGGAGGCGACTCGCGACGTGTGGCTGGCCCACTACAAAGCAGTGCGCATACTGCGCCGCAAACACTGGTGTGGCAGCGGCACATTCATAGACACAACCCCCTACCTCAACCACTCGTCGCGCGCGGGTGCGTGTCCCCTTTTGAGCTCAGATCGCTCTCATCACTTCCGCAGAGTGTCGTATTAACACTGAATCCTAAATTCTTCCTCTATCACTAGTTATCGATGCCATCGCCGCGCTCAGAACGCTTCCGGGATATTCAGATATCACTGCAGCGGACTTGCCGGCGCTTCTGCCCACAGACAAGTACATCGAGGAGCTCATCGTCATGGCGGACGTGCGGAGCTACTTCCAGGTCGCATACAAGGTGCGTGTCCCACTTCTCTCAGGCTCTCTCCGGTTTGCCGCAACATAAGACTGACTGACTGACTCCAATTTCTGGCCCTGGGGTATGGATATACGCAGCGGATCATCGATAACGTCCCGCACACCATCCACCACGACTTCGTCCAGGGCTTCGCGCACGGGCTCCTGCTGTACCTCCTGGGCAAGCTTGACCTCTGGGGCAAGGACGCCCCCCAGCGCCTCGAGAAGCTCATGGAGGAAGACCAGGAGGTGTCGCGGGCGAGAAAGGAGCTGGCGGACAGAAGGACGCGGCTGGAAGACATCAAGGGCCGATTGCACGGTTTCAGGATCTGAGCTGAGCTCCCGGTGTCTACTGAACTTTTACGGTGTGCTGAATTCTTACATTGTCGCTGTCACTCCCCTTGCCCATGCCGGCTAGCCGTGGTTGGAATAGAGCGAGCTCGGTGTGCCCTATACCCCTGCGACTGGAGGCGTGCCGGTTGAATGTTTCGTACTGTGCTGTGCGTCTGAGCACTTCATCTTCCCAGAGGCGACCCGTTGGATGGTGTGTGCGATTGTTATGGTGCCTTTCGGGTCCGTTCTCACTCTTACTACAACATCTCAGTCTCACGCAGCGTGTATGTCGAGGTCAGTGTTGAGAATGAGAACGTCGGATTGATGCCGTCGCGAACGTCAGAGCATCATTATAGCTGTGTCCCGGGCCTTGGCAAAAGCGCAACAACAAGGGCAAGGCTGATTACAGAGACCTCGATCCTTCAACTTGTTCAAGTTCGAATCGGCAGCTGTGCGAACCTCAGACGCACCGGCACGCAGCGCTAGCAGTGCGTCTCCTCCTCGCCTCGTTTGTAGTCAACTCATCTTATGCACCTGCAAGAACCATGCCGACTCGGCAGTTGCATCGGGAGCTGATGTCGTCCAGCTGCACCATCTTGAACATACACACGCACCGGGCGCCGGGCGTCCACCAGCACTTTACTACGTACTGAAGGACACCGCCACGCCTTCCAGCCGCTGATGCATTCTGTTCCTGTTGCACCGCCTCCTGCACACGTCGAGTATGTGCATATATAGGAACGTACGGTCGGCGGGGCATCCGCAAAATGGCATCTAACCCCGCAGCTTCGGTCCTACATCGTGGCATGGCCGGCCCCTTCTCGCTCGTAATCCCGCCGACGACCTATTGCCCCGGCAGCGCGGTCGAAGGCGAGGTGCTGCTGAAGTTCCCGGACGTGCAGGAGAAGAAGATCGACGAAGTCGTCGTCGAGCTTCGCGGGACGCTGCAGCTGCGGGTGTACGTCTCCCCTTCATTTTCCTTCGTGATGATTGATTGACTGTGTTTTCCGCCAGCCTTACGGGCCACACCGCCAACGGGCAGCGCCTATACTCCACAGCGAAGCAGGACCTCGTATCGCTCCGGACGTCCCTCTGGGAACGCGGGTCCGCGTACCCCCCACCCGACTCGCACGTCCTCCGCCTGCCATTCCTCTTCCATCTGCCCTCCTCGGGCACGACGATCCTCCCGTCCGTGTCGTGGGCCGAATCGCACGGCTCGGCCTCGATCGCGTACCTCGTCGAAGTGATCGCGCGCCGGCCGAGGATTTTGTTCGGCCTGGAGGAGAAGACGACGTGCAAGTGGCTCACGGTCGTGTCGAGGGGTGACCCGGGCCTCTGCGCGTCCATCCGGTCTCTGGGGGGCATGTTTGGGGAGGGCGCTGGGCCGACGTGGAAGACGGTGCAGAAGGAGAAGAAGATGCGGCGCGGGGTCTGGGGGGAGTACTCGACCGCGAGGGTCGAGGTGAGGATTTACGGTATTCTCCTCCGGCGTGCTGACGTGCTGACATTCGGACGATGCGAACACAGCTCCTGATCCCGAACGAACACGGCATCCTCCCCCACTGTGTCGACATCCCGCTCCTCATCACGGTCAAGACCACCACGGCGCGGCTCGCGCGCGCCAAGGCGGACAAGCACCCACAGGGAAAGCCCATCTTCCCCGCGATCGACTTCGACTCCAGCAACCGCATCTTGATCAACTTGCGGCAAGCGTTCACCGTGCGTGCGTGCGGCCGCACCCGGCATGAAACGAACGAGATCGTACTGGCATATATCAAGCCGGAGAATATCGAGCCGTCCGCGCACTACACGCACTGGGAGGCGGACACGACGGCGAGCGACAAGGAGGAGATGGGGCGGTGGGTGCAGCAGTGGACGGTCCAGCGCGCGGTCAAGCTCCAGCGGTTCCCGCCGACGTTCGAGTCTGCATGTGTGGACTGTGCGGTGAGTGCTTGTTCGTGTCTGCAGGCAGGGTAATCCTGATCTTGGGGAAACCAAAACCGGGCAGTACGTGATGTCTGTGCACGTCCCGTTTCCGGGCCTGGGGAACGACGTCAGGGTGTCGACGCCGATAACGCTCGACTCGGGCATCGACCAGGCCGCGCCACAGAGGAGCGGCAGGGCCGCACACCAGGTGCAGTCAGAGGTGACTTCGACTAATGCTTCTGGCCTTTCGAGGGAAGGGACTGACGTACCTGCACCCGGGCCGCAGGTCGAGGAGAGGCCGAGTGCGAGGCTGCAAGTGCTGCCGTGAGCATTCTCTTCTATGGTTGCGTGGTTCTGACTAACGACGGGCCAGGACGTACTTCGATGCCGTCTATTCTCATGGTGACGGCGATGTGGACGGGGCGTGAGACAGAGACACCATGTCCCGCGCAGATGGACCTGGAAACAAAGACCCCCAACCCAGGACGCCCGAGTCGCAAATGTCAGGGATGGCGCAGCTGGCAGAGGGACGACGTCTACGACAAGGGACAGCCCATATTATCTGAGACGGGACAGTGGCATGCCTCCGAGTGGTTTATAGCGGAGAGTGGTATACATTGTCCTGGAAAGTGGCCATTTTCACGGGGCGGGGAGGACGTTGCTGGGACCCTAGAGAGAGGACCCTGAGGTTTGGATGTACCAGCTCGCCCTTCTGACCGCTTCGGAACGGTGGATCGTGGTTTTGTTTGATTTCACTGGGCCTGGAGGCAGTGGACGCTGGAGAAGTGCTACATGGTAGCTCAAGGCACACAGACCCGATGGCCTGAGGACGCTAGCGTTGATAAGCATGCATATGAACGTAGACGGATGAACAGCAAACATCACTGTAGGTAATCTATTGGGCCAGTGACTGGGAAGTGCGCGTGAAACGCTCGTGAAACAAACTTTCCCATCGTGAATAATCTATCCAGACGTCACTGTTCAGCGCCCTTGCGTAGAAGACAAAGTCCAGGAGGTCTACGAGCAGAGAGTCGACATCGCTGGCAGAGTCCGACTCATGGCAGCTATCACGGAGCGTGCGCAGATGCCTTTCCCTTGTCTCAACAACAAACTCGAGATCGGAATCATCCTCCCCGAAGTCTTTCGGATACTTGGCGGATTCTGCCTCAACCTCGCTACGCCACGGCAGCCGGCCGGAGTAGTAGATCGCAAGGAGGACATACGCAAGTGCCTCCAAGTCGTCAGGGGCTGAATATTTGCCTGCCAGTGGGAAGGGGAGGTCACTTTGTGAGCAAATTGCATGGAGAGGTTTAATTAGGCTGAAGGCCCCTAGGTGCTCACCTGAGCACCAGACTTGTCGGTCGGACGTATACAGCCACATGCGGTTTCGAACGAACGTATCCTCGTAGTGCCAGCCGCGCACATGGGACCACTCGTGATCGATGAAAACGACTTGCCAGTGTGCGAGGTCGTTGAACTCGAATGGCGATGAGGGCGAGAGAAGCAAGGCGAGGGGGACCCTCGGCGTGACTCCGATGTTCCCGGGGTGGACGTCGCAGTGGAGGACGTGTCTTTCATGGAGCAGGCGCATTGCCTGGATCTGCACAGGGAACAAAGGTGAATACAGCTGTAAGGATACACACAGCAAGCAGAGGACGAACCGCGCTGTAGGCACACCAAGCAATTTCGTTCTCCGAGAACCGTGACGGTGCCAGCCCTGGAGCTGCATCTGGGAGGGGACGAATCAGTAGACGCAACACGTCTGTTGCAACACGGGAAAATGTACCCAAGTCACTGAACATGTTGCTGAAACACAGCACTTTGTGCAGCAACAAATAGCCCTTGCCGTTCTCCCCGTACATGGCTTCGCAGACCGCGGAGAGCGGGGATCCGCATGCAGCCGCACGGTAGACAGTGTACTCCCAGGCTATGTCATCTACCGGGCCCTCCTTGACGAAGTGCTCTCGGTCGGACAGCGAGCGCACGACTGCCGTTCGACACTTGACTTCACAACGTGAACGCGGTGCCATAAATCTCGATCCTCACCCCGGAGCGAACCCTCGACACCATGGACTACAGGGCTTGAACATGCCTCGTGGACCCACTGGCAGCTTGGTCCGTCTTGAGTCTTGTTCTCTTGAGGCTGCGCGTTATCCCGTCGACAAATCATTCGATTCTACACATGCATGGGACTCGAGAGGAGGCGGGGAGGAGGAGGAGGAAGAGGACAGCAGACAACGGTGCGTCAAGGTCGTGTTCCTCGTGTTGTCGCCTGTGGTCACTCTCACGGTTCGTTCACGCGCCTGCACCTCCACACACACTGCCTCTGCCTCTGACCTCCGGCCGTCGGCAACTACTTGGCCGCACTCGCTCGTCATAGAGGACAACGCCCCCCCCCTCCGTTGTCTACTCTAGAGCAAATACGGACCGTCCGCGCACTACACGCACTGGCAGGCCGACACGACGGCGAGCGACCAGGAGGAGATGGGGCGCTGGGTGCAGCAGTGGACGGTCCAGCGGCTCCCGCTGACATTCGAGTCTGCGTGCGTGGACTGTGTGGTGAGTGCTCGTTCGCGCCTGCAGGCGTGCTAATCCTGACCTTTGGGTAACGAAAACCGGGAAGTACGTGATGTCTGTGCACGTCCCGTTTCCGGGCCTGGGGAACGACGTCAGGGTGTCGACGCCGATAACGCTCGACTCGGGCATCGACCAAGCCGCGCCGCAGAAGAGCTGCAGGGCTACCCGCCATGTGCGGTCAGAGACGATTTCGGCCGTCAGTGACGCCTCCGGGCTCTCGGGGGCAGGGATGGACGTGCCTGTACCCGGGCCGCGGGTCGAGGAGTGCCCGAGCACGAGCGCGAGTCTGCCAGTGCCACCATAAGCATTATCTTCCGTGGTTGCGTGTTCTGATTTAACGAGGGGGCAGGACGTACTTTGATGCTCTCTATCGTGACGGTGACGGCGACGCTGTCGATGAGGGGGATTGAGCGGCGCCGCGAGACGCCAGCTGCTTCCCTGTGCTATTTCCCAGGTAGACTTGGATCCAAGTTCCCTGTACATTTTAATGGTCTCTCGAACGAAAGAACACCGAGAGAAACTTTCGGATCGCAAATAGAGACGACGACGGGACGACAGAGAGCTCGCGGTGTCAGCGGTCGTCATTGCTACACGAGGCTTCCTGAAGTCACAGGCCGGGGAGGGGGTTGCATTCCACTGGATAGCTCGTCTCCTTGAAAGCGCACAGGCGGGGCGGGCATCGTTTGACGATCAATCATCCATGTCATGGGGCGCCACGACTCTTCAAGTTACTAGTGTTGTTACACGAGAGTAAAACGACACAAAGAGCTGTGATATCAATGTACGCACCTATTAATTACGTATATATCCTTTCGAGCTGGTCCAAAGTTTCCAACGGCGAGCGGGCTCGGGTGTGGTTCATTGGCACCTGCGTAGCAAATTGGACCTCCCAATAACCATCGGCGCTTATGACAATATTTCCAATTTCCACGAGCGCCGAGCTTCCCTTCAAACTCGGTAGTCTGCGTAATCCACCCAGCACGATGCGACGGGGGCGGTGCTGTAAGCGCCCCGCCCTTCCAAATCGGGTGTGGCATTCAAACTCCGTCGCCGACGCTGCGTTTTTGCCCAAGTGCGTTGGGCGCGTCGAGTCGCATCGTATTGCATCTCGGGTCTTAGAGTACATAGAACCGGCGCGATACCATCCTATTTAAAGTGTTTAATTGTACTTACCATGCAGCAAGGAATCCAGCACAGAGATGACCAGGTGGGCTACCACGGCGTCACCACTGGCAGGCTTACTGGGGGATTTCCCCGAGAAGTTGATACTCCATTATGTTCGGCAGGCGACGTTGGACTCCTGCAGTCATTTCTCTCTTTCGCCCAGTCTTGGCCTGATGGACATTGCCATCGAATAACCCTTACAGTCATTACATGCACTCCTGTGCAGCAGCTATGCTTTCCGGCATTCCACTGCACCAAACTGGCATACAGCTCTGGATGAAAACTGAGAAAGGATACCGTAGAAGACACCGTAGGATCGTATGGACATAAAGACGCAACACGCGACACGATGCGACTCGACGCGCCCAACGCACTTGGGCAAAACCGCAGCGTCGGCGACGGAGTTTGAATGCCACACCCGATTTGGAAGGGCGGGGCGCTTACAGCACCGCCCCCGTCGCATCGTGCTGGGTGGATTACGCAGACTAAACTCGGTGCGCCGGTCCCAACTTCCTCAAACCTCCCCTTCGCTCCCTCTCCCTCTAACCGACTTTGCTTGCATCTTGCTACTCATTCTAGGACCCTATCCCAGCCCCGTTCGTCGAATCGCAACGCCAGAGCAACGCCGATCACTTGGTATACATCGTGTCTCACACCTTTGATCCATCCTGATGCCGGTCGTCTCCCGCTCCTCTCTCAGAACGGCCGCGTAACTCGCAAATCTTCAACATTCATGGCGCGTATATAGGACACAGGTGGCCCCGCAGGATACGATCCTCGATTCTCGACATGACGTCCCCCCAGCCCTCCGCGTCGACATCCTCGAGCTCTGCCTTGACGGTCGTCATCCCACCAACCATCCACTGCGGCGGCGGGTACGTCGAGGGCCTTGTCCTCCTCAACTTCCGCCAACTGCACGAGGAGAACTTCGACGAGGTCTGCGTCCAGCTCAGCGGGAACAGCCACACGTGCGTCTTCATCCTCCCTCTCCTCTTTCCATCTTCCCCTCCCCAACACGCGCGCGACCCCGTTTGTCGACAGGCGAGTCAGAAGGAACAAGCACCTCTACCAAGAGAAGCACCAGATCCTCTCCTCCGTCTTCTCCGTCTGGACACGAGGCTCCGCCTACCCGCAGCCGGGCACGGACGTCCTCCGCCTCCCCTTCCGCTTCCCGCTCCCCGACGGCCTCCCTCCGTCCTTCCACTTCCACGCGTGGGAGATCACGAGCTCCGTGCTCTACGCGATCGACACGACCGGCGTCCGGCGGGGAAAGTTCAAATTCAACAAGAAGGTCCACACGCCGATCATGGCGCTCCCGAAGGACGACGTCGGGGTGGGGGTGAGAGTGGGATTGGGAGAGGGGCAGGGCTGGGGTCGCATACGCAGTGGAAGAACGTGTGGGCGGAGGAGAAGATGCGGAAGGGGTTCTGGGGCGAGCACGCGACGGCACGCGTCATGGTGCGTCCTTTCTCTCGTGGTTGGACTCGTTCGCGGCCATTGTTGCAACTATCTCTTCTTGCACCTTTTTTTTTTCGAAGTATATCGCAGGACAGTATGCCTATTTGTTGTATACGAACTCTGAATACCTCATTTCCCGCCTGGCCGACTACGGCTATGTTTATGTATGGCTGCGAAAAAGGATCGTCAGCGTTCCGCGAGAGTCCCTTCTCCGTAGCCTTCCCCCGGCACCCACGTGTCCCCGTGCCTCTTTCCTAAGAGTGAGGGTTTTGACAATGAGATACCATCGGGGTGAGAGGGAGTGACTTCGCGCCCCTTGTCGTGCCTCGACGGGTCCGGAGCGGTGTCCTGCCAGTGGTCGAGGCTCCGTTTTCTTTCTCTCATTTTTCACGGTTAGCGGCTGAGAGGACTTTCAAGGTGGTGCAAGCGACCAGTTGGCCATAGCGGCTAGGCGCAGAATCTACTTTCCGCCGAGTTTCAACTGTGGAAATCCGAAGACCGATGTGCAGGAGGAAGGCGATATATTTGCGGGTTGCGTAGAAAATGAGGGAGGTCGGAGTTGATGATTTCGTTGATTCGAGATGCGATTCTGGCCCGCAATGGCCATGAAATCTGTGTTTTACTTTCACCATTCCGCCCGAAAATGGATTCTCGAACGTGGTTCTGAGTAAAGATAGCAGTGGTTAGAGTATGGCGGCTCTTGTGTGCTTTCGTTCGTTTTGATGGCGATTCTGTTTTGGCGTCTCCAAAGGCCGAAAGAGAGTATGGCTAAGAATTTCCCGGCAGGTTCGCCCGAGGTCGGCCTGTGAATGAACCCCAGCTTGTTCCCTCTCTCACGTCTTCGCATCCCGAGCTAAGAGCTGACCCAGCGCTGCGCGGGCAGGTATCGATCCGGACGTACCCTTCTGCACTGTTCACCCTCTCTCATCCTCATCAGTCACGACCATGAACAGCGCCCATGACGCGCGCGAAGGACTCTCGCACTCGGCGGACAAGCCCGTCTTCCCGCCCACCCAGAAGCACAAGACAGCGACTCGACTTCCGGCTATATCGCAATCTCGTGCTGTACCGCAGGGTTCGCTGGACGACGACGAGGCCGTCGCGTCTTTCTTCGGACAGGGAAGGCGTGCAGGACGTGGAGGCGACGTTGAGGGGCGGAGAAGGAGTCAGGCGTCCCGAGCCGAGGTGGAACAGGCGGGAGGGGAGGGGAGTCGGGCGGTGGCTGCAACGACGATTGTCTCGTCCAAGTTCACGCTGAACGTGCCGCGACGTTCAGCGCGCCCGACCATTGTCGTCAACGTGCGTACTGCTGCTGCTACGTTTCGGAACAATGTTTGGCTGATCGCGTGTGCGCAGTACTACTGTCGCTGAAGGTACCGTTCCCGGCATAGGGAACGACATATTGCTGAAGTTCCGTGACGATCACTTCGGGGATCAACGAGCCTTGGCTCAAGTCCGGGCCGAAGCCCCCAACCTCCGAGCTCGCAGCAGATACGCAGGCTGGCATCGTCTCTGCTCCGTCCAGCCACAGCAAAACACCAGACCCGCAACTGGTGCTGTCGATGACGATACGCACTCGGAGCCAATTCCGACATTGACCTCCGAGGTACTCGTCCCGCACGACCTCAGTCTGCCACCGTAGTGCTCTGTGCATTGCAAGTGACTACGAGCTGTTGCGACGAATACGAAAACGTAGGGAATATTAGGGAAGCACAACCGAGTACGACGGAGGCCGACTCTATCCATAGCGTCAAAGTCACGAATGTGGCCTTTGCAAGGTCGCACACGGTCGGTTTGCCGACCTCGGTAACGCCATCCCGAAAGGCCAGGTCGATTTCGATGATGACCATGGCTGGGCGTCTAGATATATACCTCGGAGAAGACGCGACCCTCATACTGCTCATCGCTGAGTGCACTTCTCTCCCCTTCCTGGTTGTCTTCTTTTGCGTGGACCTGCGGGAATCAATACGAGCAAGCACGCAATCATATGGCTGTTGCCATCTCGAAAGGATCATGCGCGCCTTCGCTTGCCGTTTGCTTGCACCGCCATGCGGTGCTTCAGGGGCGCAATGATAGGCAATGATCCCATTCGGGCTGAAGTTCACTTCTAGATCTGTTGCACTGCCTCTCGTTCCGATCGTATATATATGAGGACTTGTACTTGTCGTGGCGGGATCAGGCGCAAAATGTCGTGCATCCCAGCTTCTTCAAGCCTTCTTCCTCGCATAATCCACCGTTCTCACTGGTGATCCCGCCAACGACCTATTGCCGGCAGCGATGTCGTAGGCGAGGTGCTGTTGGAGTTCCCGAAGGTGCAGGACGAACGATTGAAGAGGTAGTTGTGGAGTTTCGCGGGACACTCAAGGCGTATGTCATCTGTGTGTCCGGTTCTCGTGGATCTCGTACTTACTGATCGTGTCTCGCGTCACTACCAGGGCCACATTGATTCTGCTGACCGCGTCTCTGTCGAGCCGCAGGAGTCCTGAGTGTCAGACATTATCTGGACGCGAGGATCGACATACCCTCGCCAATCGAATATACTTGAATACCGTTCTCTTTCCACCTCCCTCAGAGAGACGATTCTGCGTCTGTTTTCTGGAACCAGTGGCATGACTTCATTTCGATCGTGTACTGTGTCGAGGTGATTGCCCTCAGTCCATCGAATATGCTTGGGAGCGAGAAAGGGTCCGCGAGCAACTCTGGTCGTCCGAGGGGCGACCGAGCTCTGCGCTTCAATCAGGTCTCTGGAATATTCAGGAGGAGGCCGATGTGGAAAACCGCGCACAAGGAGCAACAAATGCGGAGAGGCATGTGGGGAGAGTATTCCGCCGCGAGAGTCGAGGCAAGGATCATTCTCCACCGTTTCGGCGGCATCTTCCCTCGTTTGACCGCATCTCGTTTTGGGCATGACAGCTTCTCGTTCCAAACGAGCACGGCATCCTTCCTCATTGCATCGATATCCCCCTTCTCATCAGAATCAAGACCACGACCGCCCGGCTCTCGCGGACGAAGGCTGATAGACTCTGCTGCAGGACAAAACCCATCTCCCGCCACTGCTTCACCGCCAACAACCCATCTCCGTCATCATGCGCCAGAATTCGCCGAATCGGGCATACGGATGCTGCTGCGCCCAACCAAACAAGTTACCCTGGCCTCCATCAGGAACAGGACGTGCTGCGCTCCTCGTACCACAAGTACTGGGAGGATGACACCAGGCTTGGGGACCCGCAGGAGACGGGGCGGTGGATCCAGCAGTGGACGTTCCAGCCGAAGGTCCAGCTCAACCGGTTTCCGCCAACGTTCTCCGGCAAGTCCGTGGAATGCGCCGTGAGTGCCCGTGTCGCGTCATGGCCTTGAGGCGTCGTGCGAGTTGGCTGACCACCGCCCATGCGGACAGTACACGGTGTCGGTGCAGGTGCCGTTTTCGGGCGTGGGCAACGACGTCAAGGTGTCGATCCCTGTCACTCTCGACTCGGGGATCGACCGGGCGACACCACGCAAGAGTGGGAGTGCCCCGACTGCATACGTGTGGGATGATGCGCCGACTCCGACTTCGTTCGGTGCCATTGCTGACCCCGCCGCCGCCGCCGATACTAATGTCTCTCCAGGAGGAGAGACTGAAACGCCGCCGTATGAGCAGCCTGCGGCGAGCGAGCTGCCGTAAGTTTTAGTTTCTGGTATCGCTGTTCGCGATGCTGTTGGTGCTGACTCAACGATGCGTCAGGACATATTTCGAGGCGGTTTATGGTGGCGGCCGCGAGGGGGACAGAGCATCAGGCCCGAGTGTTCCGGCCCTCTCGTGAACTCAAACTATCTGTGAGCTGAGAGACAGGCTGTCAACACGGCCAGGGTGCGTTGGCTTGAATGCCAGGTACGTCAACAGCGCAACGTCTCGTATAGACCACTCTCACCCGTGCTGTATCTGCCTTCTAGATTTTGCTTGGTTTTTCGCATCATCCTTGTCAGGATGTCCATGTATCAATATTGGCAAGGGATTTCGGGTGTTCGTGAGTGCTCTCGATCTTATTACGGACATGGAATGGATTGGCTGGAACATACTCGCGAATTGCATACAAATCATGGCTAAATTTTGCGCGATGGTCACGATCACCACACTTGACGATCAGTCGCTACGAGCCCTTGGCCAAGCCTAACTCACCCGCTGGTAAACACGCATGCTGTATCTGGCTCGCAAACAAAGTCTTATCCTGAGCTTCATGTTGGTGCTGTCGATGATGATTCCCACTCCGACGCACCTTCCTCGGCGCGCGACGGAACTCCATCGCCGTACGTTCTTACTCTAACTTTCAATGCTAGCTTTCAATCAAGTGCTAACGAACTCGGGCATGTCAGGGAGTACTGGAGGGTACAAACTGTTGAATCCGTGGGGGGCATGTAAGGTTGGCTGTTCAGCACCATCCCCCTTCTCACGAGGCAGGTGCGCCAAAGTCGCCGCCACCCTGTCGAAAAGCTGGCTTCGAAAATCTTGACATATTCTTTGCACTGACTCCTGTGCTCTTGACAGCTGTGCGGTGCTAAGGACGTCTGAATCGTGGTCTGTGAGAACTGTAATGAGCAATTGCATGTGGAACTGCATGCGCAATTGTAGCGCTGTGCTATCTCGTCCTCTGGGCTCAGTTCACTTGCGACTTGCTTGCACAGCCATGCAGTGCCCCGACGTTTGGTGCCTCCCGTAGGACAGTCCTTCTGATCCGGAGTCCCTCTGCTGCACCGCCCCCAGCCCTGATTGTGTTTATAAAAGCTTATCGTGGTGGAGCCGGGACATAGCGCTTACAGATGTCGTCCGACTTGGTGTCTTCGTCCTCTTCTGCTACTAATCAAGGCGATTCATTTTCGCTGGTGATTCCAGCCACCACCTATTGCGCAGGTAGCGATGTCGAAGGTGAGGTGCTGCTGGAATTCCCGAAGGTGCAGGACGAGATGATCGACGAGGTCACCGTCGAGCTTCGGGGAACATTGAAAGTGTACGTTGGACCTGATTTCTCGTAGTATTCAACCCACTCTGACCGTGTCTTGTATCCCCGCCAGCTCGGCGCTACATACGGCACAGCGCATTCCTTCCACAGAGAGGATGGAGCTCATCGGTGTCAAGAAATCTGTATGGAAGCGAGGATCTGCGTACCCACCGCCGGACTCGCACATCCTCCGACTACCCTTCAGCTTCCATCTGCCTGCGGACCCGAAGATTCTTCCCTCCGTATCCTGGGACGAATGGCGCGATTATGTCACGGTCTCTTACCATGTCGAGGCGGTCGCTCTCCGTCCGAGAACGCTCTTTGCCGGTGACAAGACACGTCGCGAGTGGCTCGCAGTCGTCTCGAGGGGAGACCCCAGCCTCTGTTCGTCCATCAAATCTCTGAGCGAGCCGGAGGGCGGCCCGACCTGGAACGCAGTCCACAAGGAGAAGCAAATGCGGCGTGGCATCTGGGGAGAGTATTCCACGGCACGCGTCGAGGTAAGTAATAAAGATTATTAGTCGTTCTGCACAAGATTCCTTCACGTCTGACAGGCTGTCGTTGATCCTGCAGCTTCTCGTCCCAAACAAGCACGGCATACTCCCCCACTGCGTAGATATCCCCATCCTCATCAAGGTCAAGAGCACGACCGCTCGGCTCCCGCGAGCTAAAGCGGACAAGCATACGGAGGGCAAACCGATATTCCCCGCGATCGAATTCGACACCAACAGCCCCATGTACGTCAACATGTGGCAGAAATTCACCGTCCGGGCCGGGGGCGACACCAAAGACTCGACCAACGAGATCGTCCTGGCGTACATCAAGGAGAAGGACCTCCTTCCGTCCTCACACAAACGCTGGGAGGATGACACCTGCCGGGCGACAAGAGGAGATGGGCAAGTGGGTGCAGTGGACGCTCCAGCCGACGGTGAAGCTGCACAGGCTCCCGCCGACGTTTACGTGCGACTTTGTGGACTGCGCGGTGAGTGCGAGCATATCTTATCGGTTGTGCGGGGTCGGCTTATGTTCCTGGGCAGTACACGATATCTGTCGAGGTGCCGTTTCCGGGCATGGGAAACTCTATCCACGTGTCGATGCCGGTTACTCTCGACTCGGGCATCGACCGGGCCACACCCATGAAGCTGAAGAGTAGCAGGGCGGCTGGCCAGCTACAAGCGGCGACGACAGCTACTGCAGACGAGGGCTCGACAGCCGGGGGAACCGACGTACGGGTAACGCGGAATGAGCGACCTCCGACTTTACCGCCGTGAGTATGCATTTCCATCATTTACGATGCTTGCAGTATATTGGTTACTGACGGTGTTTTCAACTAAATTCGATGCGGTTTTTCGTTAAAACAAAAGGAGAGAAGGGTACGA
>CM035307.1:204791-285461 GCA_002900995.3 Ganoderma boninense
CGGCGGCGGCAGCACAGAAGCCGCGCAAGAAGGCAAAGAGGGCGGCAGGTGCGTGAGAGCGGGACGCGGTCACCAGTCCCTCCCACCATGTGGAGCCCTCCTTCCCATCATAAAAATTTTGCCGGTCATCTCTCCTCCGCAGTTATCCTACACATAGACATTGATTGCCACATCGCAAGCCCCTCTCCTCTCCTTGTATATACAGTATCTTTGTAACGTAACGAAGTGCGAAATACACTATAATGCATGCTTGTGAGTCTTTGGCGGTGATATTAAATCTTGCCGCGCTGGTTTGTAGTTTAATGATTACCCGGAAATTTGATATGATTAGTATGGAAGGTGCCTTACGGCCATTCCCAGTGGGCAGCATGGCCGGCAGACGCTCGTTCTATACTTGGAGTTCCTACTCAACGCCGGAATAAAGGTGCGCATTGGCTGGAGCTGTGGGAATAGAACGGGACCCACAGCGGCGGGATCTCGGACGTTCGATAGGCGAGAAAGATAAGAATATGTGCTGTGCCTTGTGGGGCCGTATGACATTGAGGGCTGGACTCTGATCTGTGTTGCCATGAACTACGTGGCGACCGATGCCGAGGGCTATCAAAATGAACTACTCAACACAGTCATTTCGCAGGCGCATACGATGCATCTGACTCACTGAGTGTAACGATATGGTACGGAAGCGTAAGGTTCCGACCCACAGACCTTGATGAGCGCGAACATTAGAAGGGTGTCCGGCCACTCACCTGTGGAGCTGATGGGAGCGACGCTCGGGCGGCGCTACCAGTGGGAGGGTCCGAAGACTGCGGACGGTCGGCGACGGCAGTGCCTGGGAGAGAGGAAGAAGGTTGCTGGCGGGTGATTGATGGCAGCGATACTCAACGCCCGGCAAAGAACAGAGCGTCTGGTTGGGCGGGATCTCGGCGAACGTCGCTAGAATCGCCACGAACATCAATTGGACGATGATTGCAGCGAGATCCACGGGGGTGGATAACACATGGGAAAGACAGCGGAGGAAGATCCCGAGAGTCGAGAAATGGCCTTGAGAGGGCGGCGTCCAGAACGAGCAAGGTTGGCGAGAGATCCATCGGCAGAGGAAGGAGCGCGCGGAGGAAGGCAGGGGGCGGGAGGGCGGCTTAGCGATGGGCGGAATTGATGGGACAGCCTCGGTGCGCTACTCAACGCCCCGAGCGCTCGGGAGTGCATCCCACAGCCTCCGCGACATAAGTTGCACGCTAAGGGCCGTCCAGGATATTCGAGGCTTCACGCGCTGTCGAAGTGTGTACAAGGAGGTGGAAGAACGGGGCGAAACGACCAAGAGGAAGGGGAGGGGGAGGGGAAGGGCGAGCTCATCGTCGCCGACGGCGGGCAGGACATGGGCGGCGATCGTCGGCAAGGAGGGGAGCGCACTGAATAGACTGACGACGGATTAGCGACGGCAAGACTGATGCTACTCAACGCCCCGTCGCTTCCGGGCGCTCGGCAGTACTTACCATCAGAACCCTAGCAACAGACCCCCTTCCGAGTACCCCACTTAGAGGTTTGCGCACAGGTAAATGGTATATACCAATAGACTAAGGAAGACGATATAAGTACATGCGTCGAAAGAACGAAAGAAAACGACCGGGAGGGGGGGGAGGGGGGGGGAGGCCCGTGCTCATCGTCGCCGACGGTGAGCAGACATGTGTGGTGGCCGTCGGCAAGACGGAGAGCGCGCGCGGAGGCTCGGTGCGCGACTTGATGGTGGGAGATTGATGGCGCGCCTGAGTTATCTCTTATCAGTACTCTGCGCCTATCGCGTTATCTCCCGGAAAGAGGACTTGAAGGGAGGGCGTTGTTGGACTACTGTTTAAGGCAGGAGGGCAGAGGTATTGGCAGGGATACTGCCAGTGTGCGGGAATACAGTATTCAAGGCTAATTAGCCCGTCCAACCACGTCGTTAGGCAGGCTTACTAGCCTGGGAATCAGTGATGTCCTGGTGTGAAATCGAACAAAACCATGGTCCAGCGCTCGGAAGCGGTCAGAACGGCGAGTCAATAAGTACCGAAGCCCAGAGGAGTGCGAGCGTATTCAAGTTCAATCGAGATGATAGCCGTAGACGGAGCTCTAATTCGTGTCGAAACCGATGACTCGGATTGCGATCGCCGATGAACGAGTGACCTGATGAGAGTACCGAGGTCCGACCCTAAGATTTGGAAATACAGCCATGGCAATTCCTATGTAGGCCGAGCCTCGGGTCCAGACGGAGAACACGGAGGAGAGGAGCTGGTGTCTGTTTCCCTTGATGGAGGTGCTCGTTCGTTCGGAAATGTCTGTTGACGAAGGTCGTCGAGCGCATTGGGGAAGATACGACGGCAAGAGGAGAAGGGGGAGGAGACGCAAGCGTGGATGTTCCCGCTGAGCTGGACGCACACCTCGGCTAAATTGTCCTCGTGCAGCTGGCGGAAGTTGAGTAGGGCTTTGCCCTTGATGCACCCGCTGCCGCAGTGGACGGTTTCGGTGGAATGACGATCATCAAGGCAGAGGATGCTGCTGCAGAGGACGTCATGTTAAGAATCGAATATTGTATCTGCGGGGCCGCCTTGGCGCTATATATGCGCCATTCATGTTTAAGCTTTATGAGTTTTGCAAACTCGTATCATGGTCGTACCGTAACACTGGCAGTCTCGCCAGACAGTGGTAGTGCTAGTACATCCAAACGTCGGGCTGCTCTCTCCAGGGATTCCGGCGACATCCCCGCCCCGTGAAAATGACCACTTTCTAGGACAATGTATGCCACTTTCCTAAACCACTCGGAGGCCTGCCACTGTCCCGCCCCAGATCATATGGGCCATCCCCTGTCGCTGACGTCGTTACTCTGCGGCCAGTCATCCCACCCCTGACATTTGCGACTCACTGCGCGTTTTGGTTGGGGGTCTTTGTTTGCAGCGAGGGTTGAAATGGGAACAAATACGAGGCTATAAGATGGGTATGTGGCCGCCTTCGCGGGAGCTAAGGTGCATGATCCAGATCCATCTCCGCGGGACAATGGACCTGGTGTCTGTGTCTCACGTTCCGTCCACCTGGCCGACGACGTCGCTGTCGTCATGAGAACAGACGGCGTCGAAGTACGTCCTGGTCCGTCGTTAAATCAGAACCACACAACCGGGGAAGGAAATGCTCACGGCGGCACTGGCGGACTCGCGCCCATATGCTCCTCGACGTGCGGTACGGGTACGTCCGTCCCTGCCCCCGACAGCCCAGGGGCACCAGTCGAAGTCGTCTCAGACCGCACCAGGCGGGTAGCTCTGCCACTCTTCTGCGGTGCGGCCTGGTCGATGCCCGAGTCGAGCGTGATTGGCGTCGACGCCTTGACGTCGTTCCCGAGGCCCGGAAACGGGACATACACCGACATCGCATACTGTGCGGTTTTGTTTCCAAAATTAGGATTAGCCCGTCTGCATCTGCGTGAAACGGCACGACGCATGATGCATGAAGCATGACACTCACCGCACAGTCCACGCACGCAGACGCGAACGTCGGCGGGAACCGCTGCAGCTTGACCGCGCGCTGGACCGTCCACCACTGCACCCACCGCCCCATCTCCTCCTGGTCGCTCGCCGTCGTGTCAGCCTGCCAGTGCGTGTAGTGCGCGGACGGCTCGATATTCTCCGGCTTGATATATGCCAGTACGATCTCGTTCGTTTCATGCCGGGTGCGGCCGCACGCACGGATGGTGAACGTTTGCCGCAAGTTGATCAAGATGCGGTTGCTGGAGTCGAAGTCGACCGCGGGGAAGATGGGTTTGCCGGCGGGGTGGTTGTCCGCCTTCGCGCGCGCGAGCCGCGCCGTGGTGGTCTTGATCTTGATGAGGAGCGGGATGTCGACGCAGTGGGGGAGGATGCCGTATTGGTTCGGGATAAGGAGCTGCATGCACATGTGGACGAGGTGCCGCCCGAATGTCAACACGTCAGCACGCCGGAGACCTAGAAGAATAGTAAGTCCTCACCTCGACCCTCGCGGTGGAGTACTCCCCCCAGACCCCGCGCCGCATCTTCTTCTCTTTCTGCACCCTCTTCCACGTCGGCCCCCCGCCCTCCACAGTCAACCCGCTGAGAGACCGGATGGACCCGCATAGGCCCGGATCGCCCCTCGACACGACCGTGAGCCACTTGCACGTCGTCTTCTCCTCCAGCCCGAACAAAATCCTCGGCCGGCGCGCGATCACTTCGACGAGGTACGCGATCGAGGCCGACTCGCGCGATTCGGCCCACGACACGGAGGGGAGGATCGTCGTGTCCTCGGAGGGGAGGGTGAAGAGGAATGGGAGCCGAAGGACGTGCGAGTCTGGTGGGGGGTATGCGGACCCGCGTTCCCAGAGGGACGTTCGGAGCGAGACGAGATGGTGCTTCGCTGTGGAGTATAGGCGCTGCCCGTTGGCGGTGTGGCCCGTAAGGCTGGCGGAAAACACAGTCAATCAAATTATCACGAAGGGATATGAAGGGGAGACGTACACCCGCAGCTGCAGCGTCCCGCGAAGCTCGACGACGACTTCGTCGATTTTATTCTCCTGTACGTCCGGGAACTTCAGCAGCACCTCGCCTTCGACCGCGCTGCCGGGGCAATAGGTCGTCGGCGGGATTACGAGCGAGAAGGGGCCGGTCATGCCACGATGTAGGACCGAAGCAGCGGGGTTAGATGCCATTTTGCGGATGCCCCGCCGACCGTACGTTCCTATATATGCACATACTCGACGTGTGCAGGAGGCGGTGCAACAGGAACAGAATGCATCAACGGCTGGAAGGCGTGGCGGTGTCCTTGAGTACGTAGTAAAGTGCTGGTGGACGCCCGGCGCCCGCTGCGTGTGTACATTCGAGATGGTGCAGCAGGGCGACATCAGCTCCAGATGCAACTGCCGAGCCGGCATGGTTCTTGCAGGTGCATACATAAGACGAGTTGACTACAAACGAGGCGAGGAGACGCACCGCTAGTGCTGCGTGCCGGTGCCTCTGAGGCTTGAGCCTCGCACAGCTGCCGATTCGAACTTGAACTTGAACAGCTTGAAGGATCGAGGTCTCTGCCATCAACCTTTCCCTTGTTGTTGTGCTTTTGCCAGGGCACGGGGCACAGTCATAATGATGCTCTGACGTTCGCGACGGGCATCAATCCGACGTTCTCATTCTCAACACTGACCTGGACATACACGCTGCGTGAGACTGAGACGTTGTAGTAAGAGTGAGGACGGACCCGAAAGGCACCATAACAATCGCACACACCATCCAACGGGTCGCCTCTGGGAAGATGAAGTCCTCAGACGCACAGCACAGTACGAAACATTCAACCGGCACGCCTCCAGTCGCAGGGGTATAGGGCACACCGAGCTCGCTCTATTCCAACTATGGCTAGCCGGCATGAGCAAGGGGAGTGATAGCGACAACGTAAGAATTCAGTACACCGTAAGAGTTCAGTAGACAGCGGGAGCTCAGCTCAGATCCTGAAACCATGCAATCGGCGCTTGATGTCTTCCAGCCGCGTCCTTCTGTCTGCCAGCTCCTTTCTCGCCCGCGACACCTCCGGGTCTTCCTCCATGAGCTTCTCGAGGCGCTGGGGGGCATCCTTGCCCCAGAGGTCAAGCTTACCCAGGAGGTACGGCAGGAGACCGTGCGCGAAGCCCTGGACGAAGTCATGGTGGATGGCGTGCGGGACGTCATCGATGATCCGCTGTGTATATCCGTATCCCGGGCCAGAAATTAGAGTCAGTCAGTCAGTCTCATGTGGCGGCAAACCGGAGAGAGCCTGAGAGAAGTGGGACACGCACCTTGTATGCGACCTGGAAGTAGCTCCGCACGTCCGCCATGACGATGAGCTCCTCGATGTACTTGTCTGTGGGCAGAAGCGCCGGCAAGTCCGCTGCAGTGATATCTGAATATCCCGGAAGCATTCTGAGCGCGGCGATGGCATCGATAACTAGTAGTAGAGGAAGAACATTCAGGGTTCAGACACTCTGCGGCAGTCATGAGAGCGGACTGAGCTCAAAGGGGGACACGCACCCGCGCGCGACGAGTGGTTGAGGTAGGGGGTTGTGTCTACGAACGTGCCACTGCCACTCCAGTGTTTGCGGCGCAGTATGCGCACTGCTTTGTAGTGGGCCAGCCACACGTCGCGAGTCGCCTCCAGGTAGTGTCCGTTCTGGGTGAAGTACGGCTCTTCCTCGCGCTCCAGCACCTGTTGCACGGCCGTCTCGCAGCGGTCGAGGTATACCGCCATGTGTGCCCGCAACTGCTCGCTATGTAGCGTTGTAGAGACAAATTGAATGGATGGAAAGGAGAACAAGAACAGAAGACCACTTACGTGACGAACCGCCCCAGGGACGGGAACTGTTTAAAGTGGCGAGGCACCAGCTCGCCATACACGCGCGTCTCGACGAGGGTCCGGATGCCCGCGAAGCACGTCCTGGAGGGCTCGGCCCAGCGCCGGACAAAGTCCCGGATAAGGCGCGTCTTCGCCAAGTAGGGCACGTTGTGCGGGAGCTCCCAGCCCGTCGATCTGCAAGTGCGCGTCAGACATCAGACGCCTTCTAGGGGCCCTGCCCTCGTGGCGCGACGCACTCTTGTATCACCCGCCTCACGTCCAGCACCCCCATCACGACTCCCTCTTCCTCTGGGTCAGTTTCAGAGGGGACAGGTGAAATCCTTGATACCGGGGTAGCAGACCGCGAATATTCGAGGACCCCTCGCTCTCGGGTCCCGCAGTCGGAACCAACGGCAAGTCGACAAAATCATCCTCGCGCCGCTGGGACAGCGGCGCGGGCGGCTTGCCGTACTCCGCAGGGTTTTCGAACGGCCGGAAGTCGGGCGCCGTGCAGCGGATGGCGCGTTTCAGGGCGCGATAGCGCGTCCGGCTCTCGTGCACGAACGATTTGTCGTCGCTGGTTCCGTCCACGGTCTGCTCGACCGCCTTACAGAACCGCTGGGCGAGCAGCACGATCTCCGTCGCGCTGTCCACCTGTGGGCGCGCGGGGAGCCTGGCGAGGTCGGCGAGGCACGAGGCGAGGAGCTGGTCGACAGCGGCCTTCAGCCGGGGGATCCTGGGGTGCCATTCGCGTGAGTGCTAGATCGTATGCGATGCTGCGAGAAGGGACTCACGCAGCGATGAGCATGTTCAGGAGGAGAGGACTCAAGTCGCGGATGAGCGCCTCCACCCCCAGCCGAGTCGGACCCGGGAGCGCCTTGACGTCTTTCCAGGGCACGACCGTGTCGAACACGCGCGCTGCCTGCGCTCGCGCCTGTGCGGGGGTGACCTGCCGTGCACGCTCTTCGTCGGTGGGCAGGCGGACGGCGTAGTAGCCGAGACTGAGCTTGTGCTCGCGCGCGTTGCCCGCGAATATGTCGCGCCATGCTTTCTGGCGGCCTGTTTCGCCTGGCTGGATCTTGTCTGCCTTCGTCACCACACCTGGAACGTCGTTGTATGAGCGGAGTTTGGGGGTGGATGGGAGGATGTAGTCTCACCGATGGTGCGTTCTCCGTTCGGGTCTGCTTCTTTTGCAAGCTTCATAGCCTTTTGGTTCTCCAGGTCATCTGACAGTGTTTTCAGCAGGGAATTCCATGCGCGACAAATGGACAGCAAAAGAATGCACCTTCAGCCGGGACGGTGACCAGGATGATCGTGGACGGCTGCGAGATGTACTCATTGACCATGTCCTCAACTTGCTTCACGATCTCGTCGTCCGCGTTCGGGATGAGGCCTGCATCACGCATGCTGAGATATCAGTCACAGTGCTGAAAGATAGACGCAAGAGATGCTCACATACCGGGGAGGTCGACGAACACGAGGTCCGTGCCGTCCGGGTCGAGGATCTTCACCTCGACCACCGTGTTGCTGAACCTCTTCACCTCCGGGTCGGCCGTGTGGTCGCTGACCTGTTTGATCGTCTCGCGCGACATGCTCTTGAACCGGTCCCTGGACAGGTGCGGGCAGAGGACGGCGGCCTGCGCGCGCCGGATCCACAGCTCGACGTCGGCTTTGGTGGTGATCTCGGGGCTGAACGCCGCGTTGATGCCGTCTCCGCGGAGGAGATCGAGCAGGACCACTTGTCCGAAGACGTCAGCAACGTGCACTCCATCGGGCAGCTAGTGGGCGTGAGTATTTAAGAGGCGCTTCGGAGAGGGAGAGCGGGGACCATACCGGGTACACGTCCCCGCGTCACGGGGGACGTTGATCTATGGGCATCCGCGCGAGCGCGTTCATATTAATACGAGCAGTGATGGATGACGATGAGGGAAGTCTGCCTACCCCTGCGACAGCCTCCACGAGAGAGCTCTTCCCCGCTGGCCACGAGGAATCAGTAAGGGCAAGCTCGAGACTGAGAAGCCCTTCAGTTACTCCAGGTAGACTCAGTTAACGCACCTGACTGCTTTCCGATAACGGCGATCTGGGGCAAGTCGAGGGCCTTCGCGTGGCTACAAGCGCACAGTGTCTAGTAGCGGTAGAGATAGACCGAGAAACGGAAGACACCGTGACGCACCCCAACGCGTGCAGGTCGCGCACGAGCTCCAGCAGCTCGCGCCGCGCGCTTGCGTACCGGCTGTTCAAAATGTTGTCTGGAGGCCCGTTTTCCCTGCTGCTGCCCGAGCCTGGCATCGTGCCGTTCGCGGACCCTGAGGTGCCAGCTGGAGAACCAAGGTCTGACGGAGGGGGTGGTGTAGATGTGGAGGAGGAACCGGATTGATCGCCGTTGTTATCGTCGCCGTTGTTCCCATTCTGGTTGTTGTGTCCGGAGCTGGATCCCTGGAACGATTCCAGCGGCGTTACCGCAAAGCACAAGATCGGAGCGAACGCCTCGACTCACAGTCGAACTCCTTCCCGGGCGCCTGGTATACTGAAACGCAGGAAGGGTGAGTGCGGTGTCGTACGGGGCTTCGAGGTTGTACTTATAAGTAGCGGATGGAATGGCAGGCCGCGCTCGAGCAATGTGGATGCTGCGGTAATAAGAACCTTCAACCGCCAGTCCCCTCTAGACACGAGAAGGGCAGAAATCACCACGAGCTCTCCACGATGCGCAACGCGTGGGCCAAAGGGGAATGTGCGACGATTAGCTGGGGCGTACAGACCAAGAGAAGGGATCGCCACGATAGCTCCAGGTCAGGAGAGAGGGACAGGCGTCGGCATGCGTTACGCATGGCGCATACACCTAGCAGCAGTCAAGATAAGAACTCAGAGACCGCATATGTCATGACCATATACGGATGTCATGGCGTCGAACGAGAACCCGTGCCGTGCTTCTGGCAAGTTCTTTGAAGTCGCCGCAGCGAATAGGATGCTAAGCCGTTCGATCTCGCCAGGGCCGCGATGAGAGAGCCTAAGCCCTCAGGATTGGGGGGCTGAAGGTCGATCTTCGCGCCGACGTCCCGTCAGCTAAATAGCGAGAAGCGACGACAGGTGACTACGACGCACCATCATTATTGCGCCTCTCGCGATAGGTGAGCACAGAATTTGGGCTCTGGTTGGTTCTTGTTGCTGCGACCGACAGGCGATCGAGGAACCTTCGGCTTGCAGGTATCGCTGAAAACTAATCTTTTGGAAGAGAAGGCCATGGGGGATGAGGACTTGGACTTGAGGCCAAGCGAGCAGCGAACTTGGTGGAGCAGATGGTAGCGCAAGAAAGACTTCGCTACATTGAATGCGGTGAGTATACATATCTGTCCGGGCATGCTACACGATCAAAGCTCGTCTCCACAGAGCCTGCTCTGAGAAACCATCGTCCAAACATACCAAAAAAACCAGCATGATGTGCGTCCGAATCAAGACTGCAAAAAGAGAGACCCCACGTGTTGCCGGACACTCGCCCCTGCTACACGGTCACGGAGCGGGCCATGTTGGAGGGCGACGCCCACTCGACCGTCATCGGCGCGCGCGTGGGGCGGACCTTCGCGACGGTGGAGAGGATGGCGACGACGATGAGGCCGACGAGGACGATCCACCCGAGCCACGCGAACGCCATCATCGCGGTGAGGATGCGGCAGGGCTCGAACTGGTAGCAGAAGGACAGGTCTGGCCAGATGCTCTGCATGCGGGTACGACGAGGGCGGGGAAAAGAGGACGCGGGCGCAGGAGACGGACACGGCGATCAACATTCCATAGTTTCAATCGCCGATAGCATTGTCAATCGTGAGTGGACTTGGCCGTCGCGGTGAGGGCGAGGAAGGGGCAGACGTACCGTCGACACTACGCAGCCGATCAGCCAGAGCAGCCAGAGCACGGACAGCCCCCCGAGCTCGACGAGGTTCCTCGAGGCGGTCGAGGTTAGGAAATTGAAATTCGGGACCCATCCCTTTCTGGTGGACAAACTTGCGTGTGAACCACGGCTTCGCTACGGACACTAGATGGGCAAGCACGCACACGAGTGGGATGGTACCGAGCGTCATGAGAGACACGACGAGCAACTCCGCGACGATGGGATCTGCAGAGCGTACCACGCCCGAGTCTGAGATCTGAGGATGGACAGCTTGGCTAGCCGGGGAGCCGGGACAGTAGACGCACCGTAAAAGTCGCGGCCGTTGTTCAGCGGGTCGCCTCTCGGGAGGTGGAGGGTGTAGTTGAGACGCACGGCTGTGAGGATGAACAGGAGGGCAGAAAAGACCCACTGTCGTGTTGGGAAGGTGCGGTTAAGGACCGCGGGACGGGGAATGGGAACGGGGACCGTATACTCACTAGAACGATGTACAAGGGGAGCCGAATGATTGTATGAAGGGCGTCCATGGCGGTCTACGCACTATGCAGAGATATCGAGAAAGCGCACCGGAGTCCAGCAGGCGATGTGTGCGGCAAAGAGGGAACTCCAGCAAGAGGGCCGCACTTGGCCAGCAGGCGCAGTCGAAGCGAGTTCATCGCGACCAACGTTGTGTCCGACGTTAAGCCCGACGAGGCCGCCAGGAGAAGAAAAGATGTTCTGGAAGCTGAACCCGGTTGTCATGGCTCTCGGTCGACACCGTATACAGTCCGAGGTCATGTCTCCGCGCCCGTGCGAGTTGCAATTGAACGGACAGCGCTCATTATTTTCGACCTAGTAGAAAACGTCCGAGAACGGGCCACTTATCTAGCCTTCAGGGGAATATTGGGGGGATGCAGGTCTCGAGAATCCTTCCAGACTACAATAAATGAGCTGAACGCATCTCAGCTTGCCAGAGCGTCAGAGACTTCGAGGTTTCCTGGAAGGCCTACCGAGACATTCAGAAAACAGCCACCCGAACTGAGCCCAGACGACACGCCCACAATGCGAGAGGTCAGCAGATTGGATAGTCGATCGTCGAGGACCCAGATGATGAGACGATGATGGCAGTGAGGAAGGAAGAGCATCGTGCGCTTCCGCCGCGGTCGGGACGGTCTTCTGCCACGACGGGTCGAAGCGCTGCGCAGTGTGCAAACTCCCTCTCGCTCTCCGACCTCCTCCTCCACGTCCTGCTCAGTGCTCTCAGGAACTCAGGTGTACTATCTCTTTCTGTCTTTACTCAGAGACATCTCTACTCCTTGATCCGTTCCTCGAACTCCTGCAATCACTTCAGTGTCATACCTACTCGACCTCTGATCGCAATCGCCGGATGGGACAATGACCTCTACTCCAGACACCATTGCGGATCTCATCGCCCAGCTTTCTGTAGACCCAGATCCCACACGCGAGGCCATCGCGTTGGAACTCGGCGGTGCGCGCCCTTCCCTTCCTCTCTCTGGCGACCCTCCGCGCAGAGCCTCATCATGCCCGTGACGGACGTGCAGTCCTGCAGAGCATCTACGGTGAGGAAGCGGTGACCATCTGGAAGCCCTCGTCGCGCGCGAGCAGCAAGTCGCCGTCCCCCGATCGCGGAGCAGGCAGCCAGGGCCTAAGCGCGAAGAACACTGAGCCCGGGACGATACGTTATGAAGTGACCCTCAGGTATGTCCATATCTCTTATTTATTCTGAGCCCATGTCCCTACGATAAGTCCGGAATGCTCAAGCATGCCGAACGCAGCATCGAGGCCGACGACCCTGCCCACCCGTCCCCGCACCCCGCGCACATCCTCGTCTCCCTGCCCCCCGCTTACCCCGCCTCCGCTCCGCCCCAGCTCCAGCTCCTCTCGCGCTACATTGGCCCCTACGGTGTCGACGCCCCGCTCTTCGGCACCGTCCTGCGCACGTACATCTCGCGCGGCGCCGTCGACTGGACGCCCGGGACCGAGTGCGTGTTCGACGGGCTCGAGTGGGTCAAGGAGCGCTGCGTCGAGTGGATGGGCGAGCGGCTGAGCGAGCGGGCGGCCGGGGAGCTGATGCGGGAGGACGAGCGCGAGCGTACGCGCGGGCACGAGGAGGAAGCCAACGAGCACCCGCCGGATGGAAAGGGCGGTCACGGTGTAAGCGGAGGGAGAAGCGGGATGGTGCGCGCGGTGGTTGACGCGGCGTCAGCGCCAGCGCCAGCGGAGATGCCGCCTGGGATCACGATCGCGGAGGCGGAGCCGATACTGGACCGCAAAAGCTCGTTCGTCGGTCGCGCGTGTCGTATAACAGACCCATCGCAGGTATGTGCCGTATGTTCATCTGCGCTCGCGGTCTTGGTGGGTCGAACATCGCTCACGAGGAGGTTGCAGGTCCCCATCATCCTCGCGCATCTCACGTCGGACCGGCGAATAGCTCGCGCCGCACATCCCGTCATCAACGCTTGGCGCTGTCGTGTGGGCTCTATTCTCCACCAAGGTACATTTGCTGGTTGCTGGACTAACAATGTCACGCTGAACTTCATGTATTCAGATAATGACGACGACGGGGAGACTGCGGCTGGAGGACGATTAGCACACCTATTGCAAATCTTGGTATGGGCCGCGAGGCTCCTCTCTCTTCTTCTTCAGACATGGACGCGTGGTGCTGATGCTGTGCTCTCGCTATCCAGGAGGTCGAAAATGTGCTCGTGATCGTGACGCGCTACTTCGGCGGCATCCACCTAGGGCCGGACAGGTTCAAGCACATCAACCAGGCCGCGCGAAACGCCCTCGAGCTAGGTGGGTTCCTCGACGTCCCGGACGACGATCATGGTGGGCGGAAGCACGGGAAGCAGGGTAGAAATACAGCGAAACGCTGATGTGGTGCAATGAAGTAATTCCTTGGATACCCTGCTGAACATTCGAAAATCTGACGCGGGTGCGCTTACATCCCCAAAAGAACCTACCAGGTTCCCGTGAGCTGACTTAGTTTGGCCTTAAGCCGTTCGCGCTGAACGGTGGAGCGTCTTGGCCGCGGTGCCTTGTTTTTGCCACATAGCGGAAGCCGCTTCCTTGGCGTAATGAATTTTGAAAGACTGCCCAGAGACGCACGCCCGGGCTCGAAGATCGCGAGCGTACTCTAGGGGACATGCAATGGTATTAAGTGGGGCATGGTAGTGCTGAACCACGCCGGCGTTCGTAACGGCGGGGCTTTGCTGCTGCTTTGTACTCGGAACTGGAGAGCCAGCATGGACCGCGGCTGTCGAGGCATCTCGGAGAGTCCAACAACATTGGCGAGGAGAGCTAGCCTCACGGTCGTCTTGAGAGGGCCCCCCCTCCAGACTCCGGCAAACACAAGCCCACTTGCGGCTCCCTTGAGCTTGAGAGTCTCCTGCCCCTCGACGGCTGCTGTTGCTGTCCCCCTCCTGCTGCCGGATCTACGACTGCCGAGTCGCTCGAGTATAGAGAGCGTGGTCCCATCGCGCCGTCAGTGGCTGATCCAATCCCAGTACTAGTCGACGGAGGCGGGCGGGCGCTCGGAGGCGGGGATAGGCCGGTGGGCGTGGGCAGGGAGAGTGTCGCGGAGAGCGTGGGCGTCGACATGGCCGTCATCGCTTGCTTTTGGGAGGGGGCCTCATCAGCACCAGCACTCCGCCAGGAACCGAAGGGCCGGATCGCTGTTAACATTACGCACCGGGCGGACGCACGCTGTCAGCTAACCAGGCGAGGACAAATGCCAATGCCACCTGAGACCTGAGACGAGCACTTACGGGGATCGGGATCTGCGAAGGGGCTGCTGGCATGATTCAGCCGTCTGCGGCGGCGGAGGTAGACGAGGAGGAGCGCGAGGGCGAGCACGAGGGCTGCGCCGCCGACAACCCCTCCTGCGATTGCGCCTGCGTGGGTGTGTGAGGCGGATCCGGGGGTGGTGGACGTGTTTGCATTTGATGGGGACGTTTGGCTGCTCTGCGGAGCCGCTGGGATGACAGAGTCTGAGGTGGTCGCTGATTGCGATGCGGTCAATGATGAGCCTGAGGGCGTGGAGGACGTCGTGAGCGGCCGAGAGTCTGAAAGTGAATGAGAGGTGGAGGAAGAGGTAGAGGAGGAAGAGGCTGTTGTTGTAGTTGTTGGAGAGGACAAGGACGAAGACGAGGAGGTGAAAGAAGAGGTGGAAGACGTCGTCGTCGTCGTCGAAGCGGCGGAGGGAATGTACTCGATATAGTCGAGCCAGAAGACGTTCGGGCTCGTCCCGTTGATGTTGGTGATGACGAGCGTGTGGTCGCCAGGCGCAAGGGTCTTGGAGGTGAAGAACGTCACGTTCAGCTGGGCGAAGCCAGGCGGGATGATGGGGGCCGTGTACGAGCCCGCGTCGGAGCCGTCGAGCGTGTAGAGCGTCGTCGGGACGCCGTGCACGTCGACGGAGCCCAGGGACCCTACGACGACTACCTGGGTTCCTGCCGTGGTTTTTCAGAGAAAACGCGGAGAGATGCAAGAGGACCGCGCATGACGTACCCGTGAAACTGAGGGTCGCGGTCAGACCTGCGGCTGCGGCGCCGTGCTTCGTACCGTCGAGCTCGGCTCCGTTCTCGAACGCCTGCCACCCGGGCGAGTACTGTATGCGGGGATCCGCGTCGTCGACGATAACCCAGTTCGAGGAGGCCATCACGCTGGTCGAAGGAGTGTGGGTATGTGAGCGGGAAGGACCAATATTACGCCGGCATGGAAGGGGTGGGGGCGGGGGCGTGCCCGAGCTCGGGCTTATACACGCGGGGAAGAAAGGCGGCGTGAACGACCACCGGTTCTTGGTCCCGTTCCTGAATCAGCATGCCTGCATTTGCATTTGATACAATGATAGGTGCGAAGCGATGCGTACAGGGATCGCTGGCGTGCGTCCCAGACCCGTTCTGGGAACAGGGTGCCAATCATGTCAGTCAGTCGGTGACTTGTAGCAGCCACGGGCATCAAAGAATTGAAATTTGACCTACGTGCAGCACATAACACTGAATCATGATGTCTGATCCTGGTCTCCGTCGGAGGGTATTTGCTATTAAAATATGTGTTCCTGTTCACGGGTCATTGTGAAGGACTGAAGGTCATCAGGTCGTCTTGCGAATTCCTCTGTGCAAACGAAATAGTATCCTGCGCCAATTGATGGGGCTATGGGGCTGATCAGCAAGAGAGTATTCCTCGTCGTTGTAGGATCTCAGACCGCTTGTGGGCCACGGATTGCCGTCACAGTACTTCCAAACCTTCAGTTTGTTATGTGTATGCGTTCATCAGTCAACTGTTCATTGAAATCAGTTTTACCTTTAGTACTGACAATTGGAATCAGTGAAAACGCACCGAATGCCAGCCTGTCATGCATGCATGCCTTGGGAAATTCGAAAAAAGCGTTGATCACGCTATCGCTGTCAGTGGACCATCGTGGGTCCAAAATGTGAACAATGACGTAGAGAACTCGACTTGTACATCTTCATCGGGAAGGAATGACCATGGATCTGCGAACGAGAGCAATGATCGCCTTGTTCAAGGTCGCACGGAGTAGTCGCAGTCTCAGAGGGGAGACCCAGACGAGACCAGAGAACGCCCATTGGCCGAGAGGAGTCATGTGATCTCCCGACGCGTGACGTCACGCGTTTCGAACTCCGTCCTCCGAGTCGAGGATCGTTGAACTGGAACACCTGCAAGCGACCTCACGGCAACTGTTTCGCCTCTCCTGTGGGTCTTGATGTGTCTGTCTCTTACATATGTGTCTTTTTTCCATCGTTGTTGCCACTGACGCTCTAACTAATCCTGGGTTTGACCCGGAGTTTCCGCCGACTCCTTCAAGTTGGAGTTCGCCGGCGTCGTGATAGTGAACTCAGAGCATGAAGACCTCCCGGGATACCCTCAATTTCTATGTACTCCAGCGGCTGTGGGAAGTTTATCTGGCTCAGGTATCTATACATCGAATTGGCATAATCCAAGGGTCAAGCATCCTAACTAACAATTGGTTTCTTCAGGCACATTTCCTCAGCCGTTGAAGGGTGACATTCTCTCTCCCGATGGCTTTGCTTGTCGCACGGCGTATGCTCCCCCATTCCTTATTGTGCGTCACTCACTGTAGGTGAACATTATAGTAGCTAGGGCTCACCGTTCGATCTGTATGGGCGCTCGATTGACAGGTGGTCTGGCGAGGCAGTGCACATATACACGGCCTCCGCACAGTGACAGAACAGCCGGCGCCCTCCCTAGGACGCGCGTGGAGGAGGAGGCACACTCCTGAGGGACCCTCGCCATTGCCCCCCCTCCCTCCAATCTGCCGCTCACATCCCGTCTCATCGTCCTCGTCGCTCGTCCTCCGACATCTATGCCTCTTTTCTCTAAGATCTCCACCAAGACTGCACTGGCATCTACGGCTGGTCGCCTGTCGGCCGCTTCGGCCAGGGTGAAGGCGAAAGTTGGACCCCGCCTTCCGCGCGGCTCGACAGTCGTCACCGGCATCAAGCTCTCCGCCACCGTCGCGACGACGCTCGGCCTCTCCGTGCCGTACATGAAGGGGATAGCGGAGGCTGCGAACGAGATCATGAAATATTCCAATGTGAGCTCTCATACTAGTAGTTCGCATTCACGGCAGTTTCGCTGACAACTTGAATGTTACCTCTAGGCCGTGAAGACCAATCGTACAGAGTGCAAGAAGCTCGCGGCGCTCTGTGAGGAGCTCATGGGAGCGCTCCTCGCCGCGACGGAGGGGGTCGAGGAATGCGATCTCGGTGTCCCCATGAGCCTGTGCCTCGCCGAGCTGGAGTGGCGAGTCCCCCTCAAGTTGGACATAGCGCCCGTTGTCATGCAGATGTCTCATTTACGACGACTGCAACTTCGAACTTGCAGGAAGCTGGAGAACATTGTCGGAGCAGTGGACAAAATCCGCCAGGACAGCTTCCTCCGCCGACTCCTGTCCAAGGACGAGCACGCCTCGCAGCTCGGGCAACACCGAGAGGACCTCGAGAACGCGCTCAACAAGTTCAAGGCAAGTCTCCGAGGCTGTTCTGCTTTTTTTTGTCGGCGCGATGGCAGACTGCTCATGGCGCACTGGCCCTTCCGACCCTTCAGGTGATGCAGTCCGTGCGTGCGGACCTTGGGATGGCACGCATGGAGAAGAAACAAGACACGGTCCTGGGTATCCTCCGCATGTCTGGCGGGGTTGGAGAACGGGAGCGCCTAATGGGCTTGGGGGGGATTCGGTTTGTGTCGCTGTCCGGCTCAGGGTTTTACATACAGGCGTCTCGGGAAGCGTATTTTTTTTTAGATCAGCTTCTGACAGGGACTGGCTTCTTCACCTAAGAAGCTCTAAGAAGCCATTGGGCGCTGGCCAGGGCAGTCCACATCGTGTCCCCACAGTCACTGCTAGTGGTAAGTTGCCAGTGTATCGGGCCGCCTGACCTCGACTTCTGACTCCGAATCTGGGAGCTCTGGCTTCGTTCCGATCAATTTCTACGAACTTCCCTTCTGCGGACCCTCTCCTGCTTTTCATGCCCGGGATGACGTCTCCATAGTAATGCCTTAATTTTGTTCATTCCGAACCTTTCTCGTTCAGCACCTCTCTGCCGTCCGCCCGACTCTGAGGGCAGAACTCGGACAGGGAAGAGGGAGGTCCACGGAGGGCAGGAGGGCACCCGCTGCCGTCGACTTTGGAGGCGTAAGGTTGTGTAATCTTCACGGTGGATCGACCCTCAAGAAGAAAGGACCTAATCGCAACGGTCACGATGACTCTCAGCGCCCAGTGGTCCCTGCCGGGGAGGGAGCAGGGAGGGAGACTCGGAGGTCGGTGTGGACCTGTGCTCATTTCGGAGAGACTCGGATGCCTTCTGACAGCATGGTGGCAGTGATACAAGGTTTCCTAGGAACCTCTTCTGGGGAAGGTGGTTCCAAAACGTTGGACAGGCTCTACTCGCAGGTGAGCCTTCCCACCGCCGCTCAGGCTCCTCGTTCCCCTGAACGTTCAACGCTTGTATCCTTAACGGCCCGGGCGCCCTCACGATGTCCATCGCAGTCAGTCACACCAACCCGCCGGCGACGACGAGCATGTCAATTACGGCGCTCTCGCACCTGCTGAGTGAGAAGGCTGTTTTCCCTATCATGATAGCGACTCTTCAATCGGGTATCGCGACATCCACTCTACGTCGCAGTGACTTTTCCCTGTGCCCGCAGCATACCTGCCACCGTATTCGGTAGGTGCTCTGCTGCTCCTGACTTTCGATAACTGTTGCCCTGGCGTAACGAACTTGAACATGGTCCATGCAGGCAAGGTTGCGATGTGCAACCAAGTGGCAATGACGACTCGAGTGAAGGGTGCCTTCAAGGTCCAGGGTTTCACCGAGACCGTGTGAGTAGTTCGCTCTCACTGTCACTGCAAGGCTCGTCCGAGTCTCACGCGGTATGGTTGTCGAGGTCAATGTTGAGAAGGTCAGATTGATGCTCGCCACGAATGTGAGAGCACCATTATAATTGGCCTTTGGAGTCGGAAAAGGCCGCGGTCCTTGAAGCCGTTCAAAGGTTCAAGTCCGAGCCCGAGACTCGCGGGGCCCAGACTAAGTAGCAGCACTGGCAGCGCGTCCCACCCTCGCCCGGTTTGATCTCGAGTTGTCTTGTGCACCTGCAGAACCAGAACCATGCCGGCTCGGCAGTTGCATCCGGAGCTGATGTTCGAGTCGTCCAGCTGCGCCATCTTGAACATACTTACACGCGCTCGGGCGCCGGGCGTCCGCCTGCACTTTACTACCCAAGGACACCGCCACGCCCTCCAGCCGTTGATGCGTTCTGTTCCTGTTGCACCGCCTCCCGCCCACGTCGAGTATGCGAGTACATATATAGGAACGTACTGTGGCTGGGGCGTCCGCAACATGGCATCTAACCCCGCCGCTGCTTCGGTCCTACATGGTCGCATGACCGGCCCGTTCTCACTTGTAATCCCGCCGACGACCTATTGCCCCGGCAGTGCCGTCGAAGGCGAGGTGCTGCTGAGATTCCCGGATGTACAGGAGAATAAAATAGACGAAGTCGTCGTCGAGCTTCGCGGGAAGATGCAGCTGAGGGTGTACGTCCCTCCTCGTTTCTCTCCCTCATGGACCCGCCTTCTGTCCCTTTTGATGACTGATTGATTGTGGTTTTCGCCAGCCTTACGGGCCACACCGCCAACGGGCAGCGCATATACTCCACGGAAAAGCACCATCTCGTCTCGCTCCGGACGTCCCTCTGGGAACGCGGGTCCGCATACCCCCCACCCGACTCGCACGTCCTCCGCCTGCCATTCCTTTTCCACCTCCCCTCCGAGGACACGAAGGTCCTCCCGTCCGTGTCGTGGGCCGAATCGCGCGATGCAGCCTCGATCGCGTACGTCGTCGAGGTGATCGCGCGCCGGCCGAGGATTTGGTTCGGGCTGGAGGAGAAGACGACGTGCAAGTGGCTCACGGTCGTGTCGAGGGGCGACCCGGGCCTCTGCGCGTCCATCCGGTCTCTGGGGGGCCCGTTGGTGGAGGAGGGAGGCGGGCCGACGTGGAAGACAGTGCATAAGGAGAAGAGGATGCGGCGCGGGCTCTGGGGGGAGTACTCGACCGCAAGGGTCGAGGTGAGGATTTACAGTATGCTCCTCTGGCGTGGTGCGTGCTGACATTCGGACGATGCGAACACAGCTCCTCATCCCGAACGAACACGGCATCCTCCCCCATTGCGTCGACATCCCGCTCCTCATCACGGTCAAGACCACTACCTCGCGGCTCACGCGCGCGAAAGCGGACAAGCACCCACAGGGCAAACCCATCTTCCCCGCGATCGACTTCGACTCCAGCAACCGCATCTTGATCAACTTGCGGCAAGCGTTCACCGTGCGTGCATGCGGTCGCACCCGGCACGAAACGAACGACGTCGTGCTGGCATATATCAAGCCGCAGGACATTGGGCCGTCCGCTCACTACACGCAGTGGGAGGCCGACACGACGGCGAGCGACCAGGAGGAGATGGGGCGGTGGGTGCAGCGGTGGACGGTCCAGCGCGCGGTCAAGCTCCAGAGGTTCCCGCCGACGTTCGAGTCTACATGTGTGGACTGTGTGGTGAGTGCGCGGCGCACGTCGTTTAGGTGGGTGCGCTGATCCTTGGACAGTATGTGATGTCGGTGGATGTCCCGTTTCCGGGCCTGGGGAACGACGTCAAGGTGTCGACGCCGATCACGCTCGACTCGGGCATCGACCGTGCCGCGCCGCAAAAGCGCCGCAATGCTACCTGCCAGGCGCGGTCAGAGACGACTTCGACTGATGCCTCCGCCGGGCTTTCGGGGGCAGGGACTGACGTACCTGTACCCGGGCCGCAGGTCGAGGAGGGTCCCAGTGCGAGCCTGCCAGTGCTGCCGTGAGCATTCTCTTCCATCATGGTTGTATGGTTCTGATTTAACGAGGGGTCAGGACGTACTTTGATGCTCTCTATCGTGACGGCGACGGCGGCGTTGTCGGTGAGGGGGACTGAGCGGCGCCGCGAGACGCCAGCTGCTTCTCCGTCCGATGGCCCAGGTAGACTTGGATCCTTCCTTCCTGGATTTCTGTACATCTTAAACCTCGCTCGAACGGAAACCAGCCGATAGAGAGTCTAGAATGGAAAATAGTGACGACAACGGGACGAGAGAGAGCTAGCGGCCGAAGGGAGAGAGCGTCGTCGCTATACTAGGCTTCCTAAATTCACAACTTGAGGAGGGGGTTGCAAGCCGCTGGGTAACTCGTCGCGGATAGAGGTGGTGGCGTGCGTCATAGATCTTGAAAGTGCATGTCCGCGCGGGGCGGCATCGTTTAAAGATCTATCATCATCCATGTCATGGGACGGCCACGGTCCGAGTTCAAGCTACTAGTGTTGTTTCATGTTACATAAGAGGAAAACCACACAAGGAGCTGTAATGCTAATGTACGCACCTATGAATCACGTATGTATTCTTGCTAGCTGCCCTGAGTAGTCCATGATTGCCACTCAACGGCAACAGTGGGCTCGAATGCGGTTCACTGGTGCCTGCGGCTATCGCAGGGCGGAAATCCCTGAAATGAATTTTACAGTGCCTTGCATAATTCAGGCTCCTAAAACCACCCGCTCGTTAGTGTCCTCGATCCCAGTACTCCAGCGGGGGTCAGGCTATATACTCCTAGATAGACGCTAGCTTAGTCATGTACCGAGCAGCCGAGTTACTTGTTATAGAAGAAATGTGGGGATGAGGACACTACAGAGCGGCTGGCCTTTCAAGTCGTCCGACAATCCTCCGGGCCCGAAGCGCGCGACCGGATAAGACCGGATAAGTCGAAGACTAATGAAGATTTTGGCCACTAAGCTCTTCGCGCGTCTGCGCTGCAGGCTGCCCGCGACGAGGTCCCAAATTTCGACGGCCCGCTCTGGGGCACTTGAACAATTGCGCATCAGCTCCAACAGCAAGATAGTGCAGGTAGACATGCATTTCCAACATCGCGGGACAAGAATAGCTAGTGCAAGAGCCCGGGTGGCAGGCGCGAGGGCGCCATGAGCTTGACTATGAGCGCGAGGACATGCACAGCTCTAATATTCCAGCAAGAGTACCAATTTATGTAGCGCAGTACTTCGATAAATATATTCAGCACATCGCGAAGCAACGCAATGTTCAGCGAATCCGGGATAGTGGGGTTGCACTGCAGGAGATTCTTGGAGGACTTGGAGAGGAACTGCGCCTGCCACCCGGGCTCTTGCACTAGCTATTCTTGTCCCGCGATGTTGGAAATGCATGTCTACCTGCACTATCTTGCTGTTGGAGCTGATGCGCAATTGTTCAAGTGCCCAGAGCGGGCCGTCGAAATTTGGGACCTCGTCGCGGGCAGCCTGCAGCGCAGACGCGCGAAGAGCTTAGTGGCCAAAATCTTCATTAGTCTTCGACTTATCCGGTCTTATCCGGTCGCGCGCTTCGGGCCCGGAGGATTGTCGGACGACTTGAAAGGCCAGCCGCTCTGTAGTGTCCTCATCCCCACATTTCTTCTACAGTCATCAACCGCCCAACGTAACGCCGAATTGAATTTTTGAGCTTTCTCCCTCATTTCTGCAGCTATTGCCATGATTCTAGTGTCAAATTGTAGCTACTGTTAATCTGAATGCATTGAAATCAATTATGTGTTGCGATTTCATGAAACGTAGGCTTGATTGTCCGAACGTTCTTTTAACGCTTAAGGAAGCTTTCCCACCTGATGTAACACCTTGGCTCAAATTCGTCGTGCAGCACTGTGTATGTCCGGGAAAAAGCTCATTATAATTATTAAAACAAGGGACATTTAGTATGCAAAGTTTCATACTATGGAGTGATGATTTGAATGAAGCATAGACGAAATATTCATAGAGAGTAGGTACATATTTCGCACAGTCAAGTCTACATGGTTCTCCAATGTTTACAGCAAGATTTTGTGGGGTTGAATGAACATTGTTGGTCCATATTTTGCACATAGTTTAGAGACAACATACAGAATATATTGCAACAAAAATCAGGGGGAAAGCTTTGCTCCTTGTCGAGATATAGACAAAATGTTACACTAGATGGAGGTGTTACGTCAGCCGGTTGATGACTGTATAACAAGTAACTCGGCTGCTCGGTACATGACTAAGCTAGCGTCTATCTAGGAGTATATAGCCTGACCCCCGCTGGAGTACTGGGATCGAGGACACTAACGAGCGGGTGGTTTTAGGAGCCTGTGCATAATTGCGTGAACGCGCTGAAAAATTCCTGCAGGCGCTTATATGTTCGCCTACCAAATCAGGACGCCTGGGAAGCTTCAGAAGCGAGTTGGTGACCTTGATGTGACATGTCTCTTGGATGGCATGGGTGCCTCCCGAAGCAGCTGAGGGCCCAAATGGTAAACTAGGAGGCCCGTTGAGAACCACTGAGCTCTCTCCAGGAAGTAGACAAGCGTGGGGGACAATGGGAACAGTCAGGCTGAAGTTAAGACCAGTAGAGGCGCACAGGCGGCGTTGGCGTTGCATGTGACCGTGATCCATCCGCATTTTGTAGGCGAGGTATAAGCGCCTGCTGGGGATTTTTCCGCGCGTTCACGCAATTATGCAAGGCACTGTAATATAACATGACCTCTGGTATGAGAGAATGGAATAGTATCTGGTGGATGAACTGTGCGTACGGCAAGATGGACAAGTTGGACCCCCCAGTAACCATAGGCGCTTATGAGAATATTTCCAATTTCCAATGAGCGCTGTGCCATGCTCCGATGTGCGCCGGTCTCGACCTCCTCGAACCTCGCCTTCGCTCGCTCTCCCTTTGACCGACTCCTGCTTGACTCCTGCTATTCTTTTCAGGACCCTATCTCAGCCACGGGACCCCGTTCGTCGAATTGCGACGCTAGAGCAACGCTGATCACTGGGTATACATCCTGTCTCACAGCTTTGATCCATCCTGATGCCGGTCGTCTCCCGCTCCTCTCTCAGAACTGCCCGAAGCCGCCGCGTAACTCGTAAATCTTCAACATTAATGGCGCATATATAGGACCCAGGTGACCCCGCAGGATACGATCCTCGATTCTCGACATGACGTCCTCTGCCTCCGCATCCTCTGCCTTGACGGTCGTCATTCCACCGACTATCCACTGCGGCGGCGGGTACGTCGAGGGCCAGGTCCTCCTCAACTTCCGCCAGCTGCACGAGGAGAACTTCGACGAGGTCTGCGTCCAGCTCAGCGGGAACATCCACACGTGCGTCTCCTCCCTCCCCCTCTCCTCTTCCCGTCTTCCGCTCCCCAACACGCGCGCGACCCCGTTTGTCGACAGGCGAGTCCGAAGGAACAAGCACCTCTACCAAGAGAAGCACCAGATCCTCTCCTCCGTCTTCTCCGTCTGGACGCGAGGCTCCGCCTACCCGCACGCCGGGCTTACATAGACGTCCTCTCGCTCCCCCTTCCGCTTCCCGCTCCCGACGCCTCCCTCCGTCCTTCCACTTCCACGCGTGGGAGATCACAGCTCTGTGCTCTACGCGATCGACACGACCGCGTCCGGCGGTGGGAAAGTCTCAAATTCAACAAGGAAGGTTCCACACGCCGATCATGGCGCTCCCGAAGGACGACCGGTGGGGTGAGAGTGGATTGGGAGAGAGGGGCAGGGCTGGGTCGCATACGCAGTGGAAGAACGTGTGGGCGGAGGAGAAGATGCGGAAGGGGTTCTGGGGCGAGCACGCGACGGCACGCGTCATGGTGCGTCCTTTCTCTCGTGGTTGGACTCGTTCGCGGCCCATTGTTGCAACCTATCTCTTCCTTGCACACTTTTCTTTTTCGAAAGTATATCGCAGGACAGTATGCCTATCTGTGGTATACGAACTCTGAATACCTCATTTCCCGCCTGGCCGACTACGGCTATGTTTATGTATGGCTGCGAAAAAGGATCGTCAGCGTTCCGCGAGAGTCCCTTCTCCGTAGCCTTCCCCCGGCACCCACGTGTCCCCGTGCCTCTTTCCTAAGAGTGAGGGTTTTGACAATGAGATACCATCGGGGTGAGAGGGAGTGACTTCGCGCCCCTTGTCGTGCCTCGACGGGTCCGGAGCGGTGTCCTGCCAGTGGTCGAGGCTCCGTTTTCTTTCTCTCATTTTTCACGGTTAGCGGCTGAGAGGACTTCAAGGGTGGTGCAAGCGACCAGTGGCCATAGCCGGCTAGGCGCAGAATCCTACTTTCCGCCGAGTTTCAACTGTGGAATTCTCGAAGAACCGATGTGCAGGAGGAAGGCGATATGTTGCGGGTTGCGTACGAAATGAGGGAGGTCGGAGTTGATGATTTTCGTTGATTCCGAGATGCGATTCTGGGCCCGCAATGGCCATGAAATCTGTGTTTACTTTCACCATTCCGCCCGAAAATTGGATTCTCGACGTGGTTCTGAGTAAGATAGCAGTGGTTAGAGTAGGCGGCTCTGGTCGTCTTTCGTTCGTTTTGATGGCGATTCTGTTTTGCGGTCTCCAAAGGCCGGAAAGAGAGTATGGCTAAGAATTTCTTGGCAGGTTCGCCCGAGGTCGGCCTGTGAATGAACCCCAGCTTGTTCCCTCTCTCACGTCTTCGCATCCCGAGCTAAGAGCTGACCCATGCGCTGCGCGGGCAGGTATCGATCCCGGACGTACCCGTTCTGCCACTGTTCACCCCTCTCCCATTCCTCATCACGATCACGACCATGACAGCGCCCATGACGCGCGCGAAGGCACTCTCGCACTCGGCGGACAAGCCCGTCTTCCCCGCCCCACCCCAGAAGCACAGCGACATCGACTTCCGGCTATATCGCAATCTCGTGCTGTACCCGCAGGGGTTCGGCTGGACGACGGACGAGGCCGTCGCGTCTTTCTTCGGGACAGGGAAGGGCGTGCAGGACGTGGAGGCGGACGTTGAGGTGGCGGAGAAGGAGTGGCGTCCCGAGCCCGAGGATGGAACAGGCGGGAGGGGAGGGGAGATCGGGCGGTGGCTGCAACGAACGAGTGTCTCGTCCAAGTTCACGCTGAACGTGCCGCCGACGTTCAGCGCGCCCACCATTGTCGTCAACGTGCGTACTGCTGCTGCTACCGTTCTCGGAACAATATTTGCTGATCGCGTGTGCGCAGTACTACCTGTCGCTGAAGGTACCGTTCCCCGGCATAGGGAACGACATATTGCTGAAGGTTCCCGTGACGATCACTTCGGGGATCAACGAGCCTTGCCTCAAGTCCGGGCCGAAGCCCCAGCCCCAACCTCCCTCCGAGCCCCAGCCAGATACGCAGGCTGCATCCCCGTCTCTGCCTCCGTCCCAGCCACAGCCAAAACCAGACCCGCAACCTGGTGCTGTCGATGACGATACGCACTCGGAAGCACCAATTCCGGACATTGACCTCCGACGGTACTCGTCCACGCACGACCTCAGTCTGCCACCGTAGGTGCCTCTGTGCATTGCAAGTGACTACCGAGCTGATTGCGACGAATACGAAAAACGTAGGGAATATTGGGAAGCACAGACCGAGTACGACGGAGGCCGACTCTATCCATAGCGTCAAAGTCACGAATGTGGCCTTTGCAAGGTCGCACACGGTCGGTTTGCCGACCTCGGTAACGCCATCCCGAAAGGCCAGGTCGATTTCGATGATGACCATGGCTGGGCGTCTATATATATACCTCGGAGAAGACGCGACCCTCATACTGCTCATCGCTGAGTGCACTTCTCTCCCCTTCCTGGTTGTCTTGTTTTGCGTGGACCTGCGGGAATCAATACGAGCAAGCTGTTGCCATCTCGAAAGGAGTATGCGCGCCTTCGCTTGCCGTTTGCTTGCACCGCCATGCGGTGCTTCAGGGGCGCAATATGATCCCATTCGGGCTGAAGTTCACTTCTAGATCTGTTGCACTGCCTCTCGTTCCGATCGTATATATACTAGCGGATTCCCGTGCCGTTGCCCCGGGGAAGGGAACTTCAGCTCACAAAGGGATGATAGAATGGCTCAAGCAAATGAATGACTGTGATATTACGTGACTTGTAAGATACGGGACACCAATAGAGCAACGTCTAGTCCGAACCCAAAGCATCCGAGTCAGAACTTCACCGCAGCTGAGAGAAATGCCTGCACGCAAACAGCCTAACCGTCACGAACAGCGTCAAAACCACTCGAAGTACCCTGATTCATAACCTTCCTACTACCCGAATCGCCCTCGTCATCCTCACGGAGGCGCTTCTTCCCGTCATTGGAAGGGAAGACCGGCACATCAGCGCTGGCAGATGGAGTGAGACCCTGGCGTGATCTGCTACCAGTACGTGTGGGAGTTGGAGTAGATGGGGCTGCGAGAGGTCAGTCAGACACAGACTCGGAATAGAAGAGGGTGCAGGCTCACTGCTGGGGGTGTAGCTGTTAGAACGCGGGAAAAACGTCACACGTTCAAGGTTGAGGCAGATGTGCTCCAGAGTAAGCACCCCGGGCAGACGCGGGACAGACTGGAGACGACCGATGACCGTAGCGTTCGTACCATCACTGGATGGAAGGGGCTTTGCATTCTTGTAGCGGGGCAAGTATGGAAGGTTGATATTGAGAGAGACGTTACCAATGCCCCCGAGCTGCTGAACATATTGATTGGCTGAGAGCCGGAAGGAGCCGATGTCCCGGTCAATCTGGTTAGTTGGCCCACTGACGACCATCATGGGGAGTATGTAGACGTCGGCATTGGGTGTGGGAAGAAGCTGCTCATGTATCAGACTGCTGGAAAGAGCGAGAAATAACGTCGAGACGCACCCAGATGATATCTCCGACCAGATCATAATCCTGCCAAGTTGCTTTCAACTCCACCGGCGGGCTACATAGTGTTAGGAACAGACCAGCCGCTGAACCAGCTACGCCAAAAGGACGCAATGTCAAGCTTGGCTTGACACTTGGCTGGTACTATATATGTAGCTCGTAATGCCTGTTCATGACACATAGGTCCGCACTCGCAGTGGTCTGGGCAACCTATTTTAAAAGGGTACCCGGGAGGGGAATCATGGATTGGGATTGAACGAAAGATGCTGTTTGAACTGACGTACCGTAGCGAAAACAACATAGAAGCCCTCGGGAGGGAAGCTGATGTTTTGCTCATTGTAGTACCTTCATGCAACATATGAAGCATTAGAAAGAGTGATAGCAAAGATACACACACCTTAAGCGGGCAGAAAGTGGAACAGTGGGAGCCCCCGTGGAGTCCTGGCCGGTGTAGAAAAGCGCGTCGAATGCCAGCGACCGAGGCTTGTCTGGGGCGAACTGTGTGCAGTTCTTGAGAATCACTGCGCCGAAAACAGACGCAGAGCCTGGCAAAGATACAGTCTGAGTTGAAGAGGGGGTGTGCTGAGTAGCACTGGGAGAGGACTGAAAGGAGAGTGTGCGAGAAAACGTGCGAGTGTGTCCGCTAGACATGGCAAGGTTGAATGAGGTTCCTAGTCCCCAGTGCGGAGGTTATATATACAAAGCAGGACAATGTGACAGTGGAGAGGGTTGAAAGGAATGGATCCCAGACGCAAGGATGGTCATCGTGAGGATGCAAGGATAGGTTGAAGCGGGCATCGTGACTGACGGTGTGTCGGTGTCTCAGGGCATTCGGGCGCCTGATATGCCATATATGGGTCCAATATCATCCTTCAGCGCCTGGTACGGGCAAACGGAGCACAGGTGTCATTAGTCGAGGAGTACTTCAGGATACACTACATTAGTCGTAATATAATCTGTGGTATGCTCTGGGAGTAAAATGTAAACATTATGGGAAGATGTAGTACGGGAGAGAGCAACGTAGAGTTGTCCATGCGTAAAGACTGGAATGCGAAGATCTAATCCGACATGTTTGACAGACTGCCCCTGAGACTTGTTAATTGACATGGCAAAAGCTAATCGTAAAGGAAATTGCCTCCGAGATAGTTTGAATGGAAATTCACCATTACTGGTAGCAGGATTTAAAGTAATGCGAGGAATAAGGGCTGTCTCACCATCATGGCGACCGCCCAAAATGCGTACTTCTAAAACACGATTAGAAATGCGGAGAATAATCATACGGGTACCATTGCAGAGGCCCTGTGAAGGGCAAAGGTTACGTAGGAGAATGACTGGGCATCCGACCTTCAAATGAAGATCACCGAGTGGAAGCCCCGAGGCTTTCAAAGACCGAAGGAATTCTGGCGGATAAGTATCATTTCGGGTATTGCCACCCTGGTCGAAGTCATCATCCGCACCAGCCTCGAGAAGCACAGAATCCACACTGTGTAAGACATAAGCGGGGCCAGGGACATTCTTCAGTATTTCACTATTGATATCGTCAACATCCTCATTGCGTGCTGAAAGGATCATGCGATCAAGAAAGAAGCTAGGAGGCGGAGGCTCCAGATCCGTGTGGTGGATGTCAGGATAGACGGATGCAATGAGGGTAGCCACATTGGATATGCAGCGCTGCGGTGGAAGGCGGACTTTGGTATGGTCTCCGTTGACGTGCGTGCGGCCATGACCGACTTCGAGAAGCCACTTTGCAAAGTCTTGACTCTCCTGTGACTGATCAAGACGCATGTTCTGGCGAAGATGCAGAATTTTTACGTGTGCCCACAGAGGAGAGCGGCAGAGAGAGGAACCCACGATCTCTTCTCGTGAACCCTTCACAATCACGGGAAGAATCTGTTGAAAGTCGCCTCCAAATATGAATATAACCCCTCCAAAAGGGCGAGGATCATTCCGAAGATCACGAAAAAGCCGATCAACAGCTTCAGGTGCCCACCGGTGCTGATTTCCTGCCTCGTCCCAAATCACCGCAGTAACTTCCCGAAGCATCGCAGCATATGGACTCTCCTTCATGACACGACAGGTAGACTCGTTGTGAAGGTTCTCGACTGGAATTTTGAAGCGGGAGTGGGCAGTGCGACCACCATCGAGCAGTAGTGAGGCAATCCCCGAGGAGGCCACGCATAGGACTATATGAGATTCACCGCGGAGCTGATGGAGATCCGTGATTAATAGTAGATTTGTAAAAATCAGTCCAAGTTCGCACCTTGTGACAGATAGTCTTATAAACAAATGTCTTTCCTGCGCCACCAGGCCCATTAAGGAAGAATACACCACCCTGCTGAGTTGTGATAGATGCCATTATCTGGTCGTAGGCCCTCCGCTGATCCTCGTTCAGCAATGGGATGCGTTCATCGGCCTGCATGCGCTCGTGCAAAGGGTCATAGCAAAGCTGCTCAGCTATGTGTGGATTTCCGGTTACCGCACTCCAATTACGTTGTGATTGCGGCATGCTCGGAAAGTCAGTGATGGATCGTCCGAGCTCACGGAGGTTGCGCTCAAGGAGAAAAAGACCGTAGTCGTAGATATCATCAATAGATTGCGGATGGTGGCCTATTTGGTCTAGCGCATGCGGAACATCATCACAGATGCGGGATCGAAACTCGTTCCATAAGACGTCAGGGCGGGAAGGGTCACAGTAGATGAGAAGGGTCGCAAAGAGGCGGTGGAGTCGACCTCCAGTCTGCATCGATGTGGCCTCTGTGAGGCACTGTCGCCATTCAGCATCATCTTCGAGGAGCCCTCGTGCAAGACAGGCTGCTCGGAAGGTCGGGTAAGGTTCGCCTTGAAATGCGCGGAGATTTTCAAATGAAGTCGGCCCTTTGACAACTGTAAGGAGCAGTCGGAGGTAGAAGCGTTCGCCGGCATTTGGAGAGACAAAGTACATTCGGCCAAGCCCGGGTGCCCCTTTCTTCCGCAATGCCCAAGAGCGTGTATCCTTCTTCCAGACGAAGTGCCTCGGCATCTCCTGATATGTGAGTTCTCGAGCCTGCTCGCCAGTGGGGTCTCCGGGGGGCGTAGCATTAACTGCAAAGAATGCAGTGAGCATCGTCCGCTCATTTGCAGCGCGAGCGAGCACGGCCCCTGGATCGTCTTCCGGTCTGAACCGAACCAAGTGGTGCCCTGGTAGGTGAATCTGGAGCCGCACAACGCTTGGCTCCTGCTCATGTAGGGGGAAATGAAAGATGCGCCAGACACCCTCTGGAGCGGAAATGTAGCGTGCATCAATGTATGTCTTGATCTCGTCACGGCGGGAGACCTCGAGAGTACCACGATCGTGTCCCTTGTGTATATACTTATTGATGTACTTGAGGGTTGCAAAGCTTGCGGAGCACTCAACATTGATGTGACAACTGTAGCGCGCAAGGAGATAAGGGTTGTGGGGGACGATCCAGCGGTTGTCGACTGCCTTTCCCCGGACATCGTACGTGCGCCCGTCATTACGACGTCGATAGAGAGGGTATCCTTCTCGGGGGAGAGAGGTGGTGTCTTGAAAGTTCTTGGGGTAGTTTTTTGTACATCGGCCATTGTCCATGCACGGAGCGGAAGGATTCAGGGCACCGCATGGTCCATGCACCATGCACGTCTTGACAGTCTCGAAGAGGACAGGCTCGGTATTGGGATCTGGCCACTCAGCACGAATGCAGGAGTCGACTGTCTCGGGATCCAGGAGCTTGTCAGGCCGCGCGAGGAAAATGAGGAGATGCATATGGGGGAGACCACGTTTCTGGAACTCAATCGTATAAATGTGCGCAACAGCCTGTCCGAAGATACCATCCTTCAGGATCTCATGGAGAAGTGCCTTCTTCTTGAGCTGAAAGACCCGTGCAACCAGGTCCGGACGATCAGATGCGTCCTGACCAGGGAAGAGCTCCTGAGTAATTTCCGGCCACTTCGGATTGGCAGTCATCGTTAGGAAAAGGTCAACACTCTTGTGACAGCGAGCGATAGCCATACCATCCTGGAAGAGCTGTTGCATGTATCGGGGGCCACCTGTATAAGAAGAAGGGAGGACTGTAAGTGTACCAAGCTCGTTCAGATCCACGTCCTGACTGCCTCGAACAGCATCCTCTAAACCACTGTACAGGGATGCACGAATGGTATCCTGGTTGAGCTGAAACCACTGCAGTCTGCTCTGATCAGAGACTGCCCACATATCAACAATGTACTGCTGAAGCAGGCGTCCGGCCCGGAGAATGGTGGAAAACTCGTTGGGGCGCAAATGAAGCTGATATGCGTAATAGCAAGTCTGGGTGATCTTGAGATCACTACGCCATCCCGCGGAACCAAGTGGAAAGAGAAGAGTATAATGAAGGGGGGCATAAGCCGGATGGCATTCGTTGATACGGTGCAATGGACCAGCATGACAGCGCAGCACGATGTCTCGGAAATCTCCCTTGCCCTCGCCCGGAAGAAGAATAGCGACATCATCAGCGGAGGGAAGGTTGTAGCGCCGACGATCATGGTTGCCATCCACGATGAGGCGCACGGAGACATCTTCAGCAGCGGGATAGCGAGACAGCACCTCGTGGGCACACTTGTAGATCCGGACGTAAGGATTACAGACATCGAGTAGCTCCTGGATAAGTTGGAGAGTGGAACGTGAGAGAGATGCATTGCGAGAAGCCCGTGCTTCGAGGGCCTCGCGAGGATCATAGATGAAGGTCTGCGCATATGATGGAGCCTGTCCGGGAGTGGGGAGGAGGGACCCTAGGCGGTGGCAAAGCTCACCGTGAATCTGGAAGACGTACGGGGCAGGTGCTCCAGGACGGTGATGATTAAGCGCCTCATTGACCTTCACGCCCAACGAAACGAAAGCGAATGCAGAATTGTATTGACGAATGTTGCTACGAAACTCTTTTGCTATAGCAGTGTCGGCGGAAAAGAGTTCGCAAAGAGCAGGAGGGGGGTCCGGCAAGGGAGGAAGAGAAAACTTGCCGCTGTTGCAGCACCGTCCAAAGAGAGGGCCAGATGGGCCTCTCCTACTCAGCTGTTCGTCCATCCAATGGAGGGCACCGCAGCTAAGACAGGCCACGTCCATGCGCCCCAAATCATGCACGACAATAGGCTCCGTGTATGGCTGGCGGGCAACAGGCATGACGCGTGCAGCGCCACGCCTCCTAGCTTGAGTTGCCCGTGGTGTAGGATACGGCGCTGACAAAATACTTACAATGAGCGAAATGTCGACGACATACTGTTTACACATACCTTGTTGCTCCTCGCGCAAAGCCTGCAATCCATGATCCCGAGAGACAACCGCACGACCTTGATGTCCTGGACCGCCTGCACCTTCGACGTCTTCTGCACCTCCCGAGCTGCCAGCTGCCATACCGCCTTCCCGACCTTCGCCTGAACCCCCTCCACGGACCCTGCCAGTACCACCTCCCCGACCTCCGCCTCCTCGCTGGTTCCCTCGGCCTCTCCCTCGACCCCTACCTTGCCCTCGCCCTCGCCCTCGCCCTCGCCCTCCTAAAAAGCAGAATTTGTTTCCATATGACACGCCAGCACAGCAGTATTTAGACGTACCGGAAGTAACACCTTCGCGTAGATCGTCGGGGGTCAGGTTGTTGAATATGAAAGACGACGGAGGGGTTTGTAACCCTAATATAGAGACACTTGAGTATAGGCATCGTATAAGAGAGAAAACAAACAGCAGACAGACCATTTATGTGAGACGGGTCACCGGGGTTGTCCTGTCGCTGTGACACCCGCCGCCGGGAAGGCCCTGGACTCGTCTCCCTCTCTTCCCTGTCTTGCACTCGTTGTCGCTGCCGATATTGCTCTGCGGAGCTGGTCTGATGTGGTGTGGGCAGAGATGGCCCACGACGGCTCATGCAGAATAGTACGGATGGCAGAGAGCCTGCGACGCGACGCGGAAGAAAAGCAGAAGAGGAATGTGCCAGCACAGCGATCAGAGCAAGCGGGCAAGAGGGCCAGCCTCAAGGTTGAAACACCGGCAAGCATTGTGAAGGGGCAGTTGGTAAAAGCGAGTGGCGGGCGGGAGTCGGGACAATGGAGGTCCTGGTCAGAGAGGGCTCGGTGTTGCCTACCGGCCAATGGGCGTCTAGATTCAAGGGCGCTTCAGCCACATCCGGGAGCTCGACGACCTTCAAGTCATGCTTATACCTTCAGATCAAAGGTTGCAACCAAAATTTTTCTTTGAATGGGCATGTAAAGTATTCTAGATATATCCTGCCTCCTCAAAACCCTTCCCCAAACTTCCGTAGGTTGTGTCGGAGAGGTCGTCGATACGTGCACCTGCCTAAAATAGTAATTGAAAGGGCGCTTGTTATCATGCTTTACTATAGAAGATGAGGACTTGTACTTGTCGTGGCGGGATCAGGCGCAAAATGTCGTGCATCCCAGCTTCTTCAAGCCTTCTTCCTCGCATAATCCACCCGTTCTCACTGGTGATCCCGCCAACGACCTATTGCCCCGGCAGCGATGTCGTAGGCGAGGTGCTGTTGGAGTTCCCGAAGGTGCAGGACGACCAGATTGAAGAGGTAGTTGTGGAGTTTCGCGGGACACTCAAGGCGTATGTCATCTGTTGTGTCCCGGTTCTCGTGGATCTCGTACTTACTGATCGTGTCTCGCGTCACTACCAGGGCCACATCTGATTCTGCTGACCGCGTCTCTGTCGAGCCGCAGGAGCTCCTGAGTGTCAGGACATCTATCTGGACGCGAGGATCGACATACCCCCGCCAAACTCGAATATACTTCGAATACCGTTCTCTTTCCACCTCCCCTCAGACGAGACGATTCTGCCGTCTGTTTTCTGGAACCAGTGGCATGACTTCATCTCGATCGTGTACTGTGTCGAGGTGATTGCCCTCAGTCCATCGAATATGCTTGGGAGCGAGAAAAGGGTCCGCGAGCAACTCGTGGTCGTCCCGAGGGGCGACCCGAGCCTCTGCGCTTCAATCAGGTCTCTGGGGAATATTCAGGGAGGGCCGATGTGGAAGACCGCGCACAAGGAGCAACAAATGCGGAGAGGCATGTGGGGAGAGTACTCCGCCGCGAGAGTCGAGGCAAGGATCATTCTCCACCGTTTCGGCCGCTTCTTCCTTCCCTCGTTTGACCGCATCTTGTTTCGGGCATGACAGCTTCTCGTTCCAAACGAGCACGGCATCCTTCCTCATTGCATCGATATTCCCCTTCTCATCAGGATCAAGACCACGACCGCCCGGCTCTCGCGGGCGAAGGCGGATAAGCATCTGCAGGACAAACCCATCTTCCCCGCCATTGCCTTCACCGCGAACAACCCCATCTCCGTCATCATGCGCCAGAATTTCGCCGTCCGGGCATACGGATGCTGCTGCCGCCCAACCAACAAGTTCACCCTGGCCTCCATCAAGGAACAGGACGTGCTGCGCTCCTCGTACCACAAGTACTGGGAGGATGACACCAGGCTCGGGGATCCGCAGGAGACGGGGCGGTGGGTCCAGCAGTGGACGTTCCAGCCGAAGGTCCAGCTCAACCGGTTTCCGCCAACGTTCTCGGGCAAATCCGTGGAATGCGCAGTGAGTGCTCGTGTCGCGTCATGACGTTGAGGCATCGTGCGGGTTGACTGACCACCATCTTTGCGCGCAGTACACGGTGTCGGTACAGGTGCCGTTTTCGGGCGTGGGCAACGACGTCAAGGTGTCGATCCCCGTCACTCTCGACTCGGGGATCGACCGGGCGACACCACGCAAGAGTGGGAGTGCCCCGACTGCATACGTGTGGGATGATGCGCCGACTCCGACTTCGTTCAGTGCCATTGCTGACCCCGCCGCTGCCGCCGATACCAATGTCTCTTTAAGAGGAGAGACTGAAACGCCGCCGTATGAGCAGCCTGCGGCGAGCGAGCCGCCGTAAGTTTTAGTTTTTGGTATCGCTGTTCGCGGTCCTGTCGGTGCTGACTCAACGATGCATCAGGACATATTTCGAGGCGGTTTATGGTGGCGGCCGCGAGGGGGACAGGGCACCAGGCTCGAGTGTTCCCGCCTCTCGTGAACTCAATCCTTCAGTGAGCTGAAACATTAGCTGTCAGCATGGTGGGGTTTCTTCAATACCGGGTACGTCGACAGTGCAACGTCTTGTGTAGACGTTCCTCACGCAGTCCTATCTCTAGCATCAAGATGTTGCAGAGTCTCGGGCTTGGCCCTTGGGGGGACGTGCGTGTATCAGTATTGGCAAGGCGTTTTGATGTTCGTGAGTGCTCTCGATTTTACTATGGACACGGAATGCATTGGCTGGAACATCCTCGTGGATTACATACCGATCATGGCTATATTTCGCGTGGTGGCCACGATGACCACCCTGGGCGATCAATCGCTACGAGCCTTGGGTCAAGGCTACACGTTTAACCTAGCCGCAGGTGAACATGCACGCCGTATATGGCTCTCAAACAGTGTGATCCTGAGCGTCACACTGGTGCTGTCGATACGCACTCGGACGCATCTTTTCTTTTTCGGATGTCCGATGCTGTTCTTCGGTACACGGCAGAAGGTTCACCGCCGTACGTTCTCAACTCTCGATTCTAGTCTGCGGTTAGGTGCTGACGAACGCGGGTGTGTCAGGGAGTACTTGAGGACACAAACCAATGAACCCGTGGCGGGCATGTGAGGTTGGCTGTTCAGCGCCATCGCCGTTCTCACGAGGCAGATACGCCAAGGTCTCCATCATCTTGTCGGAAAGCCCGTTGATATATTCTCTGCACGGACTCCTGTAGACTCCTGTGCTCTTGACAGTTGTGCAGTGCTAAAGGCATCTAAGTCGTGATCTGTGAGAACTGTAATGAGCAATTGCATGTGGAACTGCAATTGTAGCGCTGTGCTGTCTCGTCCTCTGGGCTCAGTTCACTTGCGACTTGCTTGCACAGCCATGCAGTGCCTCGACGTTTGGTGCCTCCCGTACGACAATCCTTCTGATTTGGAGTCCCTCTGCTGCACCGCCCTTTGCCCTGATTGCGAATATAAAAGCTTATCGTGGTGGGCGGAGGGTACGGCGCTCCACTATGACATCCAACTTCGTGTCTTCATCATCTCCTAACCAAAGCGACGCGTTTTTGCTGGTGATTCCTGCGACTACATATTGCGCCGGTAGCGATGTCGAAGGCGAGGTGCTGCTGGAATTCCCGAAGGTGCAGGACGAGATGATCGACGAGGTCACCGTCGAGCTTCGGGGAACATTGAAGGTGTACGTTCCAGCCTATCCCTACTCCTCGTATTGAATCCGCTCTGACCGAGTCTTGTATCCCCGCCAGCTCTGCGCTACATATGGCACAGCGTGTTCCTTCCACAGAGAGGATGGAGCTCATAGGTATTAAGAAATCTCTCTGGAAGCGAGGATCTGCATACCCCCCGCCGGACTCGCATCCCCTCCGACTCCCTTTCAGCTTCCATCTGCCCTCGGACCCGAAGATTCTTCCGTCTGTGTCCTGGGACGAGTGGCGCGATTATGTCACTGTCTCTTACCATGTCGAGGCGGTCGCTCTCCGTCCGAGAACGCTCTTCGCCGGTGACAAGACACGTCGCGAGTGGCTCGCAGTCGTCTCGAGGGGAGATCCCAGCCTCTGCTCGTCCATCAAATCTCTGAGCGAAACAGAAGGTGGTCCGACCTGGAAGGCAGTACACAAGGAGAAGCAAATGCGGCGTGGCATCTGGGGAGAGTATTCCACGGCACGCGTCGAGGTAAGTACTCGAGATTGCTAGTCGTTTCTACGCAAGGTTCCTTCCCGCCTAACAGGGTCTTGGTGATCCTACAGCTCCTCGTCCCAAACAAGCACGGCATACTCCCCCACTGCGTTGATATCCCTATCCTCATCATGGTCAAGAGCACGACCGCGCGGCTCCCGCGAACGAAGGCGGACAAACATCCCGAGGGCAAACCGATCTTCCCCGCGATCGAGTTCGACACCAACAGCCCCATGTTCGTCAACATGCGGCAGAAATTCACCGTCCGGGCTGGGGGCGACACCAAAGACTCGACCAACGAGATCGTCCTGGCGTACATCAAGGAGAAGGATCTCCTCCCGTCCTCACACAAACGCTGGGAGGATGACACCTGCCCGGGCGACAAGGAGGAGATGGGCAAGTGGGTGCAGCAGTGGACGCTCCAGCCGACGGTGAAGCTGCACAGGCTCCCGCCGACGTTTACGTGCGACTTTGTGGACTGCGCGGTGAGTGCGAGCATATTTTATCGGTTGTGCGGGGTCGGCTTATGTTCTTGGGTAGTATACGATATCCGTCGAGGTGTCGTTTCCCGGCATAGGAAACTCTATCCAGGTGTCGATGCCGGTTACTCTCGACTCGGGCATCGACCAGGCCACGCCCATGAAGGGCGGCAGGGTGCAGCGGTATGTGGCGACGACAGCGACTTCAGACGAGGCCTTGACAGCCCGGGGGGCCGACGTGTGCGTAACGCAGGATGATCAGCCTCCGACCCTGCCGCCGTGAGCATCCACTTCAGTCATTCACGATGCTCGCAGCATCTTAACTGAATGGTGCGTTAGGACGTACTTCGACGCAGTGTATCGTGATGACGGTACACGAAACGGGGAACGAGACACCAGTGCTACTCTCGCTGGCGTCCCTGAGAAACAGCAGGCTTGAACCTTGAGCTGAGAAACTGATCAGAGAAACACAGAACGTTTTCTGGATTTCCAGGTGCGTCAATATTGCGATGTCCTGGATGAATCGTTCTCATCTCAGTGCTATTTCTAGCACTCAAAGGTTGTCAAGCGTGTGGTGACCACGCTGGCAAGCACGTATTTTCTGACAAGAGGCTTTGAATGTTCTGATACTGGTACTGGACTTTGTCCAATCGGCTGTAGTGCCTGCCAGTCGATCGTACTGCTGGATATGAATGACGTGGGCTCAGAAGATAAGGGCTAGGATTTGCGTAGGGATTATTGCATAGGACTACGAATAGTTTTATCATGCTTTCATGTTCTGTTGGAATTGGTGGCCGGGGCTCCGTGATGAACAACGCTTGAGAAAGCTGGGATAGCGGGGGCGTTGATCGGACCGGGTTTGCTGCGGTGAATATGATATTCGTCCCCGCTTTCGCTGCGTGGAGCCATTTTTTGCTTCCACCCTGCTTCCACCATGTCCATCCTCCTGCTGAATTCCTTCACTAGCTCGCTATACTCTGGGAACATACGCCCTCATCGTCGGTTTGGCCCTAATCAATTTCTGGAGCGACCTCGTGGTTCCGCAGCGAGCTAGGTCCGTAGAGGGAACATGCCGCGGCACAATCGCCTCGAGCATCCTCAACCCGGTTCTCATGTCCTGCGACCTGCTTGTCCAGCGCAACTCGTCATCGTCCTTCTGAACCTAGGGCCGTAGCCATCGTGATACCCCTCTAACTCCCGAATTCCGAATACCAGCCACACAGGACCCGGGTCAACTTCTGCCAGGTGGCTCCAACATTCGACCGCCATGTCCCCCTCCACTCAAGCCATCAGTCTATCTATCCCGTCTAGTGTGTACTCCTCTGGCAGCCAGGTCAAGGGCGAGGTTTTGCTGGACTTTCGGCAGTTGACGCAGGACAAGATCCAGGAGGTCCATGTCAAGCTCAGGGGGTTTGCTCAGACGTACGTCCATTCGCTCATAATTAGCTGTCTTCGACCCGTGTATCAACTCCTCTTTGACGGGGGGGTAGGATGATAACGCGCGACAAGACGACTCTGCGCGAGGTGCAGCCCCTCATCTATAGCAATCTCTCCGTCTGGTCGCACGGCAGCGAATATCCCGCACCCGGCTCCGACCACCTCCGTCTCCCATTCTGCTTTCGCCTACCCGATACACTCCCGCCATCCTTCCAGTACCATGGCTTCCAGAAATCGGCATCCGTGATGTACTCGGTGACCGCCGTCGGCGTACGCCCCGGCACGTTCCAGATGAACCGGCGGATACGCACCCCGCTGGTGATCCTGCCCATGGACCAGCTGGGCATGCAAGTACGGCGTGCGCTGCCCTCGGCGAGCTTCCGGACGGTGTACGTGAGGAGAAGATGCGGCGAGGGTTGTGGGGAGACTACGCAACTGCGCGGGTGGAGGTGCGTCTGTCCGAATTCCATTTTCAGCGTGCGTGTGTGCCTCGAACCCGTGCCGACGCGGCTGGCGTGCAGTTTTCCATCCCGGACGTCAGGGTGCTGCCGCTCTTCTGCGACATTCCGTATCAGATCAAGATCGTGACCACCACGGCGCCGCTCACTGCGGCGAAGGCCCACGCCTACCCCGCTGGGAAACCCATGTTCCCGTTGCCTCCTGCCGTGCACACCGACATCACCTTCAAGATGTGCCGGCGTGTGTACATCCGCTCGAAGCGGTTCACGGCTGTGGGAGAGTCGGACGTCGCGTTCATCCTTGGGGAAGGCACGAACCCATCGAAGCCTCACCCTGCAGTGGTTATGGAGGCGCAAGAGAAGGTCTGGGTACCACTCAAGTCGCCGGGCGAGAAGGACAAGGACGGGGCCGAGGAGCTGGGAGTGTGGGTCCAGCAGGTGAAGTTTACGTCGAAAATGCGGATCACTGTGCCGCCGACGTTCGCCACGCGCCTGGTCCACTGCGAGGTGCGTCTCCGATCTCGGTTGCAGTTGTCTGAATGGTACTTATGAGGCGTGTAGCATTTTCTGTCTATGCATGTGCCATTTGCTGGACTCGGAAATAACCTGAAAGTCCGCGTGCCGGTAACGATCAGCTCTGGAATCGATGCGTCGATGCAGCTCGACCAGCCAGGATCAAGTGTGGGCGATGGCGACGCACCACCCCCGCCACCGATGCTCGACCTTCCCCCGTATGTCCTCCCTAATGACCTAATGACCACTCATCGAGATATCTGACCTGCAGAGCATACTGGGATGTGAACGACCGTGAATGGGGGAACCTTGACGAGAAGGACTGAATGTAGCTTGAAACTCGTGATCTCATCGGTGCGCGTTTGATCTTGCTCCAATACCTTCACATCCAGATGTATCATCTATTGTATCGTATCGTATGTAGTTCTAAGGCTTGCGCATGCTTTAATGTCCATTGTTTACAGGTTAGCGAGTCCGGAATGCCCGAGCGCAACATGGTTCTTTATATCCGGTTGTCGGCGGATCAAGTACGTCAAAGTACGCGTTTGACAGGGAAGGTCAGCTGTGTCGCAGGATTGAGTACTCGGAGTATCCTTGGAAGCAGAGGCCACAGGTTTTGGACAATGTTGGCACCGAATACGGCGTGTAGCACTCTCCGACTTGAGCGAGCCGACTTGGACTGCACAGCCCGACTTCGTCCAAGTGAGCGCTGACAACGTATTCATTACCAGCGCGCAGGCCGCGACGATCTTCAGAATAAGCGCAAAGTGCTCGGCGTTGAAATTGCCCGCTACTTGATGGGTCCGGTCAGTACTGCAGGGCGATAATCGTGGGGGTTATGGCTCGTGGCGGTGCAGCGACATGAATGCCAAGTGCGTCGCAGGTTGACCGCAAGGCACATCGACCTGGTCCGATGGCGGATCGGCTTTATGTTGCATATCTGCAATGTACAAACTCTCCGGGTATATAACGACAGGTATTGGTATCCTTGAAGCATCATACCTCGAATACCCGTTCACGACAGACAACAGATGAAGTTCATCGTCACTGGGGCTCCGTCTTGCTTCACCTTGCACATTCCGCCGGCGGTCTATGCTTCGGGCAGCACGCTCGAGGGCGAAGTCGAGATAACCTTCGCGAGCTGAACAACGACGAGGTCGAGGAGGTCCACGTCGAACTGCGTGGATCATCGTACACGTGTGTCCGAGCTGTACTCAGGATTCACCTAGACAGTTGCTGACACCAGTGCTCGTGCAGGTGGATATCTCGCGGCACCATCACCCTCCAGGAAACTGTCGACCTCGCCAACGACGATGTGTGCGTGTGGACTCGGGACGGCCCGTACCCCCTTCCGGGCTCGAACACCGTCCGCATACCGTTCCGCTTCGTCATCCCCCAACGGATCCCTCCTTCCTTCAGCTACTGGACAATATTCCAGGGCGCACATGTTAGGTACTCGGTCGCAGCTGTCGGGGTGCGCAGGGGCGCACTCACCGTCAACAGGCGGCACCTAATTCCCCTCCCGGTCCTTCCGAGAGACGAGGCCGGCGCGGCCGTCAAGGACGCGTACGCGTCACACGGATGGAAGATGTTCGCAGTGGAGGACAAGATCCGCAAGGGCCTCTGGGGCGAATACTCAAAAGTACACATCGAGGTTCGCTTCATGCGTCGCTCCTTCATCCGGCCTGGTGCTGACATTACGGCGTTCAGCTCGCCCTCCCGAACGTGAAATCACTACCCCTCTTCTCCGACATCCCCTATGTCATAACCATCACGACGACGACCGCGCCTCTCCCTCATGCTAAATCCCACGAGCACCGTCTCGGCGGCGGCGAGAAGGAGATATTCCCGCCCGTCCCGGGCGACCCTCACGAAATCGAGTTTGAGCTCCACCGCCTGGTGAAGTTCAGCGCGAAGATCGTGCCGAGCCTCGCGAGCGAAGACGTCGCGACGTTCCTCGGCGGCAAGAGCGAGAAACGGCCGCAGGTTCCCATCGCGGTCGACTTCTCGGCGCCACAGTGGGTGCAGTCTCACGACTCTGATGGAGGGAAGCTTGGAACGGGGTCGTGGGTTCAGCGCGGGACGTACCGGTCTACATTCCGGCTGAACTGCTCGCCGACGTTCACTGTGGACAACATCGACGCCTCGGTGCGTGCGTCGTGTGCTTGCTGGCCCTGTGCAAGAGTGGACTGACAGACCGCGAGCACAGTACACGCTCACCCTGAAGGTGCCGTTCCCGGGAATAGGCAACTCGGTGAAGTTGGAGGTCCCTGTCGTGATAACGTCCGGCATTACGAAGCCGCTCGTGCGAGACCCGTCGAGTGCGAGCAACGAGCCCCCGTTGTTAGATCTTCCTCCGTACGTATTCACTTCGTTCTCCTGTCAACAGAACCTTCTGAACACTTCTTAACGATAGCTCGTACTGGAACGCCGATGACCAAGTCAACCATGCAGGCAAGGCATAGGTCTTGATCCCGGCCTAGTAGCCGTACTGTGCGTTTCGGTGATGATAAGCTTGATTTGCTCTTCGCCCATCTTGTAAAGTTGTTCCTCGAAAATAGGCATGTTTGAATTTGAGCTGACCTTCACGATCAGTCACAGAAACTTTGTGACGCCGTCTTCAGAGTTGGAGGTTGGTGGTCGACACACTGCATGCTAAGTGGCATGTTTGTGTTGTGCCGCGGAGGATAAACGGCAGACCGGCGTTGCGTTCAGCAGTGGGCATAATCTCGTACAGTAAGTCCGAGACGTTGGCTATGTGCTTTAGATACTGGAATGTCGGCAAGCACACGGAGGCATCAGGAACATCTTGCCAAGGTTCATGCAAGCAGATCCACATGACAACTGCTCCCTCTGCAACATCCAGATCGGAGAGATATTACTGAGTTATAGGACGATCTGTACGAGACATGGGGTTTATGTTATCGACTTACCTGATAATCCAGAACCCAAACTAACCAGATCGTGCCCACTGCGGGTCCACCAGCTCGCAGGTTTGCTCGATACGTTAGAAGCAGGAACGCTCGGGCCCGGTGCTCCCTCTCCCTCGCGGCCGTCACGATAGACCGCGTCAAAGTACGTTCTAATCCGTCGTCAAGTCAGCAACCGAAAGCCTCAAGGCCACGAGCAGCGAAACAGCACGCTCACGGCGGCCGGCTCTGAGCCCGCTCCTCCCGTCGGATTTCGGGCCTGGCTCCACCTGAAGCCTGAAAAGCGTCGGCTCCGGCGCGGGCCTCAGCCCCAAACGAAGTCGAAGTCGAAGTCGAAGTCGTCACATCCTCCATCGCGCAAGCAGCCGGGCTGGCCCCCCCACTCTTCCGTGGTGTCGCACAGTCGATGCCCGAGTCGAGAGTGACCGGGATCGAAACCTTGACGTCGTTCCCCACGCCCGGGAACGGCACATGCACCAACAGCGTGTACTGCCAGTGCGCGCGCGCAAAGGCGGGCAGTCAGCCAGCCCGCAAACAGGATGGAACGTCGACGGCCACGTACGGCACAGTCCACCATGTCGCTCGAGAACGTCGGCGGGAACTTGTTCAACTTGAGCGTCGGCTGAAGCGTCCAGTGCTGGACCCACCGCCCCATGTCGACCTTGTCCCCGTGCCGGATGTCGGCCTCCCAATGCTTGCAGTACGAAGACGAGGACGGAAGCAGGTCCTCCTCCTTGATGCAGACGAGATTGATGTTGTTCGTCGAGTTCCAGGAGTCTCTTGTCGCCCTGACGCTGAACCGCTGCCGCATGTCGATGAAGATGGGGTTGTTGGCGTCGAAGGCGACCGCGGGGAAGATCGGCTTGCCCTCTGGGTGCTGCTCCGCCTTCGCGCGCGAGAGCCGGGCGGTCGTGGTCTCGATCTTGACGAGGACGGGGATGTCGACGCAGTGGGGCAGTATGCCGTACTCGTTCGGGATGAGGAACTGAAGCACCAAGGATGAGTAAGGCATTGTCAGACTGGCCCGGGCAGGCATTCATCGCCGACACACGGAGGAGAATGGCACTTGCCTCGACCCTTGCGGTGGAGTACTCGCCCCACAGCCCACGGCGCATCTGCTGATCCTTGTGGGCAGCCTTCCATGTCAACCCGCCCTCCAGTTTCCCCAGAGATCTAACGGACGTGCAGAGGCTGGGGTCGCCCCTCGAGACAACGACGAGTCTCTCGCGGATCCGCTTGTCCTTGGCGAAGACCGTCGCCGGACGGCGGGCGGTGGCTTCCACATGGTACACGATCGAGACGAAGTCATGCCACTCGTTCCAGAACACAGAGGGAAGGGTAGTGGGCCCTGAGGGCAGATGAAAGCGGAACGGCAGTCGGAGGATATTAGAGTCTGGCGGGGGATACGTAGACCCTCGTGTCCACAGGGATTTCCTGCAGCACAGGAGCTCGTGCTTCTCGGTAAAGACGCGGTCGGACGAACTTGGCGTAGACCTGGTCACGACACGAAACGCGGTCAGTACGGGATCCGAGAGGAAGGGAGCGGGAAAGACGTACACCCTGAGCGTCCCCCGGAACTCCACGACCACTTCGTCGATCTGCTCATCCTGCACCTGTGGGAACTCCAACAGGACTTCGCCTTGGATGTCACTGCCAGGGCAATAGGTCGTGGGCGGAATCACCAGCGAAAACGGGTGGATGATGCGCGGAAGACTGGTTGAACAAGGTAGGTCAGACGACATTTTGCGCATGCCCCAAGCCACGGCAGGTTCTTATATACATCGGAGGCGATGCAACAGAACGTGAAAGTTGGAGCACTGCATGGCGGTGCGAGTCAACTGCAAGCGAGGAGGCCTACGCATATGCTCGAGATGCCGCAGCCGTACGACCCCTCCGGATGCAATTATTAGTCGTGTTTCATGCAGATCCATGTGACCACGCAAATGGTGAAGACAAGATGCACCCAGCCACCAACAGCGCCGAAATCACTGCAAAGCGTTGAACCCCGTCAAAGCAGAAACAGAAGGGCCGTGACGCATGTTGACAAGAACGGGGGGCCCCTGCTCCAAAGAAGCATACGGAGACCTCTCCTGTCGTCCAGGAGAACCTTTTCGGACATAGAGCAAGGTTGAGACATAGCCGGAGGTCTATCACGTCACCGTGCTCCTGCCAGGATGGGGTGGGGAGGATGGGCTTGTCCGGCGGGTGCGGAGGCAACTTTGGGCACATTGGTGCGGTCGTGGTCGTGATCGTGACGAGGAATGGGAGCAGCGTGAACGGCGGAAGGACCGGAACCGGTACCAACACCTGCGCTGGGACGCATCGGAAATTCGGGCATGAAAGGCATTCAGAGTAAAACGCACCATATGCATGACGCGCGCCGTTTGGTGCACGTCTGAGAACCCCGTTAGGATATTCTCCTCCACTCGCACATTATCCCACTTTATATGCGACCCCGGCCTGGCCCCCTCACCCAGCTCCAGTCGGGAGCACCATCATTGGCGTATGGACCTCTGTTCGCTTTGAGCAGGCCTCGTCGTACACCAGTGGTCTGGATTGCACAAAAGACAGAGTTCATGATCCCATATATGCTGAAACGGAAGTGCTGAGGCGTGTCATCGATGATCTGGAGGCTGAAAGGGGGACGTCGGACCCGGGGGGGCCGGCTAGAGAGAAAGCGGAGGAGGGAAGCTGGTATTTCTTTTCGTCGAGGCAATTTGTCCTTCTTATTATGTTAATAAATGACCAGACAGTTTTGAGATGCAAAAAGGGAGAGAGATATGATCAGAGAGGACGCACGTATGGACCAGTGATTCAGAGCCTGAGTCAGCGAAACCAGTGGAGACAGACCGGCGACTCGAAGTTCTCCTCGTGCAGCTGGCGAACGTTGAGTAGAACATGGCCCTCAGCGTAGACTCAGTCGCAATGGATGGTATGCGGTATGACAACAGTCGAGGTCAGCGAAGGGGAGGCGGAGGGCCCCAGCCTGAGGATGGAGCTCACGTTGACTTGAAGAACCAGTGGAACGCCAGTGAAGACCCAGAGTGCCTATGTATGCGCCATTAATGCTTAAGCCTTACCATTGTGATCATAAATGAGCCTTGTGATAAAACGGATAAGAGTATCAACTGTGAGATAAAATAGATCGAGGCGAGATTAGATGGAGTTCTCCTGGCAAGTTGCAACCAACTCGCACCGTGGGCATATCACGATGGTTTGACCTCGAACCATGCTAAAATCATATGAAAACTTGACTGAACAACTTCTGGATGATTCTACATCTGCCGCGGTGAAATGATCCAAAAAGGTAATTTCATGGCGAACACCGTGCCGCTGATGGAAGTACCGTCTAAAGTGGTGCATTTTGAGTCTTAGGTATCACCATTGGCATATTATCTGAAATAATTTGCTCATGTTGACCGACTCAGGGCCCCCTTTTCCTCCAAAATTCATTCTAAATTGTCCATGGCTTGTTGATTAGAATGAGGAATGAATGACTCCAGCTCCTCCTATTGTAGACAACATGAGTAAGTCCAAGCCAAATGGCTCACACCAAATAGGAAAATACATCATTTTTCTTGGGCCGCACGTGCCGCAAACATGGTTTTCGAGGACGGATTATTTGAAATAGGCCGGCGGGCAGGACATTTGGGCCTCATCTTACACATAGGGAAGATGGGGCATCGGTGGGATTACAAATATTTTCATAACAATCACCCAATATGGTCGAGAGCCTCCGCCAAGGACCATGCAAAATGCCCCCCCGCTGAGTTTCGCACGATCGCGAGCGACGCCATTCCAGACCCATCAGACCATGTGGCTGCCGCAATCATGCGTAATGGTGCGAGCATGGCTGTCTAGACTGGCATTTCAATGGTACAGCATCGATCGGACTTGAAACCATTGAGACCCAGCCAGCCCCCACCAATCAAAATGCCACATACGCTGGACCATTGTGACACATGCTACCCAGATCATTTGAACATAGTCCTCGTGGAGATATTGTGACTTAGGGATGGCGGGACTCATTGTGACATGATCCATGTCACCCGTGACACAGACACCATGGCTACGAAACATGGGTGTCCCATTTAAGATACGATCGCGGATACACTACAGCAAGCTCATGAATATCAACAGCCTAACATGGTTTTAATGCATTCGAGTAGGGTAATTGATAACACCATACTCACCCGATTTTCGAAAAAAAAGACTTTACGATGTCCTTCCTCGATACTACAGTCACGCTTCTCACAACTCGAACGTCGTGTGGCGTCCACGACGAAGACAATTCACATTATTAGAATGCTCACAAGCGACCAGCGAATTAGGACTCGTCCAGAGCCCAAATTCGCATAAAATCCTGCAATTGTCGATCATAAGTCACAGCTTGGCGCTACGCCTTTCGTGACAACCAAAAAGACCTATGCCGCGACATACTATAGAGACGGTGAAAACACGTACGCCAACCGATGATTTGAAGGAGCGAGAAGATGACGGTTTGCTACCACCAATGTGCCGGGATAGCCTCCTATTCTGTTCGCCAACCGAGCAAAAGGAGGTCGATCGATTTATGAACGACTTTGGCCTGGCGTAAAAGCGCGAATGGCAAGAGGTCAATGACACAGTCAAGGTTAATGCTCAGGAGAACGACTTACAAGCCCTGGCGGCAGATCCCTCAGAGCCTTAGGGTCGAGGGACAAGCGATGCCGTCATCCCCGGCGGGGCACATCCTGCCCAAGTACGAACGCAACGGGAGCGGTGCATTGACTCCGAGAATGCCGAATTACACGAGACAAGGCGAGTGTGAACAGCGTCGCATCAAAGATACGTTCAGCAGGACGGCGGGCCACGTCTGGATACGGCGCGAAGACATGTCTGGATGAGTATGAGATACTAATGCCTCCGACAAGGGATGGCGGAAAAAATGCTCACGACGCTCAAACCAAGTCAGTCTGTCGTCGACAGCCTTCCCTTGCGAGCGGCGGTGTGTTCGTCGAGATCTGCGGCGGTCCGAGCACTCGCATCCGTGGCCAGACTTCCGTGTCATCCTGCAACGAAATCGTGGCAAGCCTTGTTAATGGAGATGCGCAACGCGACGTCGAGAAGGCCGACGAGCGACCATCGAGATTTGCAGTATCGCCCGCACGCAACGAGTCGGTAGACAGCGACCTCGCTGACGCGGGGGATTGCAGGGCATGATACGAGGACAATGTCGCGATGAAAACCTGGACGCGCATGAGCCCGCGTCGACCAGGCGCGGGATTTGAGGGGAAAAGACTTACCGGAGCCTCCCGATGCACTCATTCGACACCCACCCTACAGGGTACTGTCGCCATTTCCATCCAGCGGAACTCCCGCCCGCGGTCGCCACGGGCGCAAATAGTGGCCGGAGCACCACCCGACTCCTTGACACTTGTAGGCGAGGGACGAGTCAGTCATGGTGTGCTCCAAAACGCACGGCGCGACCAGACACGGGGACATAGCCACGAGGTAGAGTCGCACGCAGGGTAAAGAAGGGTACTCACGATGTATGGCCCCGGTGCGACCGCGACTGAGGACACGATAATGGTCTGAGGCTAGCCGCGCGGATGGAACAGTGGTTCATAAGACAGGCATTGTCTGGGATGCCAGCACGTCAGGCCGCTGCAGATTATCTTGAACGCAAATCCGCTCGAGACCTGTCATACCTGCAGACTACACGCCAGATCGCAGTGCACCGGTACGACAGTGGCTCAGGCCGAGTAAATCTGGATACCAATGAGACTGGGTCCTCCAGACGAGGATTCGCGAGAGAAGACTCACCGCTCGCACATGGACGATCCTGGACCACAACGCCGAGTGGTAAGGTTCCACAACTACGTTGTACAGCGACCGCAAGATGGTCGCTAGATCGCACGCGCATGAGACTCATTCTGGAAGAGGGGTGCGATGTAAATGCTCACCAATTGCCGTGGTAGCGCGTGCTCCAACTCCCGCGGTAGGCGCAAGCACTAGGGATAGGAAATTTGGTGAGCATGCTCGAGAATCAACACTGTGAAAGCAAGCCTACCTCGCTCGCACACTACAGCGGCCATCTAAGTTTCTCATCTACTGTCGCTGCGCGGAAGACCAAATGTGTTCATGGTGACGCTACGACAACGTATCCAGAGGGAAGGCTCGGGATGCACGGCGGGAGCGTGGACATGGCGGGCAAGGGGAAAAGGCGCAAAGCCGCCCGGCCACATCCCTTGGCACTCAACGCTCGGCGACTAGCCAGAACCGGTCACGAAGAGTCACTCCGGCCCTCCAACTCCCGTCACAGTGTCACAGCAAGCAACCGAATCAATATCAAGGACAATACGCAAACTCGCATTTATGGATCATACAAGAATTACAATGAACACGACACGGTGCACTTGGATACAGATCTTCGCATTGCTCGAAAACAAACAGCTCCACCCACGTCCGTGCTCTAAATCAAAGTCTCGCCGCGGTTCACCGCCCCGACAACTCCTTCCAACAAGGCAGTCCTGCGGGCGCGATACGTGGAGATAGTGAACTTCACCTCCAGAAGGTTGCCACAAAACGACCATAGAACCTCGGCCTCCTGGAAGCGAATCTCAAGAGTGTTTCCGATGGCCACTCCGTGGAGGCTTCGCCCTTCATCGATGATGATGCGAGCTCGGGTCATTTTCTGTGGTACGCATGAAGGCTGGTACGCGGTGACAATCTAAGTCAAACTCCTTACCTCGGAGATCTCGAACACAGTGTCCTCGGACACAATGTTGGTACAAAACGGCGCGCTGCTCGCAACGCGTCCGATGCGGGTGAAGACCATCAAAACGACTGAAGAGTGGCACGTTAGCTAAAAGCGATGTCCTCCTAAGAAACAGAAGGCTCACAGGTGGTAGGCGAAAGCTTCGACAGGATGAGGCGACCTGGAACCTCACGGGACGCCTCTCCGCCTGGCAGGATGCTCGTGAACACCACATCTTCGGAGAAGAGGGTGATGGCCTCCCTGTGCCACACGGTCAACGCGATGGAGCCAACAAGGCGAGACGACCACTCACCCATAGAAGTTCATGTCGTCAGTGGACGGCTCCATGGATGATGAAATTAAGTGGCGATAGGTGGTCGGCGACGACGATGACAGGAATTGGGGAATGGGAAGGAACAGTAAGACGTTAGAGTCCGATACGTGACGCTTAAAAGGACGTCAGAAGACTGTACAAAGGACCATAAATGTACACGCGACAGCCTAGAGTCCGTGGAAGGCACGTGGAAGACCACGGCCGCCACGAATGAGTATGACTCAGGCTTTTTGGCACAGTGCGGGATTGGAAGCTACATCGAGTTCTCAACGTCGGGGGATGCAAAGGGAGGCGCACCGTATAAAGCCCCACATCAGCCGCTGCTTCTCGCCGTGCACCGTCGTCGAGAATCCTCGACTGGGCAACCCAGCGACACCGATCTTGGCAGCTCCAGCGACCTCGGCGACACCAGCACGCCCAGAGCCAGACAGAGGCAACGCGCGCATTGTCAACCGACTACAAGACCCCATGCGATGCGAAGGCATCGACGCGATGATCGTTTGCTTCGTCGCAGTCTACTCCCACATAAGACACAAGTCCTTCCAGCAAAAATGACAAGTAAAAGCTCACCGCATCGGCGCGCTCATACATTTAGTCAACGGTATTCCCTCGCTGACGGCGACGATGTCTTCATGAGAGCTGAATACCGGCCTCTAAGCGTCTGTTCCATCCGGCAGCAAAATCGTCGCGAACAGCGTTCTCAGTACCGTCCGCATAAGTAAAAAGCTGAATGCGCATGAGATCGGGTGTCGCGGACGAGGGGTGTGAGCAAGAAGACTTACAGGAGCTTGGTGCCATCGACGACGACGCTCGTCCCTGCGTGCAGGGACGCCTTCATGCCATCCTCAAAACTCCAATCCAGATCTCAGAACGCTGTATCGCTTGTCTAGGTGTTCGCAGGACGCGGCATGAGAACTGTGCTATGGAAAGCCGAGTTCACATGAGCCTCGGCCCTCGTGACGCGAGGAAGAAGACTCACCGGCACTACTGTCCAAGCTTAGCTATTGACACTCTAGCCCTGCTCCGCGTACAACCTTTCGAGAGTTCTCAACGTCCTTGACACTGAGAACGCACTCAATCCCGAGTTCCCGCCGAGTCGGAGCGCGTTGGAGATCTTTAGCCTCCGGTGCTAGCTGTTCTTGGAGAAGCAGGAGGCTGCTTGTCCGGTAACTGCGAGCGAGGGATGAGTCAGTCGGCGAGACCAGACGGGGGAATGCGGCCGTGAGGTAGTGTCGCACACAAGGTGGAAAAGGGTACTCACCATGGGAACACCAGGCGACGTCACCACGGCCGCGCAGGCAAGACGGCCGATGTCCCGCATGCTCGCATGTCAGGCTGCTGAAGATCATCCTGGCCGCGAATCCGCCCATGGCCCTTGTGCGTGCTGTGCAGATACGACAGTGGCTTAGACTGACGAAATCTGGGTGCCGATGAGACCGAGTCCTCTAAATGAGGGACGTGAGGAAGAAAACTGACCTAGGCTTCCTGATAAGCGTCCCACTCGGCCATCGACGATCTGCGACCACACCGCTGGCCCTTCAGTGCACGTATGCCATCGTAGTAACTCCAACCGGGATCTCCAAAAGCCCCGTAAACGGCGTAGTTTCGAGTTGTGAACTGCCATAACTGCGTCGTACAGTGATGGCAAGATGGCCACTAGATCGCACACGGATGAGACACATCCTCTGGACGAGGGGTGCGAGGGAAATGCTCACCGATGGCTGTGATGGCGAGCGTCCCAATTTCCACGGTAGAAGGACAACAGACACACGCAGGCACCGGGGAGGGGTTGGTGAGCGTGCTTGACAACGTCAACATTGCGAAGGCAAGAAGGCAAGCTTACCTCGCTCGCTCGCACACCACAGCGGCCCCGACCAGCCCCGCTTCGCATGCGTTAGAATAAACTAGTGTGTGTCTGCACGCCGGGCACTCACAATCACGGTAGCCAGCAAGACATATGGTGCGAGGCTTCGAGCACGTCGACCGAGATTCCAGCGTCGTCACGTCTGGCCGCTGGTAGCCTATCGCCATCCGAGCTTCTCGTCTGCTGTCGACGGCCAAAGGGGTTTGGTAACGCTGCGACCGCGTATCGAGGAGGGAGAATGGGTGAATCGAGATGCATGGCGGTAGCGCGGACACCAGGACAAGGGGCAAAGGCAAAGCGGTGGCAGGCGGCCCATGCCAGCCACGACGATCAGCGCTCAGCGACTGGCGACCAGCCAGAACCGGTCACGGCGCTTAATACCTTGTCACTCGCTCACGGAGTCCTTCGCTTTGCTACCCTTCAACCCCGAATATCAGACCAGTAGACCATCATGTACCATTGAACTCTATGTAGTATACATGCGTGAGCGAGAAGAGACCCTCCGGGCTTGTGTGCAATATTTTCGAGGATGATGTGGGACAGGGACTCGGACGAGGTGTTTGGGAACTTGGCGGGGAAAACTTGAGAACTGTTCAATCACGAACTATACCACTAGAGCCTGGGCTGTTGACGTGGATGACAACGGTACTCCCCAGTTGTCTCTCTTGGGCGAACTCCGTGCCGCCCGGGATACGAATCGTCACTGTGCACGCCTCCTGGGCATCCGCTTGTCTCGCGGCAGGCACTGAGCCTGGCACCAACGTATTGATGGTCTGTTGCAGCCTGTCGACTTCCCCGCGTAATGCCTACAAGGCCAGAGTCAGCGTTCGCACATTACATAGCTCATCCTGCGACTCACAGCGATCGCGGTCATACATTCGTCGTGAACGCTCAGCGGTACAGCATCGACCGTTCCCGTTGCATAGTCTACCTCCGCCCCGGCCGACATCTCCTCGAGAAGCCATGCCGCGTTCTGCTACGGCCGTCAGACAAAGGCGTTCACACAAGCAATGATCTCGACGTACCGGAGTGCCGGCGCTCGACATCGCAGATGTCGAACGTCCAGTATCAAGGCGAGGGCTCTCTCCCGACTGTCCGTCTACACCCTCATCGGGGCGTCCCAGGACGGTCCTCGCAGACTCGTTTCCTGGACTATGAGGCATACTACCGGCTTCGTTGCCTGGATCGACCAAGGAGTAGAAGCTCGAGGAGCGTTCACTCCCTACGATCGCTTCATTCGCCTCAGGGACAACGGAGGCCTCTCTCGACGTCCTACACATATCCTGACGAACACATGAGGTTACTGTAGCCAAGGGATCCGGAAAATAGACTCACTTCGACAGCACTGACGCTTCTAACTTGAGGAAGGTCTGTGGAGGGCGAAGTGACGACGACGTGCCCCTCAGACATCCTCCCTGATAAACCGGGAGTGTCGACATGCCCTAAAGCTTGGACGACAGGTTGGAGGTCTTCCGCGCACGAAGGCAAACCCGAGCCAGATAGTCCGGCCGACGAATTGTCCTGACTGGAATGATCGACAGCCGACACAGAGATAAAGTCAGTACCGGAAGCGGTGACTGGTACGGTTGGAAGCGGGAACATGCTCGGAATCGCCAGAGCGTCCTGGCGGAACGAGAGGTTGGCTCCTTCGAATGGGGGCGAGGTGCGCATGGCCGTCCCAGGGGATAACACGCTAGCGGCCCGCTCCGCGTCCAGGCCCCTCTCTGCCCCGTCCGGATCACGCTCCGCGTACGAAGCCTGATCCTCGTGTCCGGGCGAGAAGGAGGGCACCTCCGCAGGCTCGGCCAGCGACGGCACAACGACTGGTGGGGAATTGGGGCTGGGACCGGCAGCCGGCGCCTCGGTGATATGCGTCGCGGGGTTGGCGTTGTCGGGTGTCCCGTCGCGGCTATACTTCTGGCTTTTGAGCGATTTAGAAGGCCTTGCATATGGGCCTATCTTATTTGCAGCTCGCGGCGGCACGCTTTATTCGCCCAACCTTCAGCCCCTCGGCCCAATGCATAACACAGTCAACACTCACCTGCCGTCGCGGCCTACGGGTTTCTTCGAGAGCTGACGACGAGACCCGCGAGAGGCCGCCGTGCTAGACGTCCGACATTGTTAGCACCTCACTCTTGCTCGAGAGGGGATTCATCCCATTCGCACCTTTGATTGACTGGCATCCCTGGGTACTCCAAGGGAGCGCCCGCACCTTCGCCTAGCACTGCGGGGGCCTGAATGCTGCCAGGGGGGGCAAACATCGGAGATGCAACGTTCCCATAAGGCGTAAATGACATTGGGAACATGGGCTGCGCGAAAGGATCGCCATATGGAGCCATCGCAAAGTGTGGGGTTTGACCGTAGTATAAATTACTAGCGGGCTCCCCACGAGACCTGAAATTGCCTGGAGTCATTATCGGTCGTTTTCAGAGCTCTAGCAGAACCACTCACCCCTCTCGAATCATGCTAGGCATCGGAGATGGCGGAAATCCCCCAGGGAGCCGGAATTCGAGCTGGTTGACCGGTGGAGGGAACACAGGCGGGACGCTGTGTCGCCATGAGCTCAGTACGTGTCGAGAGAGCGTTGAACACACTTACTCTAGAGTGTTATGGCGCGGGGTGCTCGGAATCCCTGACATTCCACGAGTCAATCGCGTAGGAGGTGGACTGTTGTCTTCAGAAACCGTCAAGTACTCGATTTCTGTGTGTAGAATGGGTCAGACACAAAGACGAAGTGGCGGGTGGCACAAAGTTGCTCTCCCCCGGCAAATCTTGAAAGCTTGCATGGACATTAAACTCACCTCGATTTTCGATTTCAGAGCTTTGCTGCATGCTATCAGAATTGTCAGGGAGCATGGTGGGAGGAACGATGGGAGGATCTTAGAAGCTGGCCTTCGATGTGATACTGGTAGGCCCCAACGAGGCAGGACAAAGGACCTGGCCGACCGGCCCGCTTCCAAAAAACACCGTCCCGATTCATTCGTGTCACGAAGTCTAGACCTCATCATCACTACTAGCAGGCTCTGTCTCTGGCGATGTGGAATGGAATGTCATCCATGTCAGGTGCCGTCCATCACGAGCCAAACTACTGACCGCTCGCGTGATGGCCGTCATACGTTCGGCGATCAAGGTATCCCGACGGATTTGCGAGATGCGCGCGTACGCAAGGCGGCGTGCAAAACGCCAAAACTCAGAACGATGTGTGAACTTCAACGCTGCCCACCTCCCGAGAACTATACTTTGCCATTGTATGGTCTGTGTGCGCTGTTGATCGGATGTTATACTACAATCCAAGGCAAGGTGCCTTCTACTCACCTCTCTGCACGTAAATTCCCACTCCCCTGCAACCGTCGTTGAGCAAGTCGAGCCTTCGGAGCGACTGAACGCCCGCGCGCGGGGTCTGATAATGATGATATCTATAAAATGGTCAGCGATCAGCGTGCTCATACGTTGGTTGGATGGGCCGCACGTTTCCCAGTCGCGATGTGTGCCAGTACTACGTGCGCATCTATGAAATCGCCGAGTGGATCGTTTGAGAATTGGACGAATGTGCTGGCGAACTCAGTTTTGACGACATCGGGGCCACTATTCAACATGTATGAGCAGACACCCATACAGAAAAGGAGATATCTCGCCTCAGATCCATGAAAGGTGATATCAACTCGGACGCAGCAAGCAGGTGAAGAGGGCTGACTGAGGGCTGAAGAGGGGCGGGATTGCCCATCGCTCGGCGCTCAGCCACTGTGATAGCTGTCCACGTGGTAGGAACGCCCGGAGTATTACCATATATGGCTTTGTCCGTCGGATGAACGGAACGGCAGACAATGTCGAACTTCAGCGGCAACGAAAGATGACATGAATTGATTACAGGCGGGAGTTTGTACTGTTACATTTACGTGCTAGAGAGGCAAGAGCAAAACTTTACACGGAGTGGAGACGCAACGACGCTTGAATGAAAGTCGATTGTGCGCCAACCAGGCACAAGTTTATGGCATGCTTAAGCTGGCCAGTTGTCAGATAGCAGTCTGAGGGATATCGTTACGGAGCACGTACTTCTCCTGCACGCATCACGTCAAGGCAGAGGCTCTTGTATTTTGAGGCGGCCGAAAACAAGTCGCGAAGAAGCAGCTCATTGCCATCCGAGTCGGCGACCTGCGTGGGATGGGTGGAAGCCTTCGCGACCTCTCTCTGGACAACACAAGTATGAAAAACCATCAACAAGAGGAGCATTTATGCTCACCTCCAAGAGGTCGAGGACGCCAGCTTGTTGAGATGCAAGCCAGATCAGCCGCTCGCGGCGGCCTCTCATTGCGTCGATGGCTTTTGAACGGCTCCATGCGGGGGTTCTGTGGTCCCACCCGCACGCTCGAAGACGATGAGCGGTAGCCTCGCGAACGATTAACGACGTTTCGGACTCGAGGTCTGTAAGGGTTTGAACGACCGGGGAGAGGATGCGTCGGACATCTCCGAAATGGGTGCTGGTCAGCAGAGACGACGTTATATCGCCCTGTGCATGCGTTGTTCAATACTCGGGGCAGAGTAAATAGAGGCGATGCACACGTACTTGGGATCCAGACAAGAAACGGATGAATGGCCGCAAAGGCTCCAGCCGCTCTGACAAACGCTGACACTTGGTCGAGAGATCCGCGAAAGACGCTGGGGCCTTCTGTAGCATATCCGCCATGGAGACCCGCTCCTCCTGGTTGAGCTGATCTCCCAATTGGAAGAAGTCGTCGCTGAGCTATAGTGCAAGAATCAATGGAAGTTAAAAGACGGACAACTGCGCCGCTCACGTTAGAAACTGCCTCAGACTTTGTGAGGACGAATGCATGAATCGATGTGAGGCGGGCATCCACGTTGGAAACAGGCAGCGCGTCGGCTAACTTGGCGGTTTGCCTCGACATCTTGTCAAGTAGCCAGCCTTGTGAACCAGAGTGTTTCGCGGCTATGACGTTCCCCAAGTCTTGGAGCCACGCTGACGGGCGGGTGTTGGAGATGTCATGCTTCGCGAAGAATCTGAAAGCTCAGGGCCTCAGGTGGGCAAGCGGAGAGGCTCGTGAAAGTACTCACCCGCGAAGGGAAGCCCTAATATCTGCCTCCTGCTCCAATGTCAAGGCAAAAAAATGCTCGAGGGTGCTCAGGTCACTCAAGACGGTGGCGGAGAGGGACATGACGACGGCGCGAGGATGGTAAATTGTGTGGAGGATCGATTGGGCGACTCATGCGCCATCGAACGGGCCTATATCGCAAGCTGCCTTGCACCCGCCGGGATGCCTCCGGTAAGTCAAGCCATGAGTTAGACTCCGAAGCTGTAACTTGAGGCCTAGGAACAAAGCAAACCTCGATCGGTGTGCTCCAGCAACATGACCGTGGGTGAATCGAGATCTTGGTATATTGCAACTCCGCCAGAAGATCTCTAGACCCTAATTCTGGGTTTTGCCTCGCGGTCTGCTCAATGGTCGGTTTAGAATGAATGTCCTTCAACCATCGCCCACCCATCCACCACCCACCCATGACGACGCCGTGAGTACTATTTCGGCGTACCGCCCACCTCGCGCGTTGACAGTATCTGGAATAGCGATAGTGTTACCTGTTTCGGCACTCGTTCCGCAAGATTCGCCATCCTTCCGGCAGCCGGGGAGGACGTTCCCCTCAACATCGATATCACCGAATGGGAGGACGCTTCAGTGGTAATGGCTGAAATTGTGCCGGAGTGTTGTGAGTCGTTCTATTTTATTTTATCAGGGGTTCAGTTCCTGATCTTGAGTCATGTAGATGCCCTCGTCGTCGCTACCGTTGCAGAGAATGGCAGTGATAAGGTTCTGTTCTCTTCCATCGTGGGGGATGGGATGGATTTTTTGGGCAATGAGGTACGTTGTACCCCTCGATTGCGACATGAGCTGTCACTGATCAGTAGACAGGCGAAGCGCGAAGTTTCTTGGCAACTCCCGACGAGCAAGAACCGATTCTTGTTGCGTCTCTCTAGCCGTGGAGAATTCTGGCTGCTCATGGGCCAGATCTCAGAGGCCTCCACGTACGATCTCCGGCGCAAAACGGACACAGCTGATCAACTTCAAATGGCGATCCATTCATTCCGAACTCTCTTGGTCATAGGAAGCTCGTTTAACGAGGAGAACCCTTTCGATGGCGGCGCAGAGAATATCTCACCGCCATTTAGGAACAGTGGCTCAGACAATGCAGTGGATTGAACAACATGTATTGTGTACAGCATGCTGTAGCCTCCGTCATACATCGTGGTTTTCATCCCCAGTCATTGCAGGCGGTGTTAACCGAATCTTCACCATCTATACAGGAAGGTTAGTATGCTGCGACATCTGCGAACTATCGCAAGGACGCACTCTGTCCAACGGCAACACATGGATGCAGGGCTCCGTGATCCCTACAATGGCGAGTGGTGTCCGAGCAACGTGACAGTTGACGTCGCCTGGGCGCAGGACGTGGATCTTGCCATTGTGCCGGTCATGGTAGAGTCGGCCGCCCGCGTGAGGAAATTTGCGGAAGCTGTCGAATGGGATGTCCCTCGGCTCAAGATCGACGAACTGACGCACTGAGACAAACGTCTCTTCAAGTACTTCGCCTTGAACCGACTTACGACGATGGGTAAAAATGGAGGAAATGCTGCCCGCCGATGGGTGATCTTGCCCGGGCGCTATGAACTGGATGTTGCTGTCCCGCGGAGCGACCTTCCTTGGGCGGTAATGTATACCGTGAATGATGATGTCGCTGTGTCCGTCAGCCCGGCGCGAGAGGTACCGCTGCTCCTGTGTCTTCGTGGCGACGTTACGATCCACGTACTGGAGACTTGAACGGTTGAGGGTCTTCAGTAGCGCAGCGTATAGGTCCTCGTCTAAGGTAATCTCCTTACCCCCCGATCTGTGCCTTGGGACAGCGTAGAGGCCAGTGGCTTGTAAGACGGAGTCCAACCTCATCCCTCTCTCATCTTCGCCGGAAAGCTCGTTGTAGACGTTCACAAATTCGTCCAGAGCTGTCTTCACGGCCTCATCCCGGAGCAGGGGTCGCAGATTGGCGGCTCGACAACTAGTCTTCATGAAGGTGCTTTCCATTTCACCTAAAAGACGGTTGCCGAGAATAGGTCAATGGATAGAGAAAATGACTCGTGAAGCGGGCATACCAAAGGTCAAGTTTGTATTGATGCTTTGGAGCATATAGTTGTATCGTTCGAATGCGAAAGACCGCCAAGCATGCACCGGTCCAAAGAGGCGCATGAACGCTGGAAGGTGTAGAGACAAGTGATGATTAGGAACCACAGAAGCTTCCTTGTACAGCGTCTTGAAGGTCGTCAGGTATCGCAGCATGTGCTCCTCGAAGATCGCGATATGGGCTGGAGTGATGCGCCAGAGACCCGCAAACACGACAGCTGTTACTAAGTCCATAAAATTGCACAACATGTCCCATTTGCGTCCCTCTTCGTCTCCCCACAACCAGATGAGGGCGACGGGAACGACGACCGTGCATGCGGTGTGCCACTGGTCGGCGCTGAGCTTGCCATGTTGAGTGGTCCCGAATGCGCGCGGAACATGATTAATCCAACTAGGAAGCTCCATGCCCTCCCTCACCGTGTGGAAGGCCGCAAAGGCGTCCTTTCCAAACGCGACGTTGCTCCGCTCGGGATGCGCCTCATTGTCACGCATTTGAGAACGATCAGTGGAGAGGCGCTCCGGCTGAGTGAGTGTCAGGGATTGTGACTCGCCTTTCAATGAAAACTTACCTCGCTTTCGAGACGTGGACCCGAAGGACAATCTTTCGGAGAGGTTGCCGATGCCTGGGGCGCCGCCTGAGCCTAAGCCACGATATTAACGAGGAAATAGTGCCGTCATGTTAATTCTGAGCTTACATTGGCGACCGCAGCGAGAAGGAGGTCGCAGAGGACAGATTTGGTGGCCTTCTCGGTAAATGAGAGCTTGTACTGTTCGCATAAGGCGACGATCGTTGGTCGGTTAAACCGTTTGAGTGCCTTGACGTTCCCCTCCAGGAGCTTTTGCAGTGCGCGATTAGTATCCAACTGAGGGGCAACATCAGGGACGAGTCGACCACTTCCGGGGATCTCTGACGGTATCCAAGTGATCCTTTGAGTGACAGTAGGGACCGTAACGGGAGGAACTGACAACGCCGGCGAGTCATGTTGGGTGCGGGATCCGGGGAAATCGCTTCGCGTTCGCTGCACCAGAATTAGTTTCTGGCAGGTTTGAAGTTTGAGTAGCGATATGGGATGTACTCACCCAGTGCTTCAACGTCTTGAGGAGCTGGTTCTTGGTCCCTGCTCGTCGGAGCCCACGCTCCTCGCAAAGATGCCAGAGAACAGCCTTAGAACATTTGCCTAGTTCCGTCGCTGTACCGTAGAGTAGGGCCTTTGCACCTTGTTGGAGTTCGCTCGCAGAAGGACGCAGAGGCGGCTTTTTGGTAGGATGAGTGGCGGCATCGCCATCTTCGACGTCCATATCCATCCCCCAGACATCGCGAAAATGAGTCTTGACGATGCCAAGGTAGAGATTGTGCATCGAATCGACCACTGTGAAATGGACAGGGTCCCAGTAAGGCAGCCGTAAAAGCTCAGACCACCTGATGCCATGCGCTTGGAAGATGACTTCTCTCTCCTCCTCCGACGTGGTGTCCCTCCACGCCTCCGCGTGCTTCCTATGTTCCACAACGTGACGCTTGGGCCAGGTAGCAGGGTCGAAGTTCTCCATGAATTCCCGGGTGAGGTAACAGAAACTGCAGAAATAGGTCGACGAATGGGACGAGAGACCAGAGACTTGGCGCGCGGCGAGGAGATCGCATATAAGGGGTACGAGCGCGGCACGGACGAGGTGTCGGGAAGGACAGATCGCGGTGCGTCCGTACCAAACGCCAGGGTCCCAGAAGTCGAGAAGATCGCCGACAAGCAACGCGACGAAATGGTTCATTTCATCCAAAGATGGTTTTGTCGGACCGGGTATGACACCGACAAGATAAATGTACTCGGGGAGGTAGCGAAGGTGGATGGGAAGGTCTAGACAGACCATGTAGATGGCCGTGCTCGACACCGACTGCTTGGCCGTCTTGGAATGATACGGATTAAAGCTGTCAACTGCGAGGCCGAACACTAGTCGGGTTTCCGAAGGAGGGCCATCGAGGTAGCGCTTGCCATCCGGCCCGACAAGGTCCTTGATCGCTTGCCCGTCCCAGAAGTCATCACCACGGCCAGATCTTGCGCGAAGGACACCTTGAATGCCAGGAAGGCACAAGAGCCTCCCAACCCAGGGCTTCATCTTCTGATGTAAGTACTTTCGCACCGGACGACTGACCTCCGTCCCTCCAATGGTTCTAGTACGAAACAATGCCGTTCCACAGGGAGAGCTGGAAGGAGTTGGGCGGCGGGAGCAGTGCGAGGGTGAGGAAGCTTCGGGATACGGCATGAAACACTTCGGACAACAGGTGTAGATGTCGACAATGGGGTCTAAGTTGGAATGGTTGATGAGAGTTCTCGGATCGCCGGCAATCTTCTTCAGCATGTCCACGTCCCCAACTTGCATCTCCCCACGGCCATGTCGCAAGGTCAACGCAACGACACTTCGAAATCCGGCGAGCAGCATCTGACTGGCTCGGCGAGTGACTCCTTCCAACAGATGCAGGACGAGAACAACGATGTATATCGATTTAAACAGGACTTCCTCGTCGCCTGTAGGATGTAAGGGAGAGCTAAAATACGCGTCTACATGCGAAGAATGAGTGGAGACCGGAGCAACCGTACAACGCACTTACCTGTCGAAACCACACCACTATCGTCCATTGATAACGGGGCAACGCCCGCCCGTTGCCGATTCCACTCTGACTCCTTTTGCGACTGGATGCGGTCCAACTCCCGATACGCTTCGTGCAGAAGAGAGCTTCGAGCCCGACCTTCGGCTGTGTCGTCTGTAGTAGGGATACGCAGAAGCCAGCCGACGATGTCGAGCACCGTGTTCTCGTACTCGAGTAGAGGCGTGTTGGGAGCATGACCTGGTACCAACGCAAAGGGTTCGGTGTTCGCCGCAAGGATTGCTTCTGGTCGCAAACGACGAAACTCCCCACCCTTCGAGGGATCAGATGTGAACAATAGAGGCGAGCCAGACATGAGGATCGGACGCTGAGCTCTGAGGGTTTTGCCAATGTGTTCGAGATCTTGCATGAGTGAGTGGGAAGCGCGTGAGGTGGAAGTATCGGTGGACTTCGTCGCTTGCGAGCCCTGGCATTCGGGACCTGCAAATTGCACGGTTACAAAATCTAGTTGGCGATATCATCCGTACTCACGACTAGCCGGCTCTCCGCTTGAAGTCTTTGGCTCCGGCTCTTCCAGTGTCATTTGGGCAACAGTCTGGCTGAGATCATTCAGTGTGCCGTCCGCAAGGGAAATCGCGTCTAGTCGTTGTTGGAGCTCCGCAGTTTCTCTCTGACGTCTTTTAGTCGCGAGACTAACATTCGCCGACTTGCGAGTTGTTCGTCCAGCCATTGGCGTCACGCTGATGGCGAGGCGGAGGGCATTAGATGATGCAGCACAGCGAGGAAGGGTTCGATTCAAGGCTCGTCGAGCCAGTGCATTGACCCCCTATTGAACTGGGATAGAGCCAGCTTATGTAAGTATAAGCTGATGCGCGAATAACAGGCGCAGGATTACGTAACATTACGTCTTTCTAGGTACGACTCTAAGTACAAAGCGTATGAGGTGAACAGCGGCGGGAAGTACATCAAGACACAGCTCAAGTGCGGGGACGTTTGAAGGGATTCTAGTCGCTCCGTCAGCAAAGTGGTATGTCTAGAGTCCGAGCTACTGACCTCACCCTCCGGCGATCTGCCGTCGTCCCGAGCCCGCTTTCGGCGAGCGACGCGCGATCCAGCCTGGGCAGGGGAACGAACATGCGATCGAGAGGAAGAGTCTTCTGGGATTCGGGATGGCCCTGCAATAGGGATCGCCTGCATGGTGTGTTAGAAACGACAGAATGGGGAGAAAAAGAAACCGACCTGATCCTCTCTCGTGTAAGGTGTCTCTGGTGCATGGGAAGGACCGGCGTCCTGAGTGCCCGCCTGCAGCCGGATGAGAGATGAACGTTGAGGGAGGACTGCTACACTCACGCCTATTTTCGCGCCACGCTTGAGCTGTCCAATTTGTAGCCGGATCTTCGCCAAGTCGTTTTGCTTCTCAACGATGCTCTTCCTAAGCTCCGCGGTAGCAGCTTGCTCTCTGGCGATGTACCCTTCGCGTGAAGCGATCATACGCTTCTGGTTCTCGACTTGCTTTCTCAGGCTGGAAAGTTTGGAGGTGGCTTTGCGATGCAGCTCCTCCTCTCGAGCAGTGGTCGCGTAGATCTCGCCTTTCCGCCTGCAGGGCCCGTTAGTTTGTACGCGGCGAAAATTGAAGGCGCACTTTTCAATGGTTGGCGTAAGGTCGTTATTGACGACGCCGGGTTCTAGAGAAAGTCGGAGTACGACCCAGCGCTCTATCGGGCGATTTTTGTTGCATCGACTCGGACAGGAGGGCGTAGGGGTCTCAAGTATGTGGCGTAGGCATCTCGCACAAAGGACGTGCCCTGGAAACAATGAAACGAGTTCGTCCAAGGCAAAATGTGACGGAAAAGACATACCGCATCGGTCGAGCCGTACTGGGCACTGCTCGGTGGAGTTGGGTTCAAAGTTATCACGACAGATGGGACACTGAGGATACATGGGAGGCACAGAGACGAAGGTCAGCGAGGGCACGAGGAAGGCAGAGGAAGGGGGGTCCAACCACGATGCACCTGCCCTCGTGGCCATCGGTGCATCCGTCCTCGTGGCCAACGTCACTGCTGCAAACATTTCAGTAAAGATTATGAAAACGAAGCGCATAGATGGAGAACAGCACGGTACACCAACAAGGTTCTTAAGGGGGGTTTGAAAGCGCAACCTCCCGACCTTTCCGTGGCAGGTCGACATGAGAGTCTAGCAGCACTAGATATGCCTGACGGTGCCTGTGACTCCGTGAGCGAGTGACAAGGTATTAAGCGCCGTGACCGGTTCTGGCTGGTCGCCAGTCGCTGAGCGCTGATCGTCGTGGCTGGCATGGGCCGCCTGCCACCGCTTTGCCTTTGCCCCTTGTCCTGGTGTCCGCGCTACCGCCATGCATCTCGATTCACCCATTCTCCCTCCTCGATACGCGGTCGCAGCGTTACCAAACCCCTTTGGCCGTCGACAGCAGACGAGAAGCTCGGATGGCGATAGGCTACCAGCGGCCAGACGTGACGACGCTGGAATCTCGGTCGACGTGCTCGAAGCCTCGCACCATATGTCTTGCTGGCTACCGTGATTGTGAGTGCCCGGCGTGCAGACACACACTAGTTTATTCTAACGCATGCGAAGCGGGGCTGGTCGGGGCCGCTGTGGTGTGCGAGCGAGCGAGGTAAGCTTGCCTTCTTGCCTTCGCAATGTTGACGTTGTCAAGCACGCTCACCAACCCCTCCCCGGTGCCTGCGTGTGTCTGTTGTCCTTCTACCGTGGAAATTGGGACGCTCGCCATCACAGCCATCGGTGAGCATTTCCCTCGCACCCCTCGTCCAGAGGATGTGTCTCATCCGTGTGCGATCTAGTGGCCATCTTGCCATCACTGTACGACGCAGTTATGGCAGTTCACAACTCGAAACTACGCCGTTTACGGGGCTTTTGGAGATCCCGGTTGGAGTTACTACGATGGCATACGTGCACTGAAGGGCCAGCGGTGTGGTCGCAGATCGTCGATGGCCGAGTGGGACGCTTATCAGGAAGCCTAGGTCAGTTTTCTTCCTCACGTCCCTCATTTAGAGGACTCGGTCTCATCGGCACCCAGATTTCGTCAGTCTAAGCCACTGTCGTATCTGCACAGCACGCACAAGGGCCATGGGCGGATTCGCGGCCAGGATGATCTTCAGCAGCCTGACATGCGAGCATGCAGGACATCGGCCGTCTTGCGACCTGGTAGCCATCGTTGCATCTGCGCGGCCGTCTTGCGACCCGCAAACCTGCGCGGCCGCGGTCTGGTCGTCCCGATGCCATGACGTCGCCCGGTGTTCCCATGGTGAGTACCGTTCTCTACCTCGTGCGCGACACTATCCAATGGCTACATTCCCGCGTCTGGTCTCGCCGTGCGTCTCGGAGTACGTGACGACTCATTCCTCGCTCGCAGTTACCGGACAGGCAACCCCCTGCTTCTGCAACGAAGGCTAGTACTCGGTAAGTCTTTGTGCTTATTTTCATCGCAACATACCTGTACCATACGTCTATAAGCGAAATTCCCGTGTATGACTTTATGAGCGCGTCTCGCTCGTCCGTGATATTACATTCCAAACACACGTGGGGGCAAAGGAGAAGATCATAGCGTCCTTGCATCGGATTGGTATGGGGCATGCAATGAATGGATGACATTCAGCGTAGCTCCCTCCCTTAATCCTGCGGAATTGTCTCGCCATCGCGCGAATCACGTATCGGGCAGCCCTTTTAGCTCCCTGCCCCGTCGCTACGATCAGGCTCGGGAACAAACGCCGGGCGATCTGGACGTCCTGCATATGGCGCACCTCATCGTCGCCCCATATAACAAAGCAGGTGGTAAGTCCTCACCGGTCACTTGCAATCGTCTTCCATGAAGTCTTCACGGACTTTGGCTTCTCGTGGCTGGAGTTCGATTATGCTAGCTATTGTTCGTTCATAATCGGTGTTTCGAAACGACGATTCTTGCAGTTGGACCTCGCTCGTCCGCTCGGCATCGCTGCCAAAGGTATAACGTCCAGACATGGCCCTACAAAGGTGGCTACTATACAACTTTGTATATACGGGTCGTATTTATTCTTGCGAGTTTGTGGGTTCTCCTGGATGTTTATCATTTTCCTCCTGCTCATCCTTCGCCTTCATGTTGACCTCCTCCATCCAGGACGACCGTAGGCAGGCGTTGCAACTGCATGCTACCCTTTGCGAGCGTAGCACGGAGATAGTCCAAACGCTCAAAAGGTGAGACGGACTTTGAGTCAACTGCGGCTCATATTCAAACCCTTCGTAGATTTGTCAGCGACTGTGGTTTGGAAGGTGTTCCTCATGAGGAATGGCTCTCCACGCTTGTCCTCTTCATCGTGGACTCAGTCGCGGTTCAACGGGCTGACCTTGTCCATCGATGGGGTGTTGCGACCTGCACAGACTACGTACAGTCTATCGCAGAGTGCGAAATTGCACTCGAGAACTTTACCGCGACCAATTCAGCGATGCTTTGCAAAATCTCGTCGGTAAGCTCGCATTCGTGTGCGTGTGTGGCATGTGGCTGACGGGAAATTTAGATGGTCGTGCGTTTCCAAAAGCACCGCTCCCTGTTTCTTGAGAAGGATCGACAACGTCTCCAGGGTTTGATCACCACGTTGCGCAATGACCTGTCCATTGGCATCGCCCAGGGGCGTGCCTTCCGTTCCGAATTCGAGGCCATCTGCCACTCGCTCCCGCACTTGCGTACTTCGGTAAGTGGGAATCTCCGCCAATACTTCAGTACTGCGATGTCAACTTATCGTGCCGTAGGATCCCGATATCTTGAACCCGCCATCGATGAAGCGCACCGCTGTGTGCGCTAGATTGATGCTACCTGTCGTCCTACTTGGTGACGTCGCTCGTCGACGGGAGGGCCTTCTCAGCGCCGCTCGCGAAGCCCTCGAGGCAGCCATGAGGTTGCACGATGACGCTGGGGATGGTGAGAGGCGCAGGCTTGTCCACGAGCTGGTATCGTTGGGCGCGGGAATGGACCGGCAGGCATTTGTGCAACAGAATGCGATCAAAGCGATCTCTGTGAGCCGGAATCTTGCCAAGCCCTCGGTGACCGCATTAACCAGGCCTTCCAGGATGAGCGCTCCGCGCCGAATGACAAGGCCTCGTTCTTTTTCCACGGTCCCAACAACGAGATCGTCCGAGTGCAAGAGGTTTTTGATGCCGTTGCCCGTTTTGAATCCTTGAAGGTTCTGCTCAATGCCTTCCTCGAGGTGAGCTACCGACTTCGTCGATCGTCCGCCGTGTCTTGACACGTTTCGCTATCAAGGGCCAGGCTTGTGTGTCTGAGTCACTGGGGATCGTCTCCTGTGACTTGGCAGCGACTTTGGAGATGCTTTAATCGTGGGAATGCGAAGGTCAAAGCGGCTTGGTTTTCGGCGAGTATATAATAGCGCGCACATGTCGGAGTATCGTCTTCACCTCCTCCAACTATGTTTTCTCTACTCACAAACAACATCTACGCATACACCGTTGTCGCTGGTGTCATTGCCTTCTACACACTCTATGCCCTGTGGCTTGGAGGTTCCTTGGACGTGCCGGATGGAGCAGTCTGAGCCACTCGAGACGTGTATCACTACCCCAATTGGTTCGCTATCCACTCGTTTATCACTAGAGCACAAGTGTATTGACATTATCGTTCTCCCCAGGCTATGCGAGGACAGGCAGCAATCTAAATGTTGAGCATGGGCTTTGTACTTAGACATATGCACTGGCAATTGTATTCCGCTCGCTCGAGTCATGACGGGCCTTTGCTGCTGCTACTTGTGAGGTGTGCTTGGTCATGACCACGTTGTGACAGCGCGTGTTCCGGAAGCGCGTACCGAAGGGTCTGAGCGGACCTGTGCCACTCGACGCCTTTGTCTCGTTTCTCTTCGACCACAGTGAAATGGAGCATCCAACCCCCCCGGAGCCCAACTCGAATTTTAGAGGTGAGCATGGCTGCAGACATGTTTGAGGATATATATGTTGAGCATCTGATCCTCAGGTGGGGGGATGTCTTCTGACGAAGAAGACTTTTCGAGCGACACATCAGATGAAGAAATGCACGACGACACAGACTTCGAAGGTGAGGATGAGGATGATGAATCCATGGCAGAAGATGGGGAGGATATGGACGATGAATACACTGCATCCGGGTGCGCCTTTCTCTCCGTCTTCTAAGTGCTCGCTTGTGTGTTGACATAATCATAATCGTATCAAGTGCGGTGAGTGCGACGGGTCTACCTGTTATGTACGGTTCGTGGGGACCATATGGACAATATACGCCGTATGCTATGCAGCCATATGCTCAGTAAGTCTCATATCAAAACTTCTGCGGTCGTTACTCGTTACTCACGCATAGACACAGGTTCCGACCGTCCCAGCCCTCCACAAATGCTATGCCAGTATCTGGACCTTCGTACTCCCATCAGAATCCCTATGGAGGCGCATATTGGCCCGGGTAAGGCTCTCGTACCTCGATTGATTGTGGCTCATGCTCACGGAATCTGGTCCTAGCCAACCCTTGGTGCCCATCGGGCCGAGACCTTTCCTGTTACCCCCATCTGTCTTCGGAAACGGCTACGCTACGCAACTTCCAGTTGGACAAGAGCAGCCCGTCCAAAGGAACGTCGCGCAACTTTTCTCTCCATAGCGGCTGACTGACGTCATTCACAGACCTCGAATCGGAGAAAAGCGCGCAAGAACGCCCAGCTCGTCGGGATCTAGCAGGTCAGACTCTGATCAGCGTCCTCGACGGAAGAGAAACAGGAGAGGTAGTGACCCTAGTTCTGATGAGGACTCGCTGTATGTCTCACCCGATCTTCCCAGCTCCGTCTCAGCCAGTGGGCTTGGCCGTGCAAGATGATGGTCACGTGATCAGCGATACAGAAGTGCTCGAAGACGGGGTCGCCAACAATCCAGACGGAAATCCAACCAGCCCCCCGCCACCAGACGTACGTACGCATTCATTGATCCACGGCTCCACGGACATTGACACCGCAAACTAGTTGCCTGTAGATCTTAGCCGTGAGATTGTCGGACATCCAATTCCTACCGAGCCAGGAGAGCGCAACCGTGACACTCTCCCCGAACGTGGAGTGCATCGCTCTGTACCCACTGAAGCTGAAGTGACGGCGAGTCGCTCCTGATTATCTATTAGAGCTTCCATTAGCTGATCCTCAGTACTACAGTTAATACCCGGTACCCGCAACGTCGGGGGCACTCCAGTACATTCAGCGGAGGGACGACACGCATCGGCTAGCCACCAGAACCTGTCTCCGCCGCCAGCAGAGACTCGACCCTCCTCTGTGGTCGAACGCCCCCCTGGGGTGGCCGCTCATCGACCCGCTCCCATGGATGTCGATAACCCCCAGCCCGCGAGCAACGGACCCCCGGCAGAGGAACGCGTGCGGCGGCCGCCCAACAATGTCGCGGGATTGTCGACTCTGGGCACCATTCCAGTGCGTTCGGCGGATGGGCGCCACTCGTCGGCCAGCCATCAGAACCTGTCTCGGCCGCCAGCAGAGACTCGACCCTCCTCTGTGGTCGAACGCCCCGCTGGGGTGGCCGCTCATCGACCGCTCCACGTTCCGACGTCGCCAGCCATGGATCGATAACCCCCAGCCCGCGAGCAACGGACCCCCGGCAGAGGAACGCGTGCGGCGGCCGCCCAACAATGTCGCGGGATTGTTGACTCTGGCACCATTCCAGTGCGTTCGGCGGATGGACGCCACTCGTCGGCCAGCCATCAGAACCTGTCTCAGCCGCCAGCAGAGACTCGACCCTCCTCTGTGGTCGAACGCCCCCCTGGGGTGGCCGCTCATCGACCCGCCCCCATGGACGTCGATAACCCCCAGCCCGCGAGCAACGGACCCCCGGCAGAGGAACGCGTGCGGCGGCCGCCCAACAATGTCGCGGGATTGTCGACTCTGGGCACCATTCCAGTGCGTTCGGCGGATGGACGCCACTCGTCGGCCAGCCATCAGAACCTGTCTCGGCCGCCAGCAGAGACTCGGCCCTCCTCTGTGGTCGAACGCCCCGCTGGGGTGGCCGCTCATCGACCCGCCCCCATGGACGTCGATAACCCCCAGTCCACCAGCATTGGACCTCGGCCAGAGGAACGTAACCGAATGTCTCCCCTCAGGCCTTCTCCTCAAGTTGACGTCCCTATGGACATCAACTCAACCTACGGACCGCCAATGGGCGTCGCTCCAAACCCATACGTAAGAGTTTCGTGTATATCATAAGTGGAGAGTGTTCAAGCGATCATTTTAATAGACGGTTCCAGCCACAAGGGGGGATATCTTGCAGCTGCAAACAGCTATTCAGGATTTATCAAACGGATTTCGAGAATGTGTTCAAGAGCTCACAACAGTTATTCGGGGAGGCGTCTTGCCAAGGGCGGAGCTACCCAATGCGTCCGCTGCCCCACCTCCCGGCAACAACGTGGTCGAGAACGGCAATCGTGCAAGGGGGCCAGAAGCTGTCAATAACCTACACCGTCAAGGGCCCAAGATTGCCGGACTTCCGAAGCACCGAGATGACGCTACGCTTATCTTACAGGTTGGTAGGCCGACACGACGATCATATCCCTCAAACGCTAACATGTTCTCGACCCTCAGATGGAGGTACACCTTCACGCGAGAAGTCTCATGAAACGCGACCATCGACGGTCACCTTTTGATTCTGACCTCGTACCTTCGCCCGAAGAGGTGAAGAACTGGGACCTTAGGAGAGACGGACCCTGCTGCACCAAGGAGCGCTTCCGACCTGACTTAAAGTCCACGCCCGGCACGGCTTGGAACAAGAGTGCCATCAGCGTGTTCGTGAACAGCTTCCTGCAATGCGATGAGCCCTACGAGAACGACGACGCCACACTTATACGCAAGTCGTTCAGGACCCACCTCAATCATCTTGCTCAAAAGTACCAACGAGATCTATCTGGCAAGGAAGACCAAGATAAGTACAAGCATGCGGCCAACCGTGATGAGCGCAAGCGTTCAGTAAGTCGTGGAGTTTTGGGGACATTTGTCCTGCTAATCCATCGTGACAGCTGTTCCGGAGGAGGCTGACCGCTGCGATGACTTACGATGGCCTAAAACAGCATGTCCAGATGATACGCAGGCTGGGAGTTGATGGTATGAGTTCGGACGAGTCCTCCGTGGAGAACGACATCGTGCATTACCGCGTGGTCAAGAAGAGGTGGAGGAATGGGAAGGTGACGTCCTGGTTACGGGCATTTGATGCCATGTACCGCAAGAAACGGGTTAGTGGTACCAATCGTAGGAGCCGGGGAGCTGCGGTCCATGCTCGGGAGGTGACGAACACTTTCGACGATTCACGGGCTGCCGTGCCGCATCTCCCCAGATCGGCGTACGATGAGGCATGGCTGCAGACACTGCAAGCGGTGGATCTGGAAGACCTTTGCGTACGAGAAGAGCCATACCTATTCGACCACAGCTCTGAGATAAGACAGTGAGTCCTATCCGCCTGTTGGCGCAAGCTACTCGGCCTAACTTCCACCCAGGACGCTGGAATCGCAGCTGACGGTTCTTGGGCAGCTAGTTTGAGGAGTTTGAGGGTGAAGGGGGCTCGAATATCCGCGTCGGTGGGATACGGGTAATTGGAGGTACAAGCGACTGGCGATAGATAGGAGCGAGGTCCACTTGGGCATGGTGAGAATAGACTTCGTGCTGATCCTCCTCCTCCTCCTCGTGCTGCAAAATTCGTGGCCCAGGCGCGTGACTCCAAGTGACGCGGGTGTGACCTTACGTGACCGGCTTGCTCAGCTGAGCGCCAAGCACCGCCGTTCTCCTGTTCTCCTTCCCTCGACCTTCCCTCGACCTTCCCTCATCTCGTGCTTGCTCTTCCTGCGTAACCATTCGTTTTGTTCTTCTCGGTCGGCGTTATGCTTATGTATATGAAGTATGTCTCATATTTTTCGTGCGGTCTTTAAATTGAGCCTCAGCAGATGCGCCGTGTTTGGTCTGTTTCGCCCACCTAGCTCTACCCAATTGACGCAACAGACTGCAACGTGAGCGTCGAGGGCACCCCTAAACGAAGGACGCTGTAAGTTACCACCATCGGGGCTGCTTTTCAATCTGACGACGCCAGGTCCAGCCGCGACAGCGGTTGTGCGTCGCCGCCGTGCATGCACGCCGTCCGGGAACATCGACATTCTAAGGAGGGCTGGAGGTTTCCAGGGTACGTCCTATCTCAATCTCTTGCGGCGAATTCGAAGACGAGTTGCCTCTGGACAAGTCATACAGCGATACGCGTGGGACGTTGACAGGAAAGTCTTAGCGACTCTCCAACTGGCGGCTCGAGGTGTTTCACCTCAAGTGGTCGCGGTTTGCCCTGTCTGGCTCTCGGCGCGTTGATGTCAGCGAGGTCACTGGGGCCACCAAGGTCGGTATCACCGGGCTGCTCAGCCGAGTGAAGCTTGATGGCTGTCGACAACGGTACACGGCGAGAAGGGGCGACGCAAAGGTTGCGGAACGCTAGTCACATAGTTACCCTAATATATAGTAGGATTAGTAGTCCCCCGGCCTTGACAAATTGCCTGCCTTACTAGGGAATAGGTGCCGGCCGAGATCCCGCTATACTAATGTTCCCCTGCCGGCCGGCCCGCACACGAGTATATAGTGATTGCGCTCTATCCTGCACACTCTAATAACGGTAGATGGATAATAGGGCACATTGCATCTTACATGTATTGTTGTAATGTATGTCTTCAGTCTCTTTCGGGCGCGCGGCGAAGTGACCGGCCGGCGTGCTACTCCTTGAAATCACCACACCGGCCAGTTAGTAACTTCAAGCAGTAATGGCAGCGCACTTCCATCACTTTATGTTGGGTACATGTGACGCTGTATGTATGTGGTAGTGGCAATCCGACGCAATGGCGAGTTGGGTGGCGCGTTTGGTTCGCGCTTAGGATGCTGTGGGGCTTCCAATCCAATCTCACTGCCTTTGGCTTTCCAGGTCCTGTGTCAACATATACAATATATTCTCTGCACCCATCATCACCCAGACGACGTCCGAGGGGTTACATTTTGTAGTTTATTCCATACAGCATCCACCGCGCCCCCATTCTCAATGAGAAACCGTTGGTATGCTTGCCAATTATGATGGGCAGTTGTCAACGAACCAGGGGACCCATGGACCTCAGCTCCTCCGTTGAATGCTCGTAAGCCCTCCGCATTGTTGTCTGAGGGGCTCAGATGGCGGGCATCCACCTCCTCGTCGAGCGTGCCCATGATCGGAAGCTCTGAGGACGAGGGTGAGGGCACGTCAATGTCAGAGTCGCTCTCTCCCACGGCAGCAACCTCCGACGGCGAGGGTGAATGGACGTCGACATCGGACCCATCGTCGGACGTGAGCACCCCTACTATCGGAAGCTCCGATGGTGAGGGCGAGGGGACGTCGCTGTCGGAGTCGATTTCTGTGACCGCCGGATCATGAGGGGGAACCAGTGAGGCAATATCGACATCTGAGTCGATATCAGAGTCACATATGCCGACCATGGGAAGCTCGGAGGGCGAGGGCGATGGCAGGTCATCCTCGGAATCGATCACCCCCACCGAAGCCAGCTCCGATGGCGAGGGCGAGGGAGCGTCCGCATCGGAGTCGAGCTCGCCGACCACCGGAAGCTCGGAAGCTGAGGGAGAGCATGATGAAGAGCAGCTGTGGTCGTCGGCGTCTGCTAATCCTAGTGCCGGAAGGTCTGAGGACGACGGCGACCGCACATCAATATCGGGGTTGAGCGAACTGTCTATCGCCAGACGCAGCGGCGACAGGCGATTGACTTCAATTCGCTGAATTGCGGAGCGATGAGGGGTCGGGGTAGTGAACGGGTCGGAATCAGAGCCGGGCTCGCTGAGGTTAGGGGTGAAGGGTGCGCTGGATGGCCGAGGTGCGACAATTTCTGTTCGAGCCAATTGTGAATGTTCAGGGGAGACTTCCCCCACGATGCCAGTAAAAAACGGCGGCGTTCGGATAGGTGTAGGTGTTTTGATGCGCACCCTAGAAACTGTGCACCGATGAGGTTCCGTGACCCCCACGTTCAACAAATGAGCCATACCATCGCTCGCGGCATGCGATAGGCTTCGACGCGGCGTCACTGGACGCAAAGCGGAAGGCAGGGCGGTAGTCGCACTGGTCTCCCGCTCAAAACTATCTGGAAACATAGTTAGCGACGGTCATTCCGGCCAATGTTTTTTGTCACCTCCGGCGCCCTTTGCGGAATGCAAGGCTCTATTTAGTAAGGCTCCGAGGGCGGCACCTCTATTCTTTCCTATTGCCAACCAGGAAGTCAATATCACCCACCGAATATTTCGGGACCGTAGCTTCAAGCTCACCTTTCGATTTTCGTGGCGGCATTGCGAGCGCGCGGTGCCCACCAACGCGATTCCGAAGTCCAAGGGAATGAAGCAAAACGATAGGTGCCGATAAAGTGATCGCGACCGATTGCACATTTTCAATCGGCGCCTTTCCCACCACTCTCATCCCCCCCTCTCCCGCAAACTACCTTTGCTTCAGTCCATCCCATGGCTTCCCGTAGGCCGTCGCTACCTGCCACAACGCCAGAGCAGATTAACCAAGTTCGGGAGTACGCAAGCAAGCTCCACTATGCGTTCCAAGTCCGTCCGGCGATTGGCTCTCAGTCTCGCCACAGATGGGAGAAGCGTTTCAAAAAGGACTTTTACACCCTCCTCCCGATACTCAACGCCGCTGACTTCAAGGAGCTCCCGGACTTTGCCATTGGTTGTGTGTGGGAGCACAATCGTCGCCGTCGACCTGACGCTCCACCGCTCGACATCGAAGCCATCCGGGAGGCAGACGACAACCATCTGGCCATTCGCTCAGGTCCCGGAAGGCTCAAGTATAAGCGAGCCGGCATGGGGCCCAACGGACTACTTCCTGAGCACAGTCTGATTACGGTGTGGTGGGATGAATTTAAAGGTCAGCTGCGCACACCCATGTCAACTGCCTCAGTCATGCAAATTTTTGTCGTCATAGATGCGAGGCGCAGTGGCGAGGTGCCTGCTCCCGAGGAGCAAAGTAAGTTACTCCAGCATTCAGAAAGGCCCAAAATGTTTCCGATGGACAGCGACACCCTCCGCAATATCCTATGCTCATGTTCCCGTCTCCTCCTTCTAGGACAGGATGTCGCTGACGAGGGTGAGAGCGAAGCTGGTGATGACACGGCCGAAGTTGCCCGAGCGCTGCCGGAACCTAGCGAGGCCCCGGACAGTGGCGTCCGTGTCACTCGCGCACGCAGCAAGAGCTCCGCAAGCGCGTCCGTGGACAAGAACCTTCCTCCACCGGCCGCAATATCCAACAAGGCCCTTGGAAAGCAGAAGGCCGGACCACCTCCCAGTGGCCAAGGTTCCGGCCGTCAAGCAAAGAAGACTGCCAACGGCCTGGAGGACATCAAAGCGGAGCAGATCGCTCCCGGCTACGCCATTCATGTACGTCGACGCCGTCATCCACCCGCCAGGGTTATAGTTGACCTTTCGGAACCCGACCCTCCTCCTCTCTCCGTCTCTCATAGCCTCGTCCATGTGCGGCCTGTGCTGCTCGGCGCCAGCCCTGCCGAGTCAACTTCTTCAAGAAGTCCGCTTGCGAGAGCTGTTCGAATGGCAAGATAGCGTGCTCTAACTCTTTCAAGTACCAGAAGGACAACATCCTCGCATGCTACCTCTCGTTCGCCTATTTCAAGATTCTCAGCCAGCCGGGGTACTCAGGCGAGCCGACCTTCCATCCGAAACAGCTTCCGAACCCCCTACCTACAAGACAGAGCTTCCAATGGTTCGTCGACCAGTACGAGGCGGCTAAAACATCCAACAAGTCGAGGAAGAAGACTCCGACGGCGGTTGTCGCAGCAGCGCAGCTGTCGCCCGCCACAGAGGCAGAGGTGGCTGATGTCCCTACCGCAAGGAAACGCACTAGAAGGCGTCCCGCAGCCCAGGGCAATGCGCCCGTCTCGGAGTCGTCTCGTTCTAAGCTTCCGGTGCGAACCTATGGTCATGTCCCCCCTCTCCCTGTCTCGCGGCACCTATCTCCCGCCTCCTCGACACTTCGTGATAGCCCTATGAGCGCAGCGCAGTCTCCGCCTGCGTCCTCCACTGCTCCATCAACAACCTCGCATGCCACCCGGAGTCATTCGGAGGCTCTGAAGGATCGACCTGCTGAGGACGCTGCCCCGATCGATGAGAAAAGTGGCCAATCGGCGGGTCCATCTGGCGGTTCTCACTTGGGTTCCGCTGCCAATGCTTTCACCTTTCATGGCGACGATCCAGGGCTGCAATTCGAAACCAAGTTCAATGGCGATCCTTCGGAACTTGAGAACGCCTCCACGGCACACTACGACTCAGACGATTGGTTAGAAGAGCATGCTACCGACGAAGGTGCCCTATCATCTGTGGCCGTTTCGAGGCTCTCGGAACCTGCGACACCCTCCTCGGGGCATGCCGGTGACATGTCAGATGCCGTCGAAGGCCCCAGCGAACTCGATGGAGCAGCCGACGAAGAGAACAACGAACACGATGGTCGGAGGAGGATGCCACCCGCCCCCGGAATGCGTGCCCGTCGTCGCGCGGCACAGAGGTCCCGACGTATCGGCGAAGGGGAGGAAGCGGCTGCGAACGACACTCCGGAATCTCCAATGCGACCTTCACCCCCCGCGTCACTCGCAGTGGCAGAGATTCTTCCGCTGTCAGTTCCACCGCTCAACGGTAAGATTTCTACTTCTCATGTTAGCGCATGATGTTCTGATAGTCTATCGATAGGGTCGTGGATGGATCTACCGAGGGTCTCGAAGGTTAAACGCGATGGGTGCTACGAAATCATTCAGCACCCCGATCCATCCGAATCTAGCTCCCTCTCTGGAGAGGATGCTCCGTCCAACGCCCACCCCCCACGTGAGGCCGATCCCTTGCCGGAACGTCCATCGACACCTCCGCAGAGCACCTACTTCTTCAGCGAGCCAGTTCGAATACTGGTCGAACAATCCAAAGAGACCTACCATTCGGTCTCAGCAATCGCTCAGAGCCTTGAAGAAGACGCCGCAATCGTTGGAGAAAAGGCGTCGGGAATCTTGGCCCGGTATTCGCTTCTGGAAGACAGAGTGAAAGCCGCGGATTCTTGGACCGACGCTATGCCCGCACTGGCCGAACAAACTGGATCGGTCGCACAGGACCTCAATCATGTCGTAGAAACACTCGCACACCTGCTGTCGGTGGTGTCTGGCATGTCACACGCCTTCAAAGTCGCACCGGCAATCCCTGTCAACTGGATGGCGCTCATCGAGATCCTCGAGGCTGGGCGGAGGCTCCGGGACCTCAACAAGTTCACCTGGTCCAGACTAATGGATTTTGAGGCTAGAAACGATCCCCTTCGCGAGGAAGTCAGGGGACTGCGAGTCAGCGTCGACGATGCAGGGGAGCGCCTAGACGCTATGCTCCAGGAGGCAGAAGATCAAGTCCGGCCCTTACTTCTCAACCTTTCCGAGACGTTCTCGGCTGACATTGCTCGTCTTGAGAGTCGGATCGGATCGCTCGACGGCATGTCGCCTCAGAGTGGAGACGTTCTGCGTCCTCGCCCGGCAAGCATCGGCGACGTCGTGGCAGCCTTGAGCCGTCTCAGCGGTCGCGTGTCTGTCCTCGAGGAGCAGTCGAAGGCTACATCGCCTCTCGCAGTAGAAGAGCATGTTTCGGCGTACCTGGGACGCCTCGGACTGACGGAAGACACTCTTCGGCGCATCGCAGCGGAATCTCACCATCCCCATATCACAAGCTGTGGTAAGGATAATGTATTATTTACCGGAGATAGCCTGGCACTGCAATGCAATATAAACCAACTATGCTCGTAATGTAATACGAAGCCCCGGGATAATGCCCGGAGTTCCCTAATATAGTAGGCAGCCTCCGGAGGGCCTGTTATCAGTGCCCGGGCTGGCGCTTTTTTGGTTATCAGCTTAGATAAGGCCCCGGGGGCTTATCTGCCATCACTCCGGGGCTTCCCCCATCAATACTCACCTCCCATCAGCCACCCGGGCTCCTCCTGCCCTGCCACTGCCCAATATGGAAGGTGCTTGGTTGCCTGCACCTGGGCACCTTCCCCTTGCCATATCTCCCTCAATTCTGGACCGTTTCCCATGATCTTAGGTGCGTTCTGAAGGCGTTTTTAAGGCGCTTCTAACGCGCCTATTGCGCTGGTGTAATATGGTATACTCACATATGCATACAGGTACCCTTGGTCGCTCTAGGGGCCAGTAAATGGGCCATAGCTTGGGCAGTTTTGGACGGAATAGGACGATCTTGGGCGCGTTTTGCTCGCGTAAACAACGCGCACAGAACGAGCCCAAGATCGTCCGATTCCGTCCAGCCGTTCCTCCGGTACATATACCCCTTCCTCCTCAGGGACAGGGTATTTGTATCTCAGGAATGGCTGCACCGTTTGGGACGATCTTGGGTGCGTTCTGTAGGTACAGAATAGTAGTATTTGGGCGCGCCATCCGTTTGAGGGCATATAGCCTAACAAATATACTACAGTGCAATCAGTTGTTAGCCCCACCACCCTTGTATGCCCCATAACTCAGCAACCGCCTGACGGATTTTTTTGCCCGTCATACCGCTGGAAAGCTGCTGCTCACAGCTTTCTAACGAGCCTAAGAACGTCCCGATACGATCACTGGAACCTTCGGAGTGCCTACCTCCTCCTCCTCCTCCCCTCCCCACCACTGTTCAGCCCATATCTTGGGTATTCCTTGACGGAATCATGTCGTCTTTTTTGCGTTGCATATTACTAGCTAGCAGCTATCTTTGTACAAGGTATGACATTTATCAGCCATTTGGATCAAATGTCATTCCCTTATCAGTGTTCACAAGAATACTCCCCTCTCGAGTTTTTTGTAGCCTCCTGATAGTGGAAGTATATACATAGCTGACTAGCCACAATTCACAGCTTTCCAACACAAAAAAAACCAAGCTGAACGGGCAAAAACCCGAGGAGATATTGATTTATGATTGTTAGTAGCCTTACTGCAGCTGTGCTAGCCTTCGGAAATGGATGCAACAGCTGTCAGGCAGTCTTACACTGGGCCAAGGCACCTTCATTGGAGTACATTGTACATATCTTGATAACAGTAAATTGTTCTGTGCACAGAGGACCTACTACAAAGTACACAAAACAAAAAGAACGACATTATTCCATCAAGGAATACCCAAGATATGGGCTGAACAGTGGTGGGGAGGGGAGCAGGGGGAGGAGGTAGGCACTCTGAAGGTTCCAGTGATCGTATCGGGACGTTCTTAGGCTCGTTAGAAAGCTGTGAGCAGCAGCTTTCCAGCGGTATGACGGGCAAAAAAATCCGTCAGGCGGTTGCTGAGTTATGGGGCATACAAGGGTGGTGGGGCTAACAACTGATTGCACTGTAGTATATTTGTTAGGCTATATGCCCTCAAACGGATGGCGCGCCCAAATACTACTATTCTGTACCTACAGAACGCACCCAAGATCGTCCCAAACGGTGCAGCCATTCCTGAGATACAAATACCCTGTCCCTGAGGAGGAAGGGGTATATGTACCGGAGGAACGGCTGGACGGAATCGGACGATCTTGGGCTCGTTCTGTGCGCGTTGTTTACGCGAGAAAACGCGCCCAAGATCGTCCTATTCCGTCCAAAACTGCCCAAGCTATGGCCCATTTACTGGCCCCTAGAGCGACCAAGGGTACCTGTATGCATATGTGAGTATACCATATTACACCAGCGCAATAGGCGCGTTAGAAGCGCCTTAAAAACGCCTTCAGAACGCACCTAAGATCATGGGAAACGGTCCAGAATTGAGGGAGATATGGCAAGGGGAAGGTGCCCAGGTGCAGGCAACCAAGCACCTTCCATATTGGGCAGTGGCAGGGCAGGAGGAGCCCGGGTGGCTGATGGGAGGTGAGTATTGATGGGGGAAGCCCCGGAGTGATGGCAGATAAGCCCCCGGGGCCTTATCTAAGCTGATAACCAAAAAAGCGCCAGCCCGGGCACTGATAACAGGCCCTCCGGAGGCTGCCTACTATATTAGGGAACTCCGGGCATTATCCCGGGGCTTCGTATTACATTACGAGCATAGTTGGTTTATATTGCATTGCAGTGCCAGGCTATCTCCGGTAAATAATACATTATCCTTACCACAGCTGCTGCCCATATCTCTGGCCCTACGGGTGGAAGCGTCAGCACAGGTCCCGGGCTGACTGGCGTCTTCAGGGTACAGGGATGGAGGGTCCCGTCTACGAGAGCGACATCCATAGCACCGGGAGGCTCATTACTGCGACACGGCTACCCTGGGGAACTCTCCGCACTCACGTCAATGCCGTCCGCGGCAGATAGTTCACAACTGTCTGCCAACACCCATCGGGACGCCGCCGGAAGCACACGGGCTGGGTTGACGCGGTCTCTGGGCCACACTGGTGAGGGTGATTCAGCTCAAGGACGTTCATGATTGTTGCCGTTCCGATCATCTCATGCATATTTCCCTCCTTCATGTACAATACAATGTTCCGCAAATGCATGATTCCATCCCTATCTCTAACTACTGCGCGCGGGATCGGGCACGAGTCACCCTTCCTACCAGAGTGGGAGGCTCCGGAGCAATGAGAGGAGCATTGCCTTGACGGCGGCCCCGTGTGCGAGTCTGCGTCGCCGGCCCTCCGACAGGCAGCGTCGAGGGTGCAGGAGGAGCTGGCATAGCGGCTTGAGTAGCGGCATGGGCACTAATAGAGGGCGTCCATTCCGTGAGCGCAGCTTGACAAGCTTCCGTCACAGCTATCGTATGCTCCGAGTTGAACTCGCTGTATGCGAGGTAACCGGGAAGATGTTCCGGCCAGGACAAAACACCTTCAGTATCGGCGATGAAATGGAGGTCGCTGAGAAGAAGCCCGACGGCCAGACAG
>CM035307.1:285561-461164 GCA_002900995.3 Ganoderma boninense
TACGAGATGTCCGGCGGTGAGCATAGCCACATATGGGCGCCTTCTCGGCCGGAGCACCAGGGTAGGCACGCCATGGAGCCGGGCCGGCTACTATAGGTGGCTATGCTGTGGGATCCGGCCGGCATCGGCTCACCGGTATATATAGGGATCTGTTGATCCCGGCTACCAAGTATTATCAGGAATGTTAATGGAACGGGCTCCGCTAGTCGTCATCGTCCATTGGACGATATCACCGTCCACGTGTTCAGATCCGTGGTGGTGGAGGGTTGGCCCACTCCTCGCTAGGCTGGACGCGGGTTGGACGCGCCGTCGTCGTGGCTGGACGCGCCGTGGTGTCGTGGTTGGGCTCGCCGTTGCCGTGGCTATTTCCTTCGAGGTACGATTGTCGCCCCCCGACGTCTGTTTGTACGGTTAACTAATGTACTGTACAGTTAGGCCATGACGCCATGTGCGCCGTTGTTCCGTAGGCACCATGTCTCATCTGGCACGCCGTTGACCGCGCTGATAGTTCTCCTAGCACGCAATTTGGTATGAAGTGGGCTACATGGGTATATCAAGCGTTTTACAGATACATGCACGGCGTAATTACTCCAGACGCGCTTAGCCTAGTTGCGTTGGGAGGGCGGGCAGGCGCCTCCTGTCCTGCGCACGACGGGCTGCGACCTCGAGCAGGAAGCTACGACATCTTGTGATGAATGGAAACTCTTACGCATGAGTAGAAATCGTACGCACGCTCTGACCGCTTGCTTCGCGAGCAAGACTAACTTCGAACCCCTCAGGTTGACGACCATGACCCGTGCCCCTGCTCGCATGACGACGACCTCTCCCCGAAAATCGCCATCTGGGAGTAGTTTCTTGAGCGCAGGGTTGACAGGGAGGTTATGTTGCTCTCTGAAGGCGACGAGAAAACGGTAGGGTGCGCCCTGTTGGTCGAGGACTGTGACCAGACATTCATGGATCGGCGTTCCCGGCCCCAAGACGCTCTCGATGGAGGGGAAGCGTTTAACGAGGCGGGATTCCACCTGGGGGATGACTGTCGCTATGTTGACGGAGCTGGCTTCGTCGACGACTGAACTAAAGTAGAGGCCCCGCAAGTTACGAAGCTCAGCCTTTAGACAAAGGACAAGGGGAAGATGGCGTTGAATTGCTGAATGCTCTGTGCACAAAGGGGCCTCATCGTTTACTCACCTTCGCACCGGGGCATGGAACTCGAATGGCCATGATGATGGGACGTTCGTTGTTGGGAGAGTAATGGTGAGTGGCTTAGAGGCTTGTGCTGAGAGATGTGCAGCTGGGAAAGAGCAGAAACACCGGCGGAGGCCAGATCAAAAGCGTATTTATAATGGTAACACACGTGTTGTCCCCCGTCAGCACCGTCCGCTAACACCGAAAACAGCCATACGTTGTCGTTCATCCTTCGTAGGTCCACGCTTTTCTGCTTAGTGAGTTTGTTGTTCACCAATATATCGAGAAGCTCATCTATCCATTCTTCGAAGGTATCGGCACCTGTTTAAATTGACAATCTTTGAACGGACTGTTACACGTGACTTTAGATCGACATGAGAGTGTGACTCTGTGACAGAAAGGCGACATGCGAGGACATGCAGCGTGTCCCCCGCATGACCTCCCGTCATTGCGCGGCCCGCCTGTTCTCGCATCGCTCTTGTCATCCCCGTCCCTCGTTCGTCGCCGACTCCCCTGTCCTGCCTTGCTTGTGCGAGATCATCGATATGCTTCCTAAATGCTTCATCTGCACCAATTATTACACCTCACGCGAAGAAGTGAATCCCCCAGTGATGCTTATCGATTGCGGTACGTCTCGCGTTCCACCCCCTCTCATGCGAAGTCGCCTGATGTGTATATCAGGCCATGTGATCTGTTTGGGTTGCGTCGTGAAGACGGGTTTGTGCCCTTATCGTTGCCACGAATCTACGGAATTCCGCGGTTCTCCTGGGAGGTGGATTGAACTTGACCTGACGGTTGGTTCGATGACGTCGCAGGATGCGATGTGTGCTGCAGTGGTGAAGTGCGCGCCTTGCCTCTTAACGTCTTCGGTTACTCATACTTCACGGTGTGTAGGAGAACAGCGGAGGTCCACCGCACACGCACAATCGTTCAAGAGGCCCTGAACGCTGTCAAGGCTGAGCTAGCCCTTCTGGTTGATCATATCTCCGCTCAGGTGGCGACTGTGAGCATCAAAGACCAGACGCTTGCGGCTGGAACTGAGGAGCTCATGGCCGCTCGTAACGCTGTGTGGGATCTACAGAACAAGTTGCGAGGTCTTATGTCAAACAATCGCGGTCAATAGTTGGCACTACGTTTGTATATCCTAATTCCCGCTCTGCATGGCCCGGCGCTCTCCTTCCAGCGCGTGGACTTGCGCGGTCAAGCTCTTGAAGCGCTTGTCCGAAACGTCGCGAAGGGTGTGGAGAGACGACAACTGGGTATCCATGTTGCGCAGCACTTCCTCGTAGAACTTCTGCTCTTCGCGTAGAGCTGCAATCCGTATCTGGCACTGCTCGATCTCAAAAGCGACGTCTCCCGACTCTTCACGAGTGGCGCTGCGTTTCGGTACGTTGAACGCTGGGACTTCCCTTGGACAACGGACATTGACTTACCTTTGCACCTCCTTCCGTAATACCTCGTCGTAGTCGCTTTCGTCGTAAGTCAGAAAGACTTTCTTCAGCACCTCAATATTGCGAGGAAGCTCCTTTGCACAGATAGAACACAAAGGTTTCCTGCTGATCGTGATGCGGCTCTCGACGCAATCACGATGAAAGACATGGCCTAAGCACCGTATGAGCCAAACCGATAAGTAGAAACAGAGGTTGACGAACCGCAAGGTGCGGCGACGGCTTCGGCTGCAGCTGGAGTATCGACTAGGAAGGGTGACCGGCAGAGGTCGCAGAAGTGGTGCATGTCGACGTGGATGTCGGCCATGTCAGTGTAGGACGGTAGAGAAGTGAGCTCGAAGCAAGGTGAAGAGCCGTTGAGCAGAACGAGAGCGGTCTTGGAGGACAGAAGTACAAAGAGGTTGTCTCTGTAAACCACGTGAGCATGATGTGCACTCGCCCGCGGACATAGGGGGATGGAATCGTCAATCGAGGAGTGCCCAACGTGCTCAACACGTGCGCTTGCGTGGGGGCTGGTCGCTTTCTATAGGCGTTTACTATTAGGACTTTGCCGGTGTCTGCAACATTGTCCGTTGAGCCTTTGCATCCACGAGCATGAATGGCTGTTTCCTTTCTTCCGCAGTCGGCCAACGCCTCATCTTCGATCCGGTATATAAGGGACTCTTCTTGACCATCCTAGCGCTGCCCTCCGTCCTCGTCTCCTACTCCTTCCCCTGCTCTTCTCAATACTCGTCTCGCTGCTGCTCTGTTCCGTAGACATGTGAGTAGACTGTTATCATGTGTCGTATACTTTATCTGACCATGTGCAGGGCTCCAACATTCTCCTTCCCTATCCTGTTCCGAGCTGACGGTCGTGACCCATGGGTTGTGGCAAGACTTTACTGCTGCAGGATCGTCGCCGCTTTGGAGGTGCCATCGCGCTGTACGTTTCGCGACGTGCGACGTGATCGCATATGCATAGCTAACTCGCACCTTTGCAGCCATTCTAGTCGTGTTTGATAGAGAGGGTCGCCTCCTTTTTCACGACATCATCAGTGACATGTGGTACCCAGATCCCGACTTCGTACGTCCATCCGCAGTTCCATTTGCTCTTCGACAGCTCAACTTTTGAAAGGGATACCTCACGTACTATATAGATATCTCCAGCGATGACGCCGATTGCCAGGTCCATTGGTTCACATTCCGTTTCCGTGATTTCAACGACTTCATCAACTTCGAGTTCTTCTTTGAGAGAGGACTCGACCTCGCTCGGGCCGAACGCGACCGTCGACTTACACTTCTTAACCAAGTCGTCGGTGACATACGTTCATCCACTCTCGATGTCGATCTCGCCATTTTGGCGAACGCCTCTACCCGCGACGGCGACGACCCTTCCACCGCCGACAGCGACGACGCCTCCCCCCCCAGCGACAGCGACGACGACTCCACCGACAGCGACAGCGACGACGCCTCCACCGACAGCGACAGCGGCGACGCCACCGACGCCTCCACCGTCAGCGACAGCGACGACGCCACCGACGCTTCGACCACCTCCTGGATCGGCATCGACTAGTGTACGCCGATCATCGAATCCGCTGACGTCTTTCTCGTTGTGCTTGTAGTCTCCACTCGTATATCACTCTCGTATATCGCTGCCGTTCTCCGTCTATATACAATAATATGATCTATCATCATCAGTATTGCTGGCGATTTGAAAAAGCACTTATATGCCTCGCGTGACCGCGCATCGCCTCCAACCGGAAAGCTCCGAATCGACTCGTTCGCATCCATCCCTCTACCCGCCTACAGCGCCACTGCGAGATGCAAAACGTAGACGAAGTCATCCCCCTTAACTATGTTTATCTTCGATCTTTCAGGCTCTTCGACGACACGGTCAATTGCCTTCAATTCGACAAGGATGCGAAATATCTGGCAGCAGGAAGCGATAATGGCCAGTTTGTCGTATTCAAGGTCGAGGAGGGCGACCCCGAGGCCAGGTTTCGTTCTCCCAACGGTAGCGCTGTGACGGCTCTTCTCTGGAATCCAGTGAAGCCGTCCTCCATATACATTGGGTACTCTGATGGTACCATCCTGCTTTTCCAGATTTCGGCATCCGTGAGTACCATTGACTGTCATATTCGCGGTTCCTTGTTCAATGGGAGTCTAGCCGAGGAACGACATGGTTCACCTGGACTTCGGGCTACCAGGTCCAGTCGAGGCGTTCGCGTATGAAGAGCATAGTTCCACCTTTGCGGCAATCATCGGGTCGCAAGTCGTGTGCTCCCAGGAGAAAGAAGGCGGTACGTCCCGAATGCCCATCCTAGACTCGTCCCAAGTTGAGATGTGCGCGGCTCAGGATACCAGACAAGCTTCATGCCATCTCCGCCCTCCGATCATCTTGTTCCACATGCATCCGGTCATGAATACTCGCCTCGCTCGATTCACTTTGTAAACGGTGGGCGAGTGCTTATTGTTTCGTACCTGAACCACGGTATCATGTACGTCCGTATTTATCTCTCGTTCCAAATCGCTCACGAGCTCTACTCCCCATGGCCAGTGGATGGGACGTAGCTTCTCAAAGGTTTCGTTGGCAGCTCGTCCCAGTTAGTCGAATGTGAGCGCATTGTCTCTTGGTCCGCAAAGAGTCCTGATTTGTTGGATATCGTAGTGCTCAATCCGATATAGACCGCCATGAGCGGTCAATCGCGTTGACGAACTTGTGTGATGGCGTTGATCGCTATGACTTCGACGACAACACCCAGTCGTGGAACTTCGCGCAACACTATCACATTCCGGTACTCCATAACATCGCGCTTCCAGTACTCTTCGTGCATGATGGACAGTTTATACTTTCCGGGAGCGACAGCGGGGAAGTACGTATCTTTCATACAAGGACTGCTAAGACAGCACAAATCCTCCACCATCCAGGTATGTACTATTTAGATTATACTTAATGCTGTCGAAAACCATTCCTTTGCGACAGACCAGCACATTATCCAAGCTATAGTGAGATGATCTGCTTCACCGTCTGCCTAGCTAACACAAGCGATAGGCATACCAGCGTAAGGACGGCAACCACTGGATCGCCACAGGTTCGGCAGAGCTTGGACCCGAGACGGTCGTGACCTTGTGGAAACGAGAGGAAAATAACCAGCCACAGGCACGCACGCGTCTACCTTCACCATCGGCCGCGGATGTGGGGCCAGCAAGTCTTTCGATCGGAGGCTCGTCGTCCTCAACGTCAGAGTCCACTCCTTCTGACTCGGAGCCTGAAGAGGATGAGGTTTCTCTCTCCATCCGTTCCGCCGACGTACCACCAAGCCGCGCCGCCAAAGCGTCCCCCTCAACGTCGTCTCAGAAATCCCGCAGAAGCCTCCTCCGAGTCTGCCTTCTGGTGCAGTGCATACTCCTGTCCATCGTCGTTGCAGCATATTTTCACTTGTACGTGTAGTTGATGTGCGATAACTTCCTTCATCTAACCAGTTGTTGCAGGGCGTATCCTTCGTTGGCTAGAAATTCAATCACGGAAGCAGCGATCTGGGTGCGCACCTCACGTTTGGGACCTGTGGAACGTGTACTGCTGCGCGCTATCAGCGGGATGGCGCGGCGCTTCCCGAGGATCAGGGACTTTGTCCAAGAACTATTCCAGACGCTCCATGTACAGGGAGGATTGTGACGTCAAGGATATATGGTTGGCATGGGGATAAAAATCAGTATTGACTCTTAACTATATTCTGCTCTGATGTTCTCCTTTCATGTTGCGTTCGTTTTGGTCAAAATGTAGGCGCCTGTACAAACAGAGGCAAACCGACAAAGCGTTTGCATGAGGCTCCGGCGCGTTTTCCCTTTGCGACTGGCCGCTTTGGCACTGCGGTCGACCCCTGTACAATAAGCCCACATATAAGCCCCTTCCTCCTCCATGATGCTCGCCCGCACCCTTACTACTCTGTCTCACTTCGTTTCTTCGCTGTCGCCTCCAGACATGGAGAATCGTCAGGCTGTGTTCTACGCCGCAGGAGATGCTGAGCTCGATTGGAAGGTAAGTCTCGCAGCCATGAATGTCTACTGCTATTAACCAGGCATGGTCGGTCGTCAGAAGCGAAACTTGAACCGCAGGCGGTTCTCTTATCGTAGTTTTCCAATCGGCGATCCAGCTATCCAAGGGGATTCCGGGGAATCGTAAGTATTCGCTTGCTCTCCATTTTTGGCGTCTCATACCGTCATTCTTTTGCAGTGTGCCCGCGGATGTTGGCCGCCCTGCCTCGGTAGCCACAGACGGGTGTCATGCGTCCCGCGCGGTCCAGACTGCACTGAAGTCTCCTGCGACTACGCCTCTATCCACTCCCCCGCATCGAAACCAAGGACTCCAATCCACCATCCACTCTGACCGCGCAGGTCCGCCGGAACTAACGCCTTCTTCTTCTTGGCGAAGTGAAACGGAGATGAGTGAACTATTCCCAAGAGTGCAAGGTATCACTTGGCCATCCACGCCTCCGTCAACGTCGCCACCCTTCACGCCTCCGCATCTGTCGATGGCCAGCTCCGCCGATGATGGTTTTTCACGCGACGCCGATACCTCTCACCTTTCGTATGATGAGCGGATGGTGGATGTGCAGGCGTCGGATGAGCGGATGGTGGATGTGCAGGCGTCGGAGCGGATGATGGATGTGCAGGTGTCGGATGAGCGACTGGTGGATGAGCGGGCGGAGGACGAGCGGATGGTGGACGAATCGTTGCCGGTGCGGACGACGAACTCTGTGCGCATGACCTCTTCCCTGCTCTATAGACACAAGAGGCTGACTGCATTCCTGTCAGCAGGCACCCAGTGCCGCGTCTTCGTCTACAGCTGCCTCAGCTTCGACAAGACATTCCGGGATCTCAGCCTCATCTCCTGCTCTTGTTTCTACCTCCGGCCCCGGAGGTCGACTGCCTCCTGCCTTGCCCTCACGTCCTCGACATATCCCTTCGATGGCAGCCCCTTCCTCCTACTTTCCCTCCCCTCCCTCCTACTTTCCCTCCCCTTCCTCCTACTTTCCCTCCCCCTCCACCGCCAATCCCCCCCGCTGCACTGCCAGCACCCCGCCCCTTTCAACTTCGCCTCGTTGATGCGCCAGCTACGTCAACTACCCCAGAACCATGGACGCTTCCTCGGGAACCACAGGGTGCGTCTCTGGAACCACAAGCCACGCTTTCTCCAGAACCACGAGTTGTGTCCACGCTTCTTCCAGAACCGCGGGTCGGGTGTACGCTTTCTCTGGAACCACGGATCTCGACGATTTCCTCGCTCTCGACACTTTCTTCGCTTTCGACACTTTCTTCGGAACCAGGCGCGTCGTCCTCCGCTGCCGGCCAACTCGACGATCCGTTCGTCTCTCTTGTGACCAAGAGAGAGGTCAGGCCGTTCCGCTCAGGCACGACTAACGGGCAGTATACGCTCTGGTACACCTCCACTGGCCGCTTCGACTTGCCGTATCCCCCGCCGAATCTGCGGCTGAGGCCAGGATACTTGTACTTGCACGGCAACACACTTACTGGGGAGATACAGGTGTGGTTGTGGCTGCAGGATCGGTCCTGGTCTGATGTTGTGTGGGAGGGTATGCCGCATCCCTCGATTCGAGATCGTTTTCTTTGGTATCGGTCGAAGTTTGAGCCCAGCTGGGTCACTCGTCATACGTACGTGACCTATAGGGGGAGACAGAAGCGGGATGAGATAGAGCGCGATGTGGACGACGACGAGTTCGACGACGCGTTATGAGTTTTGAGAATTCCTCATGTATTTCATAGTCGGAATGGTAGTCTTGACTTGGCGGGTGACGGGCACGAGGAGGTGATGTGACATGGGCAGAAAAACGTGGTGTCTAGCTGAGTGCTGGTACCGCGCTTGACTGCCAGGTCCTTTGTTGCTACCTTGCCGCTATCCATTACCTTCCCTGTCGCCCTCTCAAGCTATCTCCATTTATTTGCACTGCTGCCGTGTCTAAGAGGAGTATAGGCATGGAAAGCAGTCCCGAGTCCGAAGGTGAGTAGCCCTCATCCCTTTGTCAGTCAGTGGTGTCTGAATCGACGAGTAGATCCCCGACATTGCTCTCCACCGTCAGAAGGCTAGTCCATAGTCATCGCTTCTCATCCTAGAACCTCCTGGCTGAGATATTATGCACAGGGGTCCAAAGCTTGGATACCTCTGAAGATGTGGCCGCGGCGGCCCGGTCATCTCGTTCAGCGGTTCCTCGTGAGTGTATGTGGTACCCATCAGTAACTGCATTACCAACCAGGTGTCAGGGTTTCCCAACTCCGGATCCCCGCAACATTACGATAAAGAGTCTGTCAGCCTCAAGATTCACGTAAGAGTTGTCCACTGATGGTTCGAATGGCAGCGCCCCGCCAGTTTTCGCAGATCTTTGGCAAGGTGTAGGATTTCCGCCATCTCCGATGCCTAGCATGATTCGAGAGGGGTGAGTGGTTCTGCTAGAGCTCTGAAAACGACCGATAATGACTCCAGGCAATTTCAGGTCTCGTGGGGAGCCCGCTAGTAATTTATACTACGGTCAAACCCCGCACTTTGCGATGGCTCCATATGGCGATCCTTTCGCGCAGCCCATGTTCCCAATGTCATTTACGCCTTATGGGAACGTTGCATCTCCGATGTTTGCCCCCCCTGGCAGCATTCAGGCCCCCGCAGTGCTAGGCGAAGGTGCGGGCGCTCCCTTGGAGTACCCAGGGATGCCAGTCAATCAAAGGTGCGAATGGGATGAATCCCCTCTCGAGCAAGAGTGAGGTGCTAACAATGTCGGACGTCTAGCACGGCGGCCTCTCGCGGGTCTCGTCGTCAGCTCTCGAAGAAACCCGTAGGCCGCGACGGCAGGTGAGTGTTGACTGTGTTATGCATTGGGCCGAGGGGCTGAAGGTTGGGCGAATAAAGCGTGCCGCCGCGAGCTGCAAATAAGATAGGCCCATATGCAAGGCCTTCTAAATCGCTCAAAAGCCAGAAGTATAGCCGCGACGGGACACCCGACAACGCCAACCCCGCGACGCATATCACCGAGGCGCCGGCTGCCGGTCCCAGCCCCAATTCCCCACCAGTCGTTGTGCCGTCGCTGGCCGAGCCTGCGGAGGTGCCCTCCTTCTCGCCCGGACACGAGGATCAGGCTTCGTACGCGGAGCGTGATCCGGACGGGGCAGAGAGGGGCCTGGACGCGGAGCGGGCCGCTAGCGTGTTATCCCCTGGGACGGCCATGCGCACCTCGCCCCCATTCGAAGGAGCCAACCTCTCGTTCCGCCAGGACGCTCTGGCGATTCCGAGCATGTTCCCGCTTCCAACCGTACCAGTCACCGCTTCCGGTACTGACTTTATCTCTGTGTCGGCTGTCGATCATTCCAGTCAGGACAATTCGTCGGCCGGACTATCTGGCTCGGGTTTGCCTTCGTGCGCGGAAGACCTCCAACCTGTCGTCCAAGCTTTAGGGCATGTCGACACTCCCGGTTTATCAGGGAGGATGTCTGAGGGGCACGTCGTCGTCACTTCGCCCTCCACAGACCTTCCTCAAGTTAGAAGCGTCAGTGCTGTCGAAGTGAGTCTATTTTCCGGATCCCTTGGCTACAGTAACCTCATGTGTTCGTCAGGATATGTGTAGGACGTCGAGAGAGGCCTCCGTTGTCCCTGAGGCGAATGAAGCGATCGTAGGGAGTGAACGCTCCTCGAGCTTCTACTCCTTGGTCGATCCCAGGCAACGAAGCCGGTAGTATGCCTCATAGTCCAGGAAACGAGTCTGCGAGGACCGTCCTGGGACGGCCCCGATGAGGGTGTAGACGGACAGTCGGGAGAGAGCCCTCGCGCCTTGATACTGGACGTTCGACATCTGCGATGTCGAGCGCCGGCACTCCGGTACGTCGAGATCATTGCTTGTGTGAACGCCTTTGTCTGACGGCCGTAGCAGAACGCGGCATGGCTTCTCGAGGAGATGTCGGCCGGGGCGGAGGTAGACTATGCAACGGGAACGGTCGATGCTGTACCGCTGAGCGTTCACGACGAATGTATGACCGCGATCGCTGTGAGTCGCAGGATGAGCTATGTAATGTGCGAACGCTGACTCTGGCCTTGTAGGCATTGCGCGGGGGAAGTCGACAGGCTGCAACAGACCATCAATACGTTGGTGCCAGGCTCAGTGCCTGCCGCGAGACAAGCGGATGCCCAGGAGGCGTGCACAGTGACGATTCGTATCCCGGGCGGCACGGAGTTCGCCCAAGAGAGACAACTGGGGAGTACCGTTGTCATCCACGGTCAACAGCCCAGGCTCTAGTGGTATAGTTCGTGATTGAACAGTTTCTCAAGTTTTCCCCGCCAAAGTTCCCAAACACCTCGTCCGAGTCCCTGTCCCACATCATCCTCGAAAATATTGCACACAAGCCCGGAGGGTCTCTTCTCGCTCACGCATGTATACTACATAGAGTTCAATGGTACATGATGGTCTACTGGTCTGATATTCGGGGTTGAAGGGTAGCAAAGCGAAGGACTCCGTGAGCGAGTGACAAGGTATTAAGCGCCGTGACCGGTTCTGGCTGGTCGCCAGTCGCTGAGCGCTGATCGTCGTGGCTGGCATGGGCCGCCTGCCACCGCTTTGCCTTTGCCCCTTGTCCTGGTGTCCGCGCTACCGCCATGCATCTCGATTCACCCATTCTCCCTCCTCGATACGCGGTCGCAGCGTTACCAAACCCCTTTGGCCGTCGACAGCAGACGAGAAGCTCGGATGGCGATAGGCTACCAGCGGCCAGACGTGACGACGCTGGAATCTCGGTCGACGTGCTCGAAGCCTCGCACCATATGTCTTGCTGGCTACCGTGATTGTGAGTGCCCGGCGTGCAGACACACACTAGTTTATTCTAACGCATGCGAAGCGGGGCTGGTCGGGGCCGCTGTGGTGTGCGAGCGAGCGAGGTAAGCTTGCCTTCTTGCCTTCGCAATGTTGACGTTGTCAAGCACGCTCACCAACCCCTCCCCGGTGCCTGCGTGTGTCTGTTGTCCTTCTACCGTGGAAATTGGGACGCTCGCCATCACAGCCATCGGTGAGCATTTCCCTCGCACCCCTCGTCCAGAGGATGTGTCTCATCCGTGTGCGATCTAGTGGCCATCTTGCCATCACTGTACGACGCAGTTATGGCAGTTCACAACTCGAAACTACGCCGTTTACGGGGCTTTTGGAGATCCCGGTTGGAGTTACTACGATGGCATACGTGCACTGAAGGGCCAGCGGTGTGGTCGCAGATCGTCGATGGCCGAGTGGGACGCTTATCAGGAAGCCTAGGTCAGTTTTCTTCCTCACGTCCCTCATTTAGAGGACTCGGTCTCATCGGCACCCAGATTTCGTCAGTCTAAGCCACTGTCGTATCTGCACAGCACGCACAAGGGCCATGGGCGGATTCGCGGCCAGGATGATCTTCAGCAGCCTGACATGCGAGCATGCGGGACATCGGCCGTCTTGCCTGCGCGGCCCGTGGTGACGTCGCCTGGTGTTTCCCATGGTGAGTACCCTTTTCCACCTTGTGTGCGACACTACCTCACGGCCGCATTCCCCCGTCTGGTCTCGCCGACTGACTCATCCCTCGCTCGCAGTTACCGGACAAGCAGCCTCCTGCTTCTCCAAGAACAGCTAGCACCGGAGGCTAAAGATCTCCAACGCGCTCCGACTCGGCGGGAACTCGGGATTGAGTGCGTTCTCAGTGTCAAGGACGTTGAGAACTCTCGAAAGGTTGTACGCGGAGCAGGGCTAGAGTGTCAATAGCTAAGCTTGGACAGTAGTGCCGGTGAGTCTTCTTCCTCGCGTCACGAGGGCCGAGGCTCATGTGAACTCGGCTTTCCATAGCACAGTTCTCATGCCGCGTCCTGCGAACACCTAGACAAGCGATACAGCGTTCTGAGATCTGGATTGGAGTTTTGAGGATGGCATGAAGACGTCCCTGCACGCAGGGACGAGCGTCGTCGTCGATGGCACCAAGCTCCTGTAAGTCTTCTTGCTCACACCCCTCGTCCGCGACACCCGATCTCATGCGCATTCAGCTTTTTACTTATGCGGACGGTACTGAGAACGCTGTTCGCGACGATTTTGCTGCCGGATGGAACAGACGCTTAGAGGCCGGTATTCAGCTCTCATGAAGACATCGTCGCCGTCAGCGAGGGAATACCGTTGACTAAATGTATGAGCGCGCCGATGCGGTGAGCTTTTACTTGTCATTTTTGCTGGAAGGACTTGTGTCTTATGTGGGAGTAGACTGCGACGAAGCAAACGATCATCGCGTCGATGCCTTCGCATCGCATGGGGTCTTGTAGTCGGTTGACAACGCGCGCGTTGCCTCTGTCTGGCTCTGGGCGTGCTGGTGTCGCCGAGGTCGCTGGAGCTGCCAAGATCGGTGTCGCTGGGTTGCCCAGTCGAGGATTCTCGACGACGGTGCACGGCGAGAAGCAGCGGCTGATGCGGGGCTTTATACGGTGCGCCTCCCTTTGCATCCCCCGACGTTGAGAACTCGATGTAGCTTCCAATCCCGCACTGTGCCAAAAAGCCTGAGTCATACTCATTCGTGGCAGCCGTGGTCTTCCACGTGCCTTCCACGGACTCTAGGCTGTCGCGTGTACATTTATGGTCCTTTGTACAGTCTTCTGACGTCCTTTTAAGCGTCACGTATCGGACTCTAACGTCTTACTGTTCCTTCCCATTCCCAATTCCTGTCATCGTCGTCGCCGACCACCTATCGCCACTTAATTTCATCATCCATGGAGCCGTCACCACTGACGACATGAACTTCTATGGGTGAGTGGTCGTCTCGCCTTGTTGGCTCCATCGGCGTTGACCGTGTGGCACAGGGAGGCCATCACCCTCTTCTCCGAAGATGTGGTGTTCACGAGCATCCTGCCAGGCGGAGAGGCGTCCCGTGAGGTTCCAGGTCGCCTCATCCTGTCGAAGCTTTCGCCTACCACCTGTGAGCCTTCTGTTTCTTAGGAGGACATCGCTTTTAGCTAACGTGCCACTCTTCAGTCGTTTTGATGGTCTTCACCCGCATCGGACGCGTTGCGAGCAGCGCGCCGTTTTTGTACCAACATTGTGTCCGAGGACACTGTGTTCGAGATCTCCGAGGTAAGGAGTTCGACTTAGATTGTCACCGCGTACCAGCCTTCATGCGTACCACAGAAAATGACCCGAGCTCGCATCATCATCGATGAAGGGCGAAGCCTCCACGGAGTGGCCATCGGAAACACTCTTGAGATTCGCTTCCAGGAGGCCGAGGTTCTATGGTCGTTTTGTGGCAACCTTCTGGAGGTGAAGTTCACTATCTCCACGTATCGCGCCCGCAGGACTGCCTTGTTGGAAGGAGTTGTCGGGGCGGTGAACCGCGGCGAGACTTTGATTTAGAGCACGGACGTGGGTGGAGCTGTTTGTTTTCGAGCAATGCGAAGATCTGTATCCAAGTGCACCGTGTCGTGTTCATTGTAATTCTTGTATGATCCATAAATGCGAGTTTGCGTATTGTCCTTGATATTGATTCGGTTGCTTGCTGTGACACTGTGACGGGAGTTGGAGGGCCGGAGTGACTCTTCGTGACCGGTTCTGGCTAGTCGCCGAGCGTTGAGTGCCAAGGGATGTGGCCGGGCGGCTTTGCGCCTTTTTCCCCTTGCCCGCCATGTCCACGCTCCCGCCGTGCATCCGAGCCTTCCCTCTGGATACGTTGTCGTAGCGTCACCATGAACACATTTGGTCTTCCGCGCAGCGACAGTAGATGAGAAACTTAGATGGCCGCTGTAGTGTGCGAGCGAGGTAGGCTTGCTTTCACAGTGTTGATTCTCGAGCATGCTCACCAAATTTCCTATCCCTAGTGCTTGCGCCTACCGCGGGAGTTGGAGCACGCGCTACCACGGCAATTGGTGAGCATTTACATCGCACCCCTCTTCCAGAATGAGTCTCATGCGCGTGCGATCTAGCGACCATCTTGCGGTCGCTGTACAACGTAGTTGTGGAACCTTACCACTCGGCGTTGTGGTCCAGGATCGTCCATGTGCGAGCGGTGAGTCTTCTCTCGCGAATCCTCGTCTGGAGGACCCAGTCTCATTGGTATCCAGATTTACTCGGCCTGAGCCACTGTCGTACCGGTGCACTGCGATCTGGCGTGTAGTCTGCAGGTATGACAGGTCTCGAGCGGATTTGCGTTCAAGATAATCTGCAGCGGCCTGACGTGCTGGCATCCCAGACAATGCCTGTCTTATGAACCACTGTTCCATCCGCGCGGCTAGCCTCAGACCATTATCGTGTCCTCAGTCGCGGTCGCACCGGGGCCATACATCGTGAGTACCCTTCTTTACCCTGCGTGCGACTCTACCTCGTGGCTATGTCCCCGTGTCTGGTCGCGCCGTGCGTTTTGGAGCACACCATGACTGACTCATCCCTCGCCTACAAGTGTCAAGGAGTCGGGTGGTGCTCCGGCCACTATTTGCGCCCGTGGCGACCGCGGGCGGGAGTTCCGCTGGATGGAAATGGCGACAGTACCCTGTAGGGTGGGTGTCGAATGAGTGCATCGGGAGGCTCCGGTAAGTCTTTTCCCTCAAATCCCGCGCCTGGTCGACGCGGGCTCATGCGCGTCCAGGTTTTCATCGCGACATTGTCCTCGTATCATGCCCTGCAATCCCCCGCGTCAGCGAGGTCGCTGTCTACCGACTCGTTGCGTGCGGGCGATACTGCAAATCTCGATGGTCGCTCGTCGGCCTTCTCGACGTCGCGTTGCGCATCTCCATTAACAAGGCTTGCCACGATTTCGTTGCAGGATGACACGGAAGTCTGGCCACGGATGCGAGTGCTCGGACCGCCGCAGATCTCAACGAACACACCGCCGCTCGCAAGGGAAGGCTGTCGACGACAGACTGACTTGGTTTGAGCGTCGTGAGCATTTTTTCCGCCATCCCTTGTCGGAGGCATTAGTATCTCATACTCATCCAGACATGTCTTCGCGCCGTATCCAGACGTGGCCCGCCGTCCTGCTGAACGTATCTTTGATGCGACGCTGTTCACACTCGCCTTGTCTCGTGTAATTCGGCATTCTCGGAGTCAATGCACCGCTCCCGTTGCGTTCGTACTTGGGCAGGATGTGCCCCGCCGGGGATGACGGCATCGCTTGTCCCTCGACCCTAAGGCTCTGAGGGATCTGCCGCCAGGGCTTGTAAGTCGTTCTCCTGAGCACTAACCTTGACTGTGTCATTGACCTCTTGCCATTCGCGCTTTTACGCCAGGCCAAAGTCGTTCATAAATCGATCGACCTCCTTTTGCTCGGTTGGCGAACAGAATAGGAGGCTATCCCGGCACATTGGTGGTAGCAAACCGTCATCTTCTCGCTCCTTCAAATCATCGGTTGGCGTACGTGTTTTCACCGTCTCTATAGTATGTCGCGGCATAGGTCTTTTTGGTTGTCATGAAAGGCGTAGCGCCAAGCTGTGACTTATGATCGACAATTGCAGGATTTTATGCGAATTTGGGCTCTGGACGAGTCCTAATTCGCTGGTCGCTTGTGAGCATTCTAATAATGTGAATTGTCTTCGTCGTGGACGCCACACGACGTTCGAGTTGTGAGAAGCGTGACTGTAGTATCGAGGAAGGACATCGTAAAGTCTTTTTTTTCGAAATCGGAGTGAGTATGGTGTTATCAATTACCCTACTCGAATGCATTAAAACCTGTTAGGCTGTTGATATTCATGAGCTTGCTGTAGTGTATCCGCGATCGTATCTTAAATGGGACACCCATGTTTCGTAGCCATGGTGTCTGTGTCACGGGTGACATGGATCATGTCACAATGAGTCCCGCCATCCCTAAGTCACAATATCTCCACGAGGACTATGTTCAAATGATCTGGGTAGCATGTGTCACAATGGTCCAGCGTATGTGGCATTTTGATTGGTGGGGGCTGGCTGGGTCTCAATGGTTTCAAGTCCGATCGATGCTGTACCATTGAAATGCCAGTCTAGACAGCCATGCTCGCACCATTACGCATGATTGCGGCAGCCACATGGTCTGATGGGTCTGGAATGGCGTCGCTCGCGATCGTGCGAAACTCAGCGGGGGGGCATTTTGCATGGTCCTTGGCGGAGGCTCTCGACCATATTGGGTGATTGTTATGAAAATATTTGTAATCCCACCGATGCCCCATCTTCCCTATGTGTAAGATGAGGCCCAAATGTCCTGCCCGCCGGCCTATTTCAAAATAATCCGTCCTCGAAAACCATGTTTGCGGCACGTGCGGCCCAAGAAAAAATGATGTATTTTCCTATTTGGTGTGAGCCATTTGGCTTGGACTTACTCATGTTGTCTACAATAGGAGGAGCTGGAGTCATTCATTCCTCATTCTAATCAACAAGCCATGGACAATTTAGAATGAATTTTGGAGGAAAAGGGGGCCCTGAGTCGGTCAACATGAGCAAATTATTTCAGATAATATGCCAATGGTGATACCTAAGACTCAAAATGCACCACTTTAGACGGTACTTCCATCAGCGGCACGGTGTTCATCATGAAATTACCTTTTTGGATCATTTCACCGCGGCAGATGTAGAATCATCCAGAAGTTGTTCAGTCAAGTTTTCATATGATTTTAGCATGGTTCGAGGTCAAACCATCGTGATATGCCCACGGTGTCGTTGGCAGCCGATGCTTTGGGCGTCTGGGTTGCCATTTCAGTCTCAGCGTGGCGCGAAGGGCGCCTATACTGACAACTGGACATGTTCACTCAGGTTCGCACAGTTTGCACTTCATGCTCTTGTTCCTGCTCCTGGTACTAATCTCTTATGATTTCTGATATGCTGAGGCCTTGGTAGTTTGCCAAAATGAAACACTGAGGACGAAACATGGAAGGGCAGCAAAGCTGTGCGTAAGATGGGCGAGCAGTGGAACATCCTTTGAAGCGACGACTAGCACGGTTGACGACGACCATGACTATACCCGGACGTCGGAAACAACAACACACTTCTGTGGGTGTGTCTCGGGACTATGTGATACCTTATATGGACCTCGACCTCAACCATCGACCGGGGAGCCTCCGAGTCCGCGTTCACAAGCTGGGCTACTACGCCACCCTTGGCAAGCGCACTCCTTCTCCTTTCCTCAGGATCTCGGCTCACATTATGATGTTGCCCAAAAAAGTGGAGGCCTCAGTGGCTGGTTGGAGAGAAACAAGTCCGATCAGCGTAGATTTCCAGGTCGAGGTTTAGTGCGCATCCTTTCCCGGGCCGTTCGTTAGTATCCCGTCGGAATACTAACGCACGCACGCAATCAACACAGATTTATGCTTGCTACTTATTTACGGACACCATATTGCCATGCTCCGACTTCCTGGTCCTGCGCGGATGATTCAATCCATACACATAATAGGGCTCGTCCATGAAAGAGCCGGCGTTCCGACCGTTGTCTCGGGCTCCTCCCAAATTCATCTCCGACATTCTCTTGTACAGCGAAACTTCTGTCGATCCTGCGATCCACCCGGCAACCTCTTGTGGCAATTCTCCGTGTCCCCCTAGTGCTCCGGCACCAAGTTCACGTCCTGAGGGGTCGCCGAGGGCTGTGAGGGCTAAACAATGCCCGAGCTCGTCCGCCTCGCCAGTGGGCCAGTCCTCTCAGATATCACACACCGCGCGCGTGCTGTTTTCAAGTTCGCGGCGATTGCACGAGTCCCTGAGTCCCCGACGTAATCGCGAAGATTTATTCGGTCCTGAACATCACTCGCAGTGCTCCGCTGTCCACGCCGTGGTTCCTCTTCCCCACGCAGATCTTATGAAGAAGCTGCCTCCCAAATGCGAGTTTCGCACGCGTACGTTTTTCATACATTCGAGCTGTCCAGATGTATACATAGTGTTTACCAAGGTACCATGCATCCTGTGTTGGCTATTCAAACACCTAAGACAGCCTATATACCACGAGACTCGGAGCAGGGCCTGCAACAATGTTGCTAATCAGAGGATGATATCCTGCATACGACGAAAGAGAACCATCCCAGCTTCGTTTCCCCAGCACAGCACCATCCCATCGGGTGAAAACGCGACATTGGTCACTCCCGCCTTTTCCCAACTGACCTCCCCAACCCCAGACCATCCGGATACCTCTGCAATGCATGTCAAGTCACTTGTCCTCCATAGACGTACCGTCGCACCATCGGATGCTGAGGCGATGTAACGTCCGCACGGCGAAAAGCAGGCGGTATGAGGAGTGGTGTAGTATTCGGTGCGTGCCTCCACCAAGGACGCGAGCAGAGCTCCGTTGGACGCGTCCCAAACTTTTGCTCCACCATCACCACAATCAGACCCTCTCTGTAATCCGTACGCATGCGATAACACCATTCTGCCATCTGCCGAGAATGCCACAGCGTCTAGCCCGCGATCTCTTCCCCGATCTTGCATGACGAGGAGCTGTTCTCCGGATTCCGCATCCCAGATCCGGATTGTGGAGTCCGCGGACCCAGTCACCACGCGCGTGCCCTCCGAGTTGAACGCAGCGGCATTGACCTGACCCGTGTGGCCCCGAAGGGTCCGACGCACCTGGCCCGACTCGACGCTCCGGATCCAGCAGTGGTAGAAATACCTGTCCCGAGGGTCCAGGACCCCGGTAACGATCCAACGGCCATCAGCCGAGGCCGCCAGCAGCTCCGAACCCTCCCATACAGTTTCATGCCGACGCTGGAACGCGCCAGTTGTCGTTTCCCAGATACGCACAGTGCCTTCCTCCTGGGCTCCCGCCGCTATCCAGCTCCCGTCTGGGGCCCATATGCAGTTGATACATTGAGGAGAGCGAAGGGAGGGACCGGCCTCCGCCTCGAGTGAAATCATTTGGCGTGCATCTTGGTGGAGATCCCAGATCGTGGCCGCCTTGCCTCTGGCAGCGGCCCACCTACTGGCCGACATCAGGTATCGGCCGTCGGGGCAGAACGCAAGAGAGTCGGGACCGTTTTCGACGGCGTACCATTGCTGAGAGATGCATCCACTCTGCAAATCCCAGACGATGATCGTACCGTCTGACGAGCCAGTGGCGGCCCATCTACTGTCAGGAGATGTGACGATCGGAGAGACCATCGAGGCGTAATGCCCAGCGAACGCGGCTAAATGTTCGATGATAAATTAGCACCTTCACTGAAGGTCTGGCAGTACGGCTTACAATATTTGACGGCGACAACCTTCAGCGCGCGACGTTCTGCCAACGCCGGAAAGAGCTCTTTGAGCTGATGCATCCACAAATCGCACTGGATGCTGCTGAGAGCATACGCTGAAAACAAAATAGTTGGCAGAGGAAGTTTTATGAGGGTCCTTTCCCACTGGGCATATAGCTTTCGAGTGGATCGCTTTGACGCGAACCGAAGGAACTCTCCAAACGAAGAGAAGCGGAATTCAACAGTCAAGCTACGTAGATTTGGCGGGCGGAAATTCTTTGTGACCGCGGAAATATTACCAAGGGTAATATCTCGTTTGTGACGGTCCATATTGACTGGCCCCTTCCAGGTGAGTGACGTCAGTGTAGGCCAATCCGTTGGCGCTCCCAAAAACTTTTGGCTTACTATATCGACATGCAATGTTAGTGACCGGATTGAATCATGGAGAAAGGCCTGGGATACGCGCAGTGTTCACAGACGGCAGCTGGGTCATCACTTTCAACATCCAGAGCGCAGACGAGAGTTGTGGCCGTGCAGATTGCCGCTTCTCTAAGCAAGTTCAGAAGGCTTTTCTCGACGTCGTCCTGGATCTGGGAATATCCAACAATAAGACTTCAGTAGATCGACCAACGGGTACATAGGAAAATACTCACAGTTAGCGAGGTCAGATGCAGCCGATTCAGTGAACGTCATGGAATGAGCCCCTGGTCGGGGCAGTCTCCTTTGACGCTTAGTGCGCTGCAAGACAGAGACCGTATATTCGAGAGTGAGAGTAGAATGTCGGATAATGCGGAAGGCGAAGAGAACGTCATATTGTGGAAAGACAACGTGCGAATGTGCTGCCCGAATCGACGGCAATACTTCACGACAGATGGGTGGAAAGTAATAAGGCGCTCCTTAGTAACTCTGTCTACTGCATTATCGTAGAAATTGATCTCGTAGAGGTTGGGGAGCATGCGAAGGAAAGGATGTGGGGAAAACTCCGAGGCGGGTATCGACACCGACTTGACACAGGGTCGGAGGTGAGGGTTTGCCTGGAGGACGGCGCATAGGGCAAAAAGCTGGTCCCTGTTCCTGGGCTTAACGTGGCTGAAGAGCACGATGGTGCCGCGGGGACGAAGGTTGCTGCAAGGATAAGGCTGTATAGCGTCTGTGTGCTATCAACACAGTGGTCGGCGACCCTCTCGACTATCTCCCACGGAACTCGAGGCGCAGGAGACGGAGACGTGCGGATGAGGAGCATGATGGAGCGAAACGACAGAGCGACACAGGGAGTAGCCTAGTGGGAGAGAGGAAAGGTGGATGGGACTGGATGCCTCTAGCTCTTGATGCATGATGTCTTGTTATCGATCGACGACGGACTTGCGGTGAAAACCACGTAATACTTCCGCAAGGACCGCCCGCAACAAACATCAGTAAGCATAGAGGCATTGCTTGCTGCTTACCTGCATACATTACCTCTCGCAAGCCTTCGAAAGGATCGCTTGCGGTTCGTGTGTATTGACCAGCAAAGGTAACCCGGGCCAAGACGTGGCCTCAAACTTGTCCTACCTCAAAGCTCATGGTGCGCTGACCTACCCGCTCTGCTACGATGGAATTCCTGTCCTCCTCACCGGGTCCACACAAACCGCACTCCACGGGGTGCGCCCGTCAGTATGACCGTTAGATCTTGGAAGATCCCCCCAACAACATACGCTGACGGAGCGAAACACCCAATCCACTCTCTCAGTCTCTCTGTAGACTCGCGCTGACTTTTCATGCGTTCATTGTTTTCCCCCAACCAGATCCTCGAACGGCGGTTAGAGCCTTGGTAGCATAGCTGTCATGCAGGGTTAGCAGGAGTGAGTCATTGTTTCCATGGTCATCAGAGTTGCTTGGAGGAAACAATTGCTGTTGGCGAGGACTCGCCGCGAACATGACATGCTTGAGATAAGACTTAAAACAATGTCCTAAAAGTCGGCAGCTTTGATGGGAACGCCACGGCACAATGCAAGGGTAGCGAAGCGGATATTGGACAATATTGAGGGTGTCAAGGAATCGGGAAGAAAATACAGCGCGATGGGTGAGACTGACCTGAATGAAAACGAGGAGAGGGTTTGCATCGACGGGAAGGTATAACCCTTCTTGCGCAAATATGTTATAAACTGAGGAGAAATGCATTCAGCGTGAAGTTCAAACGATTTCCTGGCAATAGAAAATCAAAGCTACGTATTCAGAAGGGCAAGACCTACTACCACCGAAGTCAGTCACGAGTGCATTTCGACCTCGATGCGACGCGCCGGTTTCAGCAACGACAGTTTTAAAAGATTGCGGCTGGAGAGACTACGCAGCGCCTCGAGCAGCGTACATAGGGCCAATTGGCTCGTCGGAGATTCTGTAGGGAAGGCGCAACAAATGTCAATATTTCACCACGGACGCATGTAGGGACCACGAGGCTTAAGCAGACGACGCAAGAGATACCCAATCCACCAGGCAATAGGCACAATATTCCAGACAGTCCCGGTCGTGCTGTTGGCGTCGGCGAAGTTCTGCGTTAGGGTTGCGGAAGATGTTGAAGTTCAGCCGCTCGTGACTCGTCGGCGAGCTCAACGGCGCTCAAGCAGGCGTCCATCTTCTCCTTGTCCTCCATCATCGGCCTGCCCTCTCCATCCCCCCCTACGCCCGTCGAATGCCAAGTGACCTAGACCAGTTCGTTCTCGTAGTCTGCAAGCTCGTGCTCGTCCCACTCAGTCCCTGACGCGCGGCAGACAAATCGAGCAGCTCCTCCGCTGCGAACCCATTTCCGAAGAGCAGGTCAAGCGGCTCTGCCTCAAGGCCCGCGAGATCCTCATCGAGGAGGCCAACGTCCAAGTCGTCGACTCGCCCGTGACAGTGAGTATTCTACGCATTCGTCGCGTGCGGGAACGGACGCAGGAAATGACGCAGGGTTGGAGATATGCGGGGACATACACGGCCAGTTCTGGGACATGATGGAGCTCTTCAAGGTCGGCGGGCCGTGTCCTGAAACGAATTATCTTTTCATGGGTACGTCTGTCGCGTATCTGACGCGTCTTTGCGCTGAGCGACGCTCGGCAGGCGACTTTGTCGACCGCGGTTTTTATAGCGTTGAAACCTTCCTCCTCCTGCTCGCCCTCAAAGTTCGATATCCCGAACGCATGACCCTCATCCGCGGAAACCACGAGTCCAGACAAATCACGCAAGTGTACGGCTTCTACGACGAGTGCCAAAGAAAATACGGAAGCAGCAACGTCTGGAGATGGTGTTGTGAGGTCTTTGACTACCTCGCTCTCGGTGCGATCGTGGACGGGCGGGTATTCTGCGTGCACGGAGGGTTGAGTCCAAGTCTGCAGAGCATAGACCAGGTGCGTATCCCGTGTTCTTGTCATCCCCCTCCCTCCTCCCCTCAACCCGCTGCCCCCACCCCGCGCACAGATACGAACCATCGACCGAAAGCAGGAGGTGCCACATGACGGTGCGATGTGTGACCTATTATGGTCGGACCCTGACGGTGCGCCCCCTTCTCTTCTTGACCCTGCATGCGTCTGCATCTGCATCCGCGTCTGGCGTGGGCCGGGGACCTGACTGAGACGCGGCGTCGGACAGACATTAACGGCTGGGGGCTGTCGCCTCGTGGGGCCGGCTACCTCTTCGGAGCCGATATTACGAAGATGTTCGCGCACCGCAACGGGATCGACCTCATTGCGCGCGCGCACCAGCTCGCCATGGAGGGCTACAAGCTCATGTTCGACAAGACGATCGTCACCGTCTGGAGCGCTCCGAACTATTGCTTATCGGTGCGTGGACGCTTTCGATAGGCAGCTTCAATGCTCCCCAGCTTAACCGGTGGTTCATCCGTGTGCGCGCAGGTGCGGGAACGTCGCGTCGATCCTCGAGCTCGACGACTACCTCGGGCAGGAGTACAAGGTGTTTTCGCACGCGCCGTCGGTACGTCGTGCTCTCCATCACCATCTCCGCCCGAACGCATGCAGCCTTTGAGCCCCGCTGACCGCAAGCGGACACCGTCGTTCCCACAGGACGTGCGATCGATACCTGCAAAACGCCCCCCCGCTGACTACTTCCTCTGACGTCTGACGTCCGACGTCTGATCACGCGGTGCCGGTCCCCCCCACCCTTCCTTCCGAACCTCATCAGACCCCATCTGGCATCTGCGGCCGGGCGAGCAGGTTCCGAGGAGCAGGACCGCGGAACTAGTACTCGGAAGCCGGCTCTGTTTGTTTGATCCAGCCTCCCGTGTCCCGTTTCCCGTCGCGCGGAGCTGTCATGCCATTTGCCCCCGCCCCCGGGTCGGGTTGTTTGTTGTACTTTGTTGTTGTAGCCTTATCCGATTTCGCGGCTCTCTCACGTCGTGGCGTACCTGGCGGAGGGGTTTCGGCCTCTGTCCCGCAAGAATAGCCTAACCACTTCCGCCCATCCGGGATCGGGAAGGAGTTGTGGATGTGGATGTACTGCATGAGGCAGGCGAGGTACTGTACCGATTGCACAGGAGAAGGCTGGTGGACCGGACTCGGGTGTCCAACGCCTGAATTAGGTGGTTCGAAGTCCTGCTCGATTTAGGTATGTGGCGTCGTTGTGGCGTTCGTGCACCGCATTTGATCCTTTGGTTAGTGCAGACACCGACCGCAGCTCTTCGCATTCCCGTTGAGTCGAGGGTGGGAACGACTCTAGGTTGACGAGACTCCCGTAAAGGTGCATCCAGAAAACTGGATGGGCGGTCCCATTTGGTCACGCTGCCCGGCCAGCAGCGCCAATCGAAAGAACTTGCTCAAGGCTCCAACCCGCGCTCAGGTTTTGGTGTTTTGGAACAGGCTCCGGTCGCACCTACGATGATCCGTGTCCTTCTCTGGAGCGTTAGCGTTCATCTTCTCGCGCCTGTGACGCCACTGCCACCGAGAAGCCACACGTGTCCCGAACGAGCCTTGCCTCGCAGTACTATGTACTCCACTGCAGGTCCTGCCAGTGTGTGGGTGAGGCGTGCGGCGTGCTGCGTGGACGGATATCGGTACACGGCGGCGACGTCTAAATCCGCCACCCACCCCGCCTGCACTGGAGCAGCTGCGAGCACACACACACACGCATCCCAGTCCCATCTCTGCGCATGGAAAACTTCGCAACTGCTTCCCTGCTTCCTCGTTAATGACGCCGGGCAGCGTCCGCCGTTCACACCATTCCCCGAAGTTAAAGTTCCATTCCATCCCATGCGATCCTTACCGCGCCGCACCACACGTGGCGCCGAGTGGCGAGATGAACGAGGGAGGCCTCGAGGAGCCGTCCTTCGACTTCTTTTCGGGAGAGCGAGCGAGGCGAGAAGCCGAACCCGTGGAGGCGGGATGTGGCTCATTTCGGATCCGTACGTTCGTGTTATAGACCGCCTGCGGCGGTACTGTACAGACACCCCACCCCACCCCACCTCTCGTTCCAGCGTTCCGTGGATGCACAGCTCAAACGCGCGGATCGGGAAGCAACGGGATAGAATAGGATACGGTCTAGATGGTATTGCTAGTGTGGATACAACAAAACGACATCAACAACAACGTTGGGAGAGCCGTCCGTCGGACGAGATGGGAGGATGGAGGTCTAACGATGTATGTATGTAGTATCTGCATACTTGCGGTAGAGATCGAGGAGAACTTGAAGAGAGCTGCTAGTGCTACGTGCTACGGAAACAGATGCTGCTGCTACAAAATGCGTGTGGAATTGACATAACATGAGACATCGAGGATGCGGCTCGCGGTATGTACAGTGTCCGGTGGGTCGCCACGGGTACGAGAATTCAATACCCCGGGCGGCTACACGAAGGCGCTGAAGGTGGGGCTCGTCTACACGCCCTTGGTCTTGCTCGTCGTCTTGCTGAACAGCTTCGCCTTCTCGAGCGCTGCGTAACCTGCAGATGAAACGCAACGCAAGGGGCAGGAACGTGAGTATGCCGCACGTGCTCGAGGGGAACCGAAGAGAAGAGGGAAAGAAGGCAAGAGGGGAGAACAAGACAGGAAGGGGCGAGGAAGAGGAGAAGACGAAGACGAAAACGAAGATGAAAAGAAGAAGCGTAATGGACGGCACACGCACTGTTCTTCACGAGCAGTTTCTTGTAGTCGACGATCGTAATGTCCTCCCGCGTCAGGTTCTTGATCTTCCTGTCCTTCACTTCCCACAGCTCCTCGGCGACTTGAGAAATCAGTCCTGCAAGGGGAGAGCGCCCGCGAACGCGAGACGCGAACATGCGTCAGCCAGCTGCCCCACTCCCGGGCAAACGAGGATCAAACCCGGGCAGAAGCCCCGCGTCGTGGCCTGCACGGCGGTGCCCCGCAGCGCACCGTGTTCCCCGTGCGTGCGTGCGTACAGGCCATGCGTCCGACAAACCCGGCACGCACGGGGGCGGGGCTTCTCCCGGCGAATAGAACTTCGAAGAAGAGAACTCACGGAAGTCGTGCGAGACGATGACGACGCCGCCCTCGTACTCTTTAATCGCACGTGCGAGCGCGTCGATGGACGCCATGTCCAAGTGGTTCGTCGGCTCGTCCAGCAGCAGGATGTGCGGGTGCTCCATCGCGAGCTGTGCGAACACGACCCTACACGCGCAAAAGCAACCACGTCCCGCGTCAGCTGTCACGTCTCATCGCGTGGGCCCCCTCGCCGCGCGCGAAACGCGTCCCAGCAAGGGTGCCAAATGCCAGACGCCAAACGCCAACGTACCGGTTCCGCAGCCCGTCGGAGAGCTGCTTGATCGGCGAGGTCTGGTGCGCGCCGGAGAGCCCGAAGCGCCCGGTTTGCGCGCGCCACGCCTGGAGGTCCTTGTCGGGGAACTTCTCCGAGTAGAGCGACTGGAGGTGCTCGATCGGCGACTTGTCGTACGGGAGCTGGTCTGCGGAGTGCTGCGAGTACTTGGCGAGCTTGAGCCCGACGTGCCGCGAGACCGTGCCCTGGACGGGCTGGAGCACGCCGTGATCAGGTTGAGCAGCGTCGACTTGCCGGTACCGTTCTGGCCCACGATAGCGATACGCGAATCCATACTGTGGCGGGGGGAAATGTGAACATTCATTCACATTGTCTCACATGAAAAATAGGGTTGGACGCACTCGATACCGAACGAGAGGTTCTTGTAGAGGTAGTCCTCGGCCTTGCCCGAGTACGAGAACGCGACGTCGTTGAACGCGAGGATGGGCGGGGGCAGCTTCGGGACGTCCTCGAAGTTGAATCGAAGCGGCTTCGGGATCTCAATCTTCTCGATGAGCCCAGCCGCCTCCATCTTGTCGATGATCTTCTGCTTCGACTTCGCTTGCTTGACCAGGTTCGCGTACGTTCCCGCTGATGCGATGAACCTAAGATCCAGGTCGCAAACGTCATGTCAGTTGCCATCCAGGAACACCGAGCGCGCCGGGCGCGCCCAAAGCCCCGACGTCATCCCGGACGTCGACAACGACCCGAGCCGAGAGGGGAAAGAACACGAAACTCACTTCTTGATGTGCGCGATTTCCTCTTGCTGCTTGTTGTACGCCTTCATCTGGTTCACCTCGTTCTCCTGCTTCGTCCGCACGTATGTCGAGTAGTTACCACCATAGTACACCAGCTTCTTCTTCGGCGTGAGGTCCATGATGTTCGTGCAGACGCTGTCCATGAAGTCCTGCGAGTGCGAGGTGATGACCAGAATGTGGTTGTACATCGACAGATACGCCTCCAGCCACACGACCGCCTCCAGATCCAAGTGGTTCGTCGGCTCGTCGAGGAGCAATAAGTGCGGCTTGACGAACAGCGCGCGCGCGAGCGCGACACGCATCCGCCACCCTCCGGACATGTCCTTGGTCGGTCGGGCCATCATTTGTTGCGAGAATCCGAGGCCGTGGAGGATCGAGCCCGCCTTGGCCTCGAACGTATTCGGGTCCATTTCCTCGAGCTCCTCGTAGAGCAGGTCGAGCTGGAGCTCGTCGATGTCGTCCGCGACAGAGAGGTCCTCGATGCGCTGCTCGAGCTTGGCGACCTTCTCCTTCGCCGACTGCACGATGTAGTCCACCGCGTTCACGTCCGACGGCTCCGCCTCCCCACGGACGAGGTAGATATCGATGTGTTCTGGGATCTCGATATCGCGCTCGGCGATGGATTGCAGGAGTGTCGACTACACACGAGAGATGAACGGCTGCAGCACAGATCCGCACACCGACTGCCGCAGGCGTACCTTTCCGGACCCGTTATCGCCCAGCAGCCCATATCGCTGCCCGTAGTTCAGCGATACCTCCGCGTTCTCGATCAGCAATCGTCCGTGGAACGAGAGCGTGTACGAGTCCATCTTGATGTCCCGCCCCTTCGGGTCCGACACCAGTACGCCCGCCGCGCTCCTGTATCCCCATCCCCAACCCCAATGCCAATCCACACAAATCGAAACCAAAGCCAAAACAGAGCCCACGTCCCCTGATCAGCCTTCCCGTGTCCCCAGAAAAGAGCAACATCGCAGGCGCACGCACCGATCCGTGGCAATCTGGAGCTTCGGCCATGGCGCTGAGGTCCTCCTGGCTGGTCGCGGCGGACATGCTGGTGAGCGGGGTGTTGGTGGCGCTGCCGTTGACGGAGCCGGTGGGCGTGGTGCCCGTGGGCGTCGACGTGCTCGTGGAGGCGTCCGTGTCCTTGCCCGCCTTGTTTTTCGCGGACTGCTTCGCCGCCTTCTCGGCGAGCCGCTTCTGTTTTGATGCTGAGGGCGCCATCTGTGTCTCGGCGGTCGTTAGTCGTAAGTGGGCTGGCTGTGGCGGGTCGTAAGCAGAGACGGAGAGGCAGCTCTAGGGAGAAGGAGAAAGAGAGAGCAAGGGAGGAGGAGGAGCAGAGGGCAGACGGCGCAAGAATCGATTGCGGGTGTGGCGCGTAAATTTCCGCTTAGATCACAAATTGATCTCGTGTCCGCATATGGAAACCATCTAGGTTCGTCGCTTAGCGCCTCCAGTGCAGCGTGTGCCACCCTCGAATCAAATCCAACCACCCGCTCCCACCCCAGGTCGTAGGAGCCCTTATAATTCTCTTCTCCGACTCGGACGCAGGGTCTGGTGGGGGAAAGGACTCCGCCTCCGCCCAGGTACACACAGATACGCACAGGGACCGGCGGACGAATCACGGCAGCTCGAACTCGCACTCTCGTAACCCTGGGTTCGCATGACATACATCAACCCCTCGAGGCCTCCCTCCACTCCCGTCTCAGCTCTCAAGACCGTCCAACGTATCTATGTTTAGTCGTATAAAAGCACCGACGCAGGCCCGCTCACCTCATCCCCGCGTCCCATGGCCGATGCCGCTCGGCTTGCACAGCTGCAGAAGACTTCTATTATAAAGCGATGCTCTACGGTTGGGGGCGGGGTGGGGCAAGGGAGAGGTACCAAGAAAGTTGTATACGTATACGTACGCGATACACGGCGGGCCGGCGAGCAGCTGGACATTAATCAGGAACGAGGAACGGGAACGAGTAACGGGAACGGGGATATATACAAGAGCGCTGGTGGTATGTACGACGGCGGCGGCACAGTCCGAGCTAAAGTGGGGGTAAAAGAAAAAGGACAGAGCACACGAGGGTGGATGTGAGAGGACAGACCTAGCAGTAGCAGGTGATACACTAGCGAGCGGAAGCAGTACGATATGTGGCGGGACGTAGATGATCGACGGAGAGATAGAGACTATAGAGACTATAGAGACTGAGATGGACACAGGGAGAGTGAGAGAGGAGAGTGAGAAACATGATGGAAGACAGGCAGAGAGAGATTACTATAAAACATGCTGTACGGCGGGACGGATATAATAGCGAGGGAGGCATAGCAGGTATTGGACATGGGGGATGGATGCAGATGGCTGGATGGTAGGCGCGGTGACGGTGTGATGTGAACGAGAGAGGGAGATAGAGAGAGAGAGTTGGGCAACCTATACAGCGGAACAGGAATAAATATGCGGTCTGCGCAGCAGCAGCGCGCGCGAGAGCCCGGGGGATACTATACGGCGGGTACTAGGTAGGTGAGTGAAGTGGAAGAGGATAGCAGCGTGATGGGACGGGATGGCGAGTGCATAGTTTTGATGATGATGAGTTGACGTAGCGTACGACTAAATGGCGAGTATATCATGCGAGGAGAGATGTGTACGTAGGTATGCGATGCGGGATACGGGACACGGGACGCGCGATTATGAGACTGACACTGACACTGATCGTCGTGGCGTGCGAGAGCGCAATGGGAAAAAGAAAGAAAGAAAGAAAAAGGGCGATAGCGTTGACAAAGACAATGGAACGGATTAGCGTCAGGGAAACACCGGCATGGGTGCACCGTGCAGGAAAGTGAAGGATGAACGGCGGAGGGCCGAACAATCGAGCGAGAAAAAAAATGATGGACCGAGCAAGCACCGCGACTCGCGAACGAGACTCGCAAACCTCGCGCCGAGCCTCGGCTCTCGACTCTCGACCCCCAGGACCTCGAGCGGTGCTGGAACAGCGCCGCGGACGTCTCAGATCTCAAGTCTCCTCGGCGCGCCCGCCATCGAGCATCGAGAACTGAGCATCCCCGCATCACTGCACGAGCCGCCCCTCGACCCCCCGCCACACCGAATGCCCGTGTGCATGCCCATGCCCATGCCCGTGTGCGTGCCCATGCCCATGCACACCCACCCCCGTCTGCGCCTGGATGTACTGGTGGCTCCGTGGCTGCGGCTGGTGGAGCTCGAGGTACTGCTCCTGGCCCGCGGGATCGTCGGGCGACGCCTCCCTCTGCCCGTGCCCGTGCGCGACCTGGTGGTGTTGTTGTTGGTGGTAGTAGTACTCCCCCCCTTGTGCATGCGCGCGCCTGGCTCTGGCTCTGGGGCGAGTAGCCCCCGTACGCGGCGGCCTCGCCCTGTGGCTGTGGCTGTGACATCTGCGAGTGCGGGGTGTACGAGAACGCGTGCCGGCTCGCCAAGGGCGGCTGCTGTTGCTGTGGTTGCGGTTGCGGTTGCGGCGACGGGTAGCGGAGCACCCCGCCCGCCGACGCCGACACCGCGCCGGCCGGGTCGCCGCGCATGACGCGCGAGCCGACGAGCGGCGCGAGGACGGGCCGCTCCGAGCTGTAGCGGTCGGCGACGCCCATGGAGGACGAGGCCACGCTGGGCGGCGGCGGCGGCGGGGGGTACGCGGCCTGCTGGGGATATGTGAAGTGTGTCTGAGTCTGCATCGAAGACGGCGGTGCCTGTGGCTCGCGCGCGTGGGTGGCTGTGAGCGCCGGGAGTGTCCTGTTGTACATCTGTTGCTGCTGCTGCTGCTGTTGCGCCTGTTGCTGCTGCTGCGGTTGTTGCTGCTGCTGCGATGGGACGTGTTGTTGCGCCTGGGCGGGCGGCGGATGCGAGTACCCCGCTGACGCAAGCGAGCTCGACTCGTACGAGTTGTACACAGGCACGACGTGCTGTTGCTGGGGGGGCGGGCCCGGTGTTACCGGGCTGAGGGACCCCGGCGGCGACTCGGCATAGGCCCCCATCTGCGACACATAGCCATATCCGGGCGTGGGCGGGGTGCTCACCACGGGCGACGCGGAATTGGTCGAAGTGGGAGAGTGCTGCCGGATCGGGTTCGAAATGTGCGCGATGGAGTGCCGGTGGGAGGACGTCGACGGCTGGGAGTGCGACAGAGACACGGGACTCGCGCTCGTAGGCCCAGCGGTGTTCGGCGGGGGCTGTCTTGCCGCCGGCTGCTGATAGTGGTTGTAGTACGAAACCGAATCCGGTGGCGACATCTGTACGTGCCCTTGTACTTGACTATGGGCGCGATGGTGCCCGTGCAGACTCTCGACGGGAGAAGCAGGCTCTTGGTAATGTCCGTTAGAGTTCGTCGCGGGAGAAATGGGGGAGTAGCGGTCTGACTCCGATGCAGGGTAGGATAAATCACTCTGGCTTGGATAGGGCCAGCGAGGATCATCTCCGGGTCGGCCGGAAGAAGACGCGCGACTGCCTTGTGAAGACGGCGGATAGGCCACTTCTTCATGATGATACTGAGGATGCGACGAAGTCGGGACAGAAGCGAGCGAAGGGTGGGCGTAGGATATTGGCGAATAGTAGGTTGCCTCGGGTGTTGACCTGGATGATCTGCTAGATTCGCGCGCGGAGAGAGTCTGTTGCGGAAAATCCGGGCGCCATTGGCGGGGGTAGGGTGGAATAGGCTTGGGCTAGCGGTGGGGGAGTGTCTGGGGCTCTGGAATACCTGAAGGCAAGGTCGGGTAGGCTTGTGTGAGGGCGGGTGGCTCAATCGGAGGGGAGGGAATGGGGAGAGGAGGGGGAGGAGAAACCGAGTTTGGGGAGTCGTTCTTTGAGCGCTTTCTGTTTGACCGGGAGCGGTCAGTTGCGCTAGCGCGATTCATGGCCGCCCGAGTTGCGGAACCCGAACTCCTTCGAGAGCCCGGGGAGAGGTGAATGCGGTAGCTGTAGGATCAAGGGATGAGCTGTATATCCTCGGAGGCGAAGAGGCACGGAAACGGAGAGAAGGGATACGGGAAAGAGTAATTACGCGTCACCGACGCTTAGGCCACGGGTGGAGGGGAGGGAGAGGACGGGACGGGGAAAGTGACGACATGGAGAAGGCACGGTGGACAGTGTATTAGGAAAACGAAAACTGACTGTTGTTGGAGATTATCCTGGCGAGAGCAGCGGGTCTCACAGCCGGGGAAGGGACACTTGTGGTTTCTCTCGCCTGTATGGATCCTGGTGTGCCTCGCAAGGTGGCCCGAGGTGGTGAAGGAGCGGTTGCATATCTGGCACGAGTGTTTCTTCTTGGAGAGGGGAGGATGGGAGGAGTGAGTGGGGGAGGGGAATTCTGAATCGAAGGGGGAGTTTGGGGTAAGGAGATGGGTCGGGACGGGAATGTCAGGGTCAGTGGAAGCAAGCATCTCGTGTCGGCTAGGACGTAAAAGCTTGTGATCGGGAGAGTTAGCGAGTGGGGGCGGATAGAGATGGGGCTGAGATGGGGGAGTTATTATGGGTGGGCTGGCATAGTCTGGGGGAGAGGTGGAGGGCGGCGGGGGCGGGAGGGAGAGAGAGCGATGAGGTAAAAAGGGGATAGGATGTCCTGGACTGGAGAGGGAGTCGGGCGGAGGACGAGGAGGCGCAGGAGCCGCGCAGAACTTGAGGCGGAGCTTGAGGCCGGGGGAGCGGGCTGGGAATGCCATTGGGGGCAGGTGGGAGATCCTCCAGAAGACGCACTCAATCTAGGCGCCCATCTCCGCCGGCAAACTGGAGGATTCCTCACTCCCATCCCACACAATCTCGCCCGATGTCGGACCCTCGCCTGCTTTCGAATCCCCATCCTCCTCCCTCAATCTCTCAGGGCCCCCATCGACGCGGAGCTCCCTCCCAGCCGCAGCGACCAGCGCGACAGCCCACGGCTCGTCCAATCTTCGGCAATCGACGATGCCCCTCAATTGGTTCCGCTTCTCGTCGCCACGTTTCACCTATCGCGCCCGCCACCCCGTGCGAACCTGTCGTACTCGCCATCCTCGCGAAATGAACGCCAACGTCCGATCGACGTCCCCTCCCGGCGCATCTCCCCTTCCAGCCCGCCTCCCACGTTCTTCCCCCGCCCTCCCGCCCCGCCCTGCCCCGCCCCTCCTCGTCCCGCCCCCGCGCATCAATATCGTACATCCTCGCTTCCCTCCTCCACCCCGCTCCCCCTGTCCTCCGTGCACCCATCTGCCGCCCCCAGGATGCGGCTCCAGTACGAAGCCCCCTTCCCAGCCTCGTGCTGCCTCATGCCCCCCCACCCATCCTGTGCGTGACCGCCTAACCCTCATGTCAGGCCTGGCTATCTCCGAGAACCACTCTCCACCAAACACGCCCTCATGCGCGATATGTCCACCCAATATCCTACATTCATTTTTGCTCACCTGCCAGTCCGGTACGCCTCCGCGTTCCTACCCGCCCCTCGGCACGCCCCTTCGGCCAAGTCACCTGCTTCTCCCCTCGTCTTCTCGCCCTTCTCTCCCACACCACCAATGTCTTCTTCGTGCTACGTGGGCCGTATGTGCCTGCTTCTCCTTCCTCCTGCCCTCTTCACCGTTCCCCGCCGCGACATGCCCACCTTCTCCCAGAGCGCCCGCGCCTCCGACCCTATCGCAATCACCGACTGTCGTTCTCCCAGCCAACTCGACGCCCGTCCGCGCCTCCTCATCCGCCAGCAGACCAGCCAGGGCATAAACACCACCTAGCACCTAGGGTCATAGGCACCACCCTAGTCCAACATTCAATTTCGGACTTACGCCCGCCGTCGACGTCCGGCGATCCGCGAACGCTCGAACGCCCACCCGCAGCCCTAATCTCTCAAGCAGGAAGGCTCCTCAGCAAGAGCCACACACACTGCCATGCTTATACGCCAATGTCATGCTCAGGAACGACCAGCACCCTGCCGCCTTCATATCCAGTACTTACTATGACACATGCGGTAAGTAGACTGTAGCGAGCGCGCCTTCTCGATCTGCAATGCTGACCGCATCTGCTTCCGCCTCGCTTCGGCATCGTACGCGAATCCGAACCTACGGCCACTCGAGATGCGCCATCAATGAACCCTCTTCTCGAGCACAGTCCGCCACCATCCCGCTTCCCCGACTTCCATCCAGCCGCCGGCGCGCGATGTCGCACGAACTGTCACGGACCTTTTTCCTGCCGCTCGCACTTCTCCTGCCACTTCTCAGTACACTCACTACACAGCCGCTCATCTCGCTCCAGCTCGCTCCAGTCGTCCAGTCTATACTCTATCCCCGCCCGAAGGCTGCACTCCACTCATGTCCGCCGACCTCCCCATCGCGTGCCTCAGCTTGCTCCCCACGGTGCGTCATCGATCTGCGTCCTCGCAGTGCGGAACGGGCCTGCTGACGCCCCGCGTGCAGGCGGAACGTACCGTTGCGTTGGCTACGCCCGCGCCAACGCGGTAAACCGCCCTCCTTCGCGATTCAAACATACGCCCCAGCACCACCCGTCGTGGCCGCCGTGCCCCGAGTAGCAGCCACGAGCGACGCTCAGCGCACCCCGATGTGGCAGGGTTTGCCCGCTGCCACCCCGGGTACTGTAAGTGTAATGTCTTGCGGCTTCGTCGAGGACTCCAGCGTCGTCGTTTACGCGCCCCGAACTCACGTTCTGGCAACCTAATCCGAAATTCGAATTCAAGGAATTCACCGTGAGACTGGTTGTGCCCGGCGCACGCAGCTTCGTCGGTTAGACTCCGGTGGACGTTGCCGCACCTCCATGCCCGGCTCGCGAGCTTGAGTTAATGAGTGAGTTTGGACCGCCTCCCGCGTACGAACTTTCCGGGAACCCTGTCAGTGATTCAGACACAGCGCGCGCGTAGGTGGTTCGCGGGTGCTCTGCGCCCTTTCCAGGCACCCTCGTCCACCCCACTGCCGACATAACGTACTGCAATTATCGGCGCACAGCAAGGCTCAGGCCAGCCCTTGCCAGCCTACGCCTCATATGTCGAGCCGTCCACATGCACGTGGCCGTGCGGCCTCTCAGCGGATATGGCGTTCACAGCGCCTCCGTGCGCGCAACGCCCGGCGCAGCCGGCTATCGCACCTCCTCCTCCCAACATTACGCGCACGTCCTGACCCGGTACTCTGATTCGTCTCGTGCAGGAAACTTCCTGGATGCGGCTCGGGCTTCTTTCGCTGTCGCGCCCGGCGGCGGACGCGCGCACCCTTCACCCCATGAAACCCCGGCCGCAATGGCACGGGCATACCGATGTGCAGGTCCGTCGTCTCCATACGCATCCGTGCTAGCCCTCCAGCTGACATCACCGCAGTACGCCCGGGCCTAAAACGCTGCACGACGCAGCGCTCTATCTCCCGCTGCGGGCGCGGCGCGTGCCAAGCGCGTCCGTCACGGCTCACGACAAACGACAGACGAATTCCGGGAATGGCGTCCGGAAGAAAGACATGCCTTCCAGGGCAATAGCAATGCAATTCGCGAGCTGCTCCCGCGCATCGTGCATCAACCCACACACATTTCTTGCCTTTTCCGTCGCGCCACGGGTCCGCGCTGCTACTCAACGGGCCCGCCCAGGCCCAGAGACAGCCTTCCATTTCCATCCGACGCACCCTCGTTTTCGGTTTCCCAGTCTTCTTCTGAATCCGCGCGCGTTCGTTCGCCCGGAGACCCTGAGGATCCCCCCCCCCGCCCATTCCGCCGCTCGAGAAAAAAAACATACACTAGAACCAGGACGCAGGCCATGCATGCATTACGCCCGCCCGCTCGCTGGCGCCCTCCCGCGCTCGCGAGCACGAGCGAGCTAGAAATCCGGGATAGCCTTGCACGCCCGCCTAGAAGAGAGGGGGGGCAGCAGCGCGATCAACGATCATAATCAATGTCGCCTTGGGGATTTCGTCGAAGCTCGGTGCGCGTCCGCCTCGGTCCATGATCCGGCCCCCGCCCCCCCCTGCCCCTGCCCCCTCTCCCCTTGGCACTTGCCATCACCACACCATCACTATCTCCTGTCCCCCTACACAGGCATCTGCGCGGCTTCGACCCCCGGACGCAGGCCCAGGCCCGCGTCGCGAGGACGCAGCATTCAGTCGTGCTGAGTCGCTGTCCGGATGCGGAGTGGGGAAGGCTAACCACCGGGCATACAGGTGCGGGAGCCCACGGGCCCGTATTCCCGTGCCGGGCGAGCTCTGCACGGTGCGCGCATGCCTCCCTTGGCCCTTCGCGAGCGGTGCGAGGGTTGGGGCTCGCTCGGACACCCCGGGCTGCCTCTCTGCCCTTGTCCGCATCGGTAAGGCGCATCGGAGCCAGGCATCTGGCGTGCCCTCCGCCGCCGACGTTGGGTGCGTGCGCAGGGCGAGAGGGCACCGCGAATGGACGGATGTATGGAGGGAGAAGGACTTCGGAGGGCGGCGTGGCGTAGCGTGTCCACATCCGGGCTGCAGCCGGGGGCCCAGGTTTCATTATGGGCGCAGGTATGGCGTACGCGACGCGTGGGCTGGGGCCGAGGCCGTGCGCTGGGGAAAAAGAATCGCGGGAGGGGGGCGGGCTCGGTAAGCGCGTTTTCTAAGGCCGGCTGGTGGGAGCGAGGCGTGCGGGACGGCCGTGGGGGATGGGCATGTGTGCGGTTGCGTCACAGGTAGGCGAGGTCCTAGGCGTACGGGCTGCGTACGGTGGGTGTGTGCGTTTTTGTTTTCGCGGCCGCCTGGCTCGAGCTGCTGTATTGGGGTTGTTACGCGGGTGGGTGAAGGATGCGTGCAGGACATGTACATGTATTGTATACACCGGATGGAATAGAAGAGGAAGGTCGTCATTTCCGAGGAACAACGTCTCGCTTGGAGGGGTGTGTTGTGGCCATTGCAGCCTTGTCCGAGGTGACGACCGGCAGCGATGTTACTCTTCTTTGACAGAAGATGGGAAGGTATGAATTCTCTTGTGCCGAATCTTCTGTCCATAGGAAGCTCGTGTGGACTCGGGGCAGTGGTACGGCGATCCTCCGAATCCGCCAAAAGCGGACAGGGGCGCTAAATGGCAGGCGTTTGGTAGAATCACCACGTGGTACGATGGATCTGGCCCTTCTGCGCCACCGTCGCGGCAGTGGCCGCGATGGACAGGGACGAGCCCAAGTTCCCCTCCTCTGGCCGAATCTAGCGGACCACCGCGCTCATCCTACGGTTTGTGTGCGAGGAGTGTCAATCTGTCAACCACGCACATCCCCCCTGTGGCCGAAGTACAATGCCGGGTATGTAGTAATAGTTTATCCTGCGGCTTGCGAACGTTGATCATGTTCTGACTCGGGGCCACCCCCGGTGCCAGTGAGGACCAAGGAAGTGCCCGACTGGCCCCCAGTGTCCGATATCTACATACGCCGCTGCGCTCGGCGGAGGACGAAGGCTGACTCGAAGCCCGGTACTGCCGTGATCTTTTTGAATAAATATAGCCAATGCCGACATTTCATCACCGAGATGCATTGTCTTCTCGAAGGCTGCGCGCGAAGACCGTTCCCAAGCGGATTCCGCCAAAACGAAGTCCCCGGAGGCTCCCATGCCCTGTCTCCCCGCCTCGTTTGTGTCGTCGTCGATGACGACTCGTCGCTGCCATGGAGGAGGTAACTTGGAGCGGCTCGAGGTGGCAATCCCCATGGCATCTTCGAATTTCTCCAAGCACGTTTCCGGGTGTCTGACGGTGCAGCACCCGGGCCATGGTATCCCATTGGCTATCTATTCACATTCGCATCCACTCGCGGCCACGACGCCCACATGTGCAGAAGCAGAGTCTCCTCGAACTCGAACTCGAGCCAGGGCCTGCCCCTGGCGGCCCATACGGATACCCCCCGCAAGAACATCCCCGCTCGCACCGCCAAACGCTCGCTCTAGCTCCTCCACAAGCGGTATCTCCACCAGCCCCCCCGGCGTAGCTCCGTCTTCTGTGCGCGTTTGGGCAATACGGGCACTATCCGTGCCTTCTGCGCCTCAAGACCCTCCAGTGTCCCGATATACTTACCGCCGACGCGCGAAGGTCCATCAGACAGTGTCATTGGCGCGAGGCCTCAGGCCAGTTGGGCCAGGTGTTCGACGCCCTCCTGGACCGCACCGTCGACTGCGGGCCCAAACCAAGGTACGCGAGCAGGTGAGGTTCTCGAGGAACCGTAACTGGGCGTCCTGGCAGTGGTGGTAGGTATCCTGTCACCCATTTCCATGGTCGAGTCGAAGTCCAGCTGGAAGTGATGCATGGCGACGGTGAGGATGTTGCATGTGCCGTCACCTGTGGCTTGTTCCTTGTCGTAGGGAACGATATCCTCCACGTCGGGTCACTGCGACTAACCTCAGTCTGTTGTCCATCGTACGGGTCAATTGAGTTTGTAGCTGCTCACGTTGCCAAACGATGAGAAGATCTAGGCTGACATTCCACTAACTCTTGGACGAGGGCATGGCGAAAGCCTCCATCGGGATCGGGAACGAACAGGCGCAATACGAAAGCAGGGAGGGGCGGGCACCGAGATTACTCCGTCGCCTCGTCAGACACTGCTCCTCGACAGAAGGTTCGAGGCGGATGTCGCGATCCCCGGCCTGCGCAACAGCGGTGCCTAGATAGCCTATGGAGGGCCAACGACTCGGAAAAGCTGTGCGGTTTGAGGGTCCGCTATGGCTCGTGCCCGTTCCCAGAACCGTGACTAGAATAGCGGACCGTCAATAGCTGGGATGTAGCAATAGGCAGATGGCGCGAACCGTCTGGTAACTTCACCCACGACTCGGATACACTGGCCCTCAGGCCGGGGTCTTTGGTGATGTGTATCGATGACGACCGCAACCGTGAAAGTTCTCCGCACAAAGTTGTTCATCGGTGCTGGCCGCAACTTCGCTTTGGCCCATAAACCACGTCCTACTAATATGTCAGTGAAGGAGCGGAAAGTATTGCGATACATAGAGGTGTATGGTGGTAGACTTACTGACTGCAATGAACACCATGGGGATGTGTGGAGCCATAATGGTCGTCGTCGCTGCTTCAGTTCCTCCGAGAGTGATGCTGGGAACACGAACTACCGCAGTGTGGTTATGCCGGAGGAGTTCAGTGGTAACTAATCCGCCATTCGGATCTCTTTCCGTTTATCGTGCACAATTCGGGGCATTCCCCAACTGATTGAAGAATCGGAGGAGTGGCTTCTCGGATTGGGGTACTCGTCAGCCAGTATCAAAAACGAGCATCGGACACCTTAGGCTAAGTAACGACTAGCAGGATCCACATCATCGACATTGGTCAGTTGTCAGACAAAAATGTATAGCTTGACCGATAGCACGATGGCCATGTAGTCCAATATTCAGGCAGACAGCCTCGCCACCACCGGGGTGGATGAACATCGACTCAGCGACGGTTGCACTGGTATTCTCGAGTTACTAGCAGTGGGCTATCCGTCGTCCGCATCTGAGGTGGTTAAGGGGGAGGCCCCGTGTTGGTACGAAGGACTTGTCTCAGCGACTACGTCTAGATCGGCAAGAAAGGCAGCGCCACACAACAGAGAGTGTCATCATCAGACAGTAAAGACCCAAAGCCATAAGGCGCAGAACAGAGCGCGCAAGCAAATCATACTGCCGTACTCATGTGGGGACGATACAAAAAGGTCGCCCGCAAAGGTTGCGTATGGTTGTTAGGTACCAGACGATACCCTGGAGGCAGAACTTGATCGAAGTGCGAGAAAAGTTATGCTTCCAGTGTCTATCCGGTCACATTTTAGAAACCGAGAAGGGGGAAGGGGGACATACGTACAGTAGACTACGGTTAACTGGGACTGCAATCTCTGAATGGCTCGTCAGAACGCGGTGGACATGTAGCAGATTCTAGTTTCTCATATTGGCGAGGCACTCACAGTATATCCGCATATTTACTGCAAGAGTATGATAACTGCGGCCGCGGACGAAGAGAAAGTGCGTTGTATACCGGGATGTCGGGGCTCGGGAGTGTAATTTGAGCAAGTTGCCATAGGCGCCTGCCTTCTGCTTTGATACCACCACGAGTCACGACATTGGCACCACCACACTCTGTGCAGCATCCTCGACTCGGTCACTGTCTGCGCTGCGGTGTTCGCTGTTGAGCTTGGATAGTGTATATTCACTATGCCGTCTCCGCCTGCGGTCCGCGTCATCATTCGACTGCCCTACAATCGTCCGGAAGATGCACCGGCAGACCCTCCTCGGGTGCGTTTCATTCAGTCAGTTCCGGGACACATGGATCCATGCCGACCTTATTCATCATTTCTGCTTTTCCTCGCAAGTCTAGATAGAATGGAATGCTGACAAGGAGCACATACTCTGGGAGGTCATCGCGAAGAGTCGCGCGATAGAGGGCGCGGGCACCGATTGTACGTAACCAATCTTCATGCCATGCACGTCCACCACACTCCCCCAACCTATCCCTGACATCGAGGAATGACGACACAGGGAAGGGCCTCGCACAACACCTCCAAGTCCCCCTGCCCTACCTCCTCTACCGTGCCCAAGTCCGGTACGAAGAAGACCTTCGCGGCCTCCAAGGCCTGAATGGACTAGGCAATCTCGCCCTAGGCATCCGCACCGCAGCCCCTGCCTTCCCGTCCGACCCCTCACCCAGCCGTGCCAACGGCCCCACCCCAGGCGAGTACTCCCGCGCCCCCTCGAGCGTCACCTCCCCAGAGCCCACCCGCCCGCCACTCGCCCACCGCGAGTCCGGGACCGCGAACGCACACTGCGGCTCGCTGGCGTCGCCGACATGCAGGGACGGCACAGCGTCAACGACGGGAACGAGCACGCTACGGCCGCACATCGGCGTGCGTGCGCGGCTGAGCTCCCTCGGGCACGCGCACGGGCGCGCCCTCGCACAGCCGCGCGCCCCCAACGGCGCAGGAGGCGAGCACCCTCAGCGGCCCAGCGTGTACCCCATCACCACTGCGACTGCGACTGCGACGCAGCTCCCGACGAAGAAGGTCTCGTCGTCCACGATCACGCTCCAGGGCCCGCGGCGGGTGCGGTCGCCCGCGCTCCGGCCGCTCTCGCCTGCATCGTCGCGCGCGGGGTCATCCTCGGACGGCGCGAGCGGGGACGAGGAGGACTCGAGTGACGAGGACGAGAGCGACGAGGAGGCACGGAAGGCGGACGAGGTGGAGAAGCAGGAGGCGCTGGCGCAGAAGCTGCGGGACTTGGAGAGGCTGATGACCAAGGACGCGCTCGGGCTCGTTGCGGACCCCGTCGCCGCGCGCGCGAACGGGAACGGGCACGGGAGCAGGGGTGCGGGCAGGAAGCAGAGGGGGAGGGTGCCGCCGTCGGGCCTGGGTGCTTCGCTGTCGTCGTCGAGCGTCGGGAGGGAGAGGGAGCGGAATCAGAGCCTGTCGAGCGCGAGCGTCGACTCGCCGCAGGGGTCCATCCCGTCCATCCCCTCGCCCCAGGCCCAGTCCCAGCAGTACGCATACCCGTACCAGTACCAGTACCCGGCGGCCAGCCCCGGCACGCAGAGCGTCCACAGCCATGGCCATGGTCACCAGCGGCACCACAGCCAGGGCTACGGCGCAAGCCAGAGCGCGCACTCGAGCGTGTACCGGAACCCCCAGCGGTCTGCGTCGCACTCGCAGTCGCTCTCGTCGCACTCGCAGTCCTTGTCGCAGTCGCGGTCGAACTCGCACTCGCACTCGGACCCCCAGTCGCCCACGGGCATGACATCGCCGATGCCCATCGGCCGACACCTCGCGACCCCGGAGAAGACGTCGTCGCCGCCTGCGCTGTCGCCGGGCAGCGCGCGGGGCCAGACGGTGCACGGGAGGGCGATCCATAGAGACCTCGCTGCGGGGACGCCGTCGGGGAGCGAGGCGTCGAGCTTCAGCGACATCAGTGGTTAGTTGGTTTGTCTTTCGTACCTGTCGCGTGCCAGCCGTCGTTGACCACAAATCTTCGCTGTGGCAGACGCGAGCTTGTCGCAGTCGGCGCTGGAGAGCGCGCTGATGTCGAACATGTCGAATTTGTCGAATGTGCGCAGCGGCGCGTCGCGGATGTGAGTGTTTACTTACGCTGTGCCTGCACTTACCTCTGGTTGTGTATTGGCTGACCCGCGCGTGCAGGTCGTCGTATAGGAGCCGTTTACCGAGCAAACGGTCGTCGCGCGGCTGAGTTCTCTGTGCGCTGCTGGACAGCGCGTTGTACAGTTGACATAATTGACTGGTAGCGGCTTGTATATTGTATTTTCAATGATTCGCGGCGTTGTCGGTCGACGTTGTGAACCGCCACACTTTTCGGCGCAGTCACTCGTGCACGAGGATATGTATCTCATATGCAACCCGACGCATCGCGCAGCGCAACCATTTCGTCGCGCGCGTTCCTGGGCTGCAGCGCTACGCTCTTGCGAGCCCTCTTGCATGTTCTCGCATATTCCGAGCCTTGACCGCCCTCTCCATTGCTCTGTCACCGAGCCAGGGTACAGTAAGCATGTGCCGCCCATGCTAGGCGTCGAGCTCGCACATTGACAAAGCAGGAGGGCCGAGGACGACAGGACGGGGACGCGTAGGCGGGGAATACGCAAGCTGCAGCTGACTGCCAAATAAATAAGCTCGCGCACCTGTCGCGCGCCGGGCCCGCTTCCTCTTCTCTTACTTTCCGACGACGTGGAGCCCTCTCCATCGTACTCCCATCTCCCCGGGCTCTCGCATCTCGAACACGGGCCACTGCGTACACTGCCGCGTGCACAAAGCTCTTGGTTTCGCGCGCGTGCTCTCTCGTCGCTCGATCGACGGCGCCACACCTGCCCTTTCTCCTGCTCTCTCACCTACCACTTGACCCGATCCTTCGTAGCCGGCGTCGACATGGAGCTCACGTTCGTCACCGACCTCGGCGGGACGTTTACCGTCGAGATCGATCCCAACATGGAGCTCGAAAATGTCATGGCCCTCCTCGAGGCAGAGGTACGCTCGCCACCCGATGGCTCTCTCTTTCTCTCTTCCTCTTCCCCCCCCCTCGCCACTTTTGTTTGCCTCACCTGCTTATACACGCCGCTGTTGAAGTCAGGGATACCCGTCAGCGAGCAGAGCCTCTCGTACGAGGGGCGCGACCTGAACAACCCAAAAGCGACGATGGCCCAGTGTGGCGTCGGCGAGAAGTCGATTCTCTTGCTCCGGAGGAAGGTGCACGTCCCAGGCGCAAGCAGGTACGTCCTTCATCTACCTGCCTATCTAGTGGCGGGAAATGGGTGCGATGAGGGTCGCTTGCGGGCTGCAGGGCGGTCGAGCAGGACGCGGAGATGATGCGGCTACAGATCCTCGGGGACCCCCAGCTCATGGCGCAGCTACGGCAGGTGCGTGCTTCGTCCCCCTTCCCACTGTTCTCTTTCAGACCTCCGGGAATTCGTTTGGTTTACGCTGTCCCTATCTGTATCCCTATTCCTGCGCTTCAAACCCGCAGACGCAGCCGGAGATCCTGGACGCAGCACAGCACAACCCGGCCCGGTTCGCAGAGCTCATCCGCCAAACCCGCCAGCGGCACATGGAGGCCCAAAACGAAGCTGACCGCGAGCGCATGCTCCTCGAGGCGGACCCATTCAGCCTGGACGCACAGCGGAAGATCGAGGAGGCCATCCAGCAGCAGGCCGTGCTCGACAATTTGGAGCACGCGCTCGAGTACTCGCCCGAGTTTTTCGGGCGGGTGACGATGCTTTAGTATGTTGCCGCCTTACGCCTGTGTCGACATGGATTCTGATGCGTGGTGCGCAGTATACCCGTAGAGGTGAACGGACACCCGGTCAAGGCGTTCGTGGATAGCGGCGCGCAATCCACTATCAGTACGTCCCGCATTCCTCATCCCGTACCCGACCCACGCCTCCTCACTCCTTGGCCTTCATGATCCAGTGAGCCCGGAGACCGCAGAAGCGTGTGGGTGAGTGCTGCCCTGCTCCGATCCTGCCGTCCCGTCCGCACACTCAGCGCTTCCCCCCCCTTGTGTCCTTCCTTCTCCACTCTCTCTGCTCCCCCACCCCAGCATCATGCGCCTGCTCGACCGCCGCTTCTCGGGCATCGCGCAGGGCGTCGGCACGGCGCGCATCCTGGGGCGCGTGCACAGCGCGCAGCTGAAGCTCGCGGACCTGCACCTCCCGTGCTCGTTCACGATCATGGGAGGGCCGCGCGGTCGACCTGCTCTTCGGGCTCGACATGCTCAAGGCGCACCAGGCGTGCATCGACCTCGAGAAGAACGTGCTCCGCATCCAGGGCCGCGAGGTCTCGTTCCTCGCCGAGCACGAGCTGCCCGACAAGGCGCGCAACCCCGAGGAGGCGGAGGCGGAGGCCGCTGCTGCTGCTGCGGGTGCGTCTGGGTCTGGGTCGGGATTGGGATCGGGATCGGGGGGCACGCCTCGTTCCCTGGCGCGGGGAACACGCTCGGGGCCGCGCCTGCGCCGACGGGTGCGGCAGCTGTGGGAAGGGGAGGCCCGCTCGGGGGCCAGGCGGCGGTGCCGCCCCCGGCGCAGAGCGGGCATACGGAGGACAAGATCGGGATGTTGGTGGGTCTGGGTGCGACGAGGGAGCATGCAATCGCGCTTCTAGACGCGGCGGGGGGGAATGTGGACGTCGCGGCGTCGCTGCTGTTCCAGTAACGGTGTTGAAAACGCGGGTCGGGATGAACGTTGTGGAAAGGCGTTGTGCGCACGGGCGCGGACCTTACGACGAAGTACTGCCATGGTGTAACATAGACAAGTGCTGCTGTAGCGCGAACAAAGTCTGGTGGAATGTTGGAATGCTTCGATCCTTGCTCACCACGTGCGATCCACGTTGGGTGCGCCTGTGCAGCCTCGCAGGCAGGCCAAGAGGGTAGGTCGTGGAGCCAAGGGCCCGACCAACATTGGTCCTAGACGCCCCAGGATTGGTCCTGATTGGAGCGCGCGAGGTCATTAGACGCCCGAGTTGGTCGACCAATCTCGCGGCACGTGAGCCCCGAGAGTCCTCGCGCGGGGGCTCGAGCCTCCATACACCCGTTTTCAGACCTTCCAAGGCCACGAAAAATGTAGAAAATATATTCCAGAATTTCTAATATACACTCCCTTGAAAGCCGTTGGAAGGGAGGCCAGAAATGCTGCGCTAGAGCAGCAGATGAGCTGAATAGAGCATAGGTCAGCCTGTGCTGCAGAATGTTCACAGAAAGTACTGATAAAGACCTCATTTTAAATGTGTTTTTATGCCCTTTCAAAGATACCCAGCCGCGAGGAAAACAGAGCAAAATTGATGGAGAGAGCCTCGTCTCAAACTGAAGCTAAGCGCCCGCCCTCAGTATAGCTCGTTACAGAACTAATAAACGGATACGCGGCGGCGCGCGCGCCGCCGCGAGAAATAGCAAAAATACTACAAAATCTACCTAAGTTGTACCAATAATAGCGACTCGGAAACAAAGGACCTGGAGGGAAGGGTGAGATGTTGGTCCGGGGCAGGAGAGGAGCGCGCCTTCGGCGCGCGCGCACCCTGGGCATCTTTCGGGCGCTTCTAGGCCGCTGCGCGGCCCGAGCCCACCCTTGGCATGACCAACTTGCCGGCCAAGACGGGGAGCACGGCGTGCGAGTGCGATTTGCAGCCTGTTCCTCACCCAATCCCACATTCGCCGCCGCGTCGCTCTGCTCCTCTGCTTCACCTTCGTCCACGATGTGTCTTGCGCTCCCCTGGGAAGTCATCGAGAGGGTCATCGAGCACTCTGCCAACAACATCGCCACGCTGTATAGCTTCACCCTCACTTGCCGCCAGCTTCACGCTCGGAGCACCATGCTCCTCCTCCACCGCGCGTCGAGTTCAAGGATCGAGGCCAGATCTTTGATCTATGCGCCGTGCTTCAGGCCAAACCTCACCTTCAACCATGCGTCCGATCGGTCTCGGTACCCTTCGACGAATTTTCTCCCCACCCACTGCTTCGCATGCTACCCCATCTTTCCGAGATCGAACTCCGGCATGCTCGATTCTACAGGATAGGGGACGTCCCTGATCTCCCGGTCCATTCGTCTGTGCAGCGCTGCTGCCATCAATTCGGGAAAGGCATTCGAACCCTATCCCTCCACGATATAACATTCCGCTCGCCCTGGGACGTCTTGGAAATTCTGTTGTCATTCCCTGCGATCAGCTCTCTTTCATGTTCGGGACTCATGATCGCAGGTGATTACTTGCGTAGTGGTGTAAGCGAGAGATTGATAGGACGACTCTCGAAACGGTTGCACCTTCGGACACTGACTGTGAGCACTGCCGCCATCGCCCACTTTCTTTTTGGAGGATCGTTGCTAAAGGAAGTTGTTAGATTGGAGGAAACAACAGCGAAATGGTTACGACCTTGCTTGTAGAAGCGGAGAAGCACAGAGTCGCTACCCTCACCTACATTGATGGGATTTATTCCCTTCAGGCTAGCTATTGTTCGTATTCAAACTGCGTTTTGCCGTCCTCATTTGGAGCTGCTCTCATTGACTGTCGTAATATAGTTGGCAGATTATTGATAACGTCACTGTCGGATTGGGTTCACCTAACCTCCCTCACCTGGATGATTGACCTGGGCCCATTTGACACCCCGGACGCTTGCAAAACGACTATCAAACGTATCATCCTAGTCTTAAAAAAATTCCGTCCCACAAACCTGCGAGAAGTTACCGTGATCTTTGGCAATGTTGCACTCCAAACGCTTATCAATTTCACATTACCCTCGATTACGGAGCCAGTGTGTGCTGAGCTAGAGAAGACTCTCATCACATTCCCCTCACCCACGATTTTGTTCTTCCCTTGCCATTATCCGAAGAGGCCTCTCACTTGCGTCCGCCAAAATGATTCGTGGATGGCACATAAGTTCTGCAACTTCTTCCCGGCATTTGTGGAACGCCATGCACTCAAAATGGATGCTGAGTTTTGTACGTACTGCTCTGCCATCGTTCAGCTTAAAGTGTGGTGAGGCTAATGGACTATGCCGAAGCAGGGTATGAGGGGTCGATGGCAAGATGGCCCCATTGGGTTCTTCAATCCCAATTGTTGTGTTCGGGGACAGTTGAATTTCGCGATTTGGACACTGTGGTTGTGAACCGGGATCGCGCAAGTGACCCAGGTCGCAGTGTCGATTGATGGGAAAGTGCTATGCTGGAGGCCAGAAGATGGCCGTGAATTCTTTCGTCGCGTACAGTAATAAACCGTTCCTTGGGAAGACAATTTTGTCAGCCCGCTGGTGCTGTCCCCTACCTATTTGTTCAAAATCAGGGTCGATAATATCTATGAGCTACTTGGTTTCTGCCTTAGGGTAAAATTCTGGGACATACCATGAGGATTCAGAGGAGATCGAATCCCATCTCCATTTTCGCTGTTATCGGGTCTGCATGGGTCCTTCGGAATCCTTGATTTTGGCTAATGCCGGGTTATTTTCATCTAAGCGAGAGTAGCCGAAGATACGCGAGACACAGAAATGGCAAATAAGCCTGTTGGCGCTCGGCCCAAGGAGCGAAGGACCCATGTACTCAAAGAAAACATTCGTCATTTGTCTGTACAAGCACGCTACCGCTTCAAATGCTCTCAAAAGCAACATATACTTCATTTATAGGTCCAGGGTTCAGTTTGGTTGCTGGAGCTCGCGTCGATCATGAGCAACGCCCCGGTCGCACTACAAGTTTCCCCCCCGAAAACAAGGGATTGGGGCACTGAAGAACAACAAGACTACAAGGCGGCCTAAGAATTGACATTTGAGCACATATAATACAACGCAGTACACTCCAAACCAACCTGGACTCAGGGGAACAACTGGACAGCGAGAAATGCTGGTCTTCTGAAGGACCGATGCTTTCCGAAGGACCGGTTTCAAGTTATTACTGTACACCATCTGGTTTCTGCCAATCAGGCCTGAATCAAGTACACTTGCAGTCCTGTTGGTTAGCAGTCATCGGTTTGGGAAAGTTCATGTACCATACGTTTCGTGTTCCCGTTTGTAACTTACGGATTGCGAGACTCAATATACGGAACGCGCATGTCAGGGAGAAGACCGAAAGGAAACTAGGCTTACTAGGCTTACGAGCAGCGGCCCATCCCTGATGACCTCGCGCTTGCTGCTCTTTGGGTTTCTATCAATGGGCTACCTAGTTGCATCACCCGCGGAGCGTCGGGGCGGGATGTGAGTATAAAAAAGCTAGGTAGTTCGTGATTCCGCGCATCGGAACGCAAGAGGCAATACAGATGAGCAACCGTCACGTCCAGTTGGAAAGTGCTGACTTCCCGTGGACAACGAGCCTCCGAGGGATCACGAACCTATCAGCGGATCAGCACGAGCCACTCTACTGACTGGCGATGGGACTGATCGTGCGTACCAGGTGTCTCTCAGTAACAGCCAGAAAGCGTAAGTGCCTGCGAGACGCGGGCGGGCAGTTGACCACGGCGCAGAAATGGGTATCACGGGGAGACCTCCCACTCAGAGGGTGGATGCGTACGTCTAGGATCCACGAGCAATCAATAGATGACAGACCGGGGCCATGTCAATGACGCACTGACTAGGCACGGCGAAACCGACGCACCACTGGACTAATGTCATGCGTGGTCAGATTCTTTCGCTGGCGCACGCGGAACCATAGAACGCCAGGTTGATAGATTCGATTGTCTAGTAACACATCTGGGAACAATTAATCTTCCAGCCAACAAGATGGCTAGACCCGGAAACACGAACCTATTCCAGGGACGTAAAGCTACGAGTTTACTTCGTCTGCGCCATCAGTGTGTTCAGCGTCCGTGCGACGACCCCGACTGCCTCTCGCACTAGGTCCTTGTCCTCAGCCCGAACGCGACACATGATCCGGCCTTCGAATTTGTCGGGATGAAATCGGAGCATGGCATCGCGCAGACGTTCGCGACGCTCCTTCTTCGACACGTCCGGGTCGCCGTCGTCGTCGACGGAAGAGGGGAGAAGGAAGTCGGAGATTGCGTCGACGGTGAGGTCCTCGAGGCGGAGGGAGGATGACGTGCGGGCCTTGTCCCCGTATACATGATATATCGGCCAAGGGACGTCTGCGAGGCCGAGGGTAGGCTCGTTGGAGGCGACGGGGATGCTGGTTGCGAGGAGGGTCTTCCACCGTGTCTCGTACAGCTCGCGCATCTCCACCGCACGCAGCCGCTCTCGCTTCATCCTCCGTTTCCTTCGCTCCTCCTCCTCAGCGCGCTCCAGGCGTTTCGTCTCCTCCCTGATCGCCTTCTCTCTCGCCTTGCGCGCGTCGTGTTCCGCCTGCTTCCGCATCCGCTCCTCATGCTCAGCGGCGTGCTTCTTCCTGCAAGGGCGTATCCTTCAGACCCAACGCAGAAGGAAGAGAAAAGACACTACTCACCTCCACATCCCCGCCCGTATCCACTCCGCGTAGTCCTCGTCCTCCATGTACCGGGGGTCAACATCCAGCTCGTCGTCCATCCGCTCCATCCCGCCTCCTCGCCACCGCCGCGGGACATGCGCATACGAGTTGAACGATGCCTCCACGGAGTCGAGCCGGTCGTCGTCCCCCATCGCCCCCCACATCTTGTCCCGGAACCGCTCCTCCTCCACTTGGGCCCGGATATGGTCGTAGTCCGGCTTGTGCGCGCGGTGGCTCCCAGACGTCGATGGCGCAGGTTGTGGCCCGTACTCGGCGTCACTGTCTCCAGTATCGTCCAAAGGAGCCGTGTCTTCCGTGCGATGTCGTTTACGCGGGTGGGGGTATCGCTCGTAGTCATCGTGGTCGTCGTCATCTCGACGACGCTTCAGCTTGGCCGCCTTGCGCGCAGCTTTCCTTGCCTTCCGTAGGTCATGTTCTGCTTGCTCTGCTGGAGTTCGCTTCAGTTTGAGCTTGCTAGCAGGCATGAGAGGGCGAAGACAGCAGATGGTAGGTGCACCAGGTGCAGGCGCAGCCCTGGCGGCGAACGTGTGGCTGGTCGTCTGTAGACGCCCATGGGGCAGAAGTTGACCGAAATGGCAACTCAGACGCCGAAAACTTCAACTCGCCTTCGGACCACCCTCCTTGCCACGAACAATACGTCGAGATGGTTTCCTCACGCCGGTTGTGCAGTCACAGGCGCATACTAGTGTGCACACTCGCACTATTTCTTCTTCCTCTGAATGGCCATCACACCGAAATTTCCGTCACGTCACGCGTACAGCATCTCGCCAGCTGGCAGCCTGAGCGGACTCGGAGCCATGTGAGCACCGACCAACCATTTCGTCCTAGGATTAAAATTTTGGGCTATTTAACAGTCTAGTATACGCAGCTTGATCCGTCTCGAAATATCTGCCAAACCTCCCCGCAGTTTCTGGTTTCGAGCGGTTCCTCTCGTGATGTTTCGTTCAAGACGAGTTCAGCGCTTTAGGGTATGATAACTCTGTCATCGGTCTTATTCCATGCATCTCCAGATAGCTGATTTTCCAAGCTCCAGGCGTCGAAGTGGTCTCGTCCTGGACGTACAAGACATCGCTACGTTACCGCTGCCCCGGGCCCTCGTCCTTCTCCGACACGCTCACGGTAGGGTTCCGCGCGCGTGGTGGCACCGTTATCGCGCAGGAGACATGAATGACGAAAGCAGCACGCGTGTCAGCTTCGGGCTCAGGCGAACAGCTCGGCCCTTGACGTGAACAACAGCTTCTCCTTGCGGTCGACGGAGCGGAATCGATAGGCGAGACGATCAACTCCACCATGTTCTCGCTCTTCCCCGACGTTGAAGGACCGGCCGATCGGTTTGGCATCGACGTTGCGGGGGTGAATGGATTGCCCCTAGTAGGCTTCTAGAAATTGGGTACGGACTGGTTCTGGTGGACTCCGGTTGCAATGGGACCTGCGTTCTTCCCCTTCCCGGGCAGGAACAGCCTGGTATATCCTCCAATAAGGCGCACTACTTGTTTACCGTAGGCTCGGGCACTAATCGTACATTTATAGGAGGTCGTGCCCCTTCACCGCGTCGCCGGTGCGGAACGAAATAAATCCTATACAGGGACAATCTACTGCTACCAGGTGGCAGGAGACGCCGCCGTCGGATGTTTGCTCAATCGTTCTGGCCCTGGTCGCTAAGGTATTTGGACTACACCAACCAGTGGGTTTCTCTTATCCGCATGTCGGCTTTGTGCACTTATCGCCTGCGACCTCAGAATGATGGAGAATCTCGAGTCTTTCGAAGACGTGGGCTTGGAGCCAATAATCATGGCCGTTTGGCCAGGCAATTGCTTCCCTCCGGCGTTCCCTTATTTTGTGTACCCTACGCTCACACTCGCATCTTGCCGGCCGTTTGCTTTCAGGGTACTCACTGGGAGGTCGAAGTGGTCCCGAGCAATCTTGCAGAAGTACCCAGGAGGCGAAACACCAGCACCCAATCTGTCTACTCTTTCCTGGGGGCGAGGAAGTCAAGAAGCGCTGACCCCGCACATGTTCTAGACCGGACCCTGTCCAGAGATTGACTTCGTCATTGGGGACCCTGAAACCAGCGCGTCAGGTAAGCATCCCATTGGCCCAGACCGTCAACTATGAACTTCACCCGCGAATGTGTGGTGGCGACATAGCGGCTGGAACCCTTCGAACTGCGCTTCGTCGAGATCTGAAACGAGGTGTGTCCCGCGACCCAATCAGAACAGCGACGCAGGTCTTCGGTGCCGCACCATCGAAACCGTATCGCGACGTATCTGATCTTCGTCTCTCTCTCCTCCATGTAGGACTTCTTCGCCGCTTGTGCATGGGCGCTCCCCGCCCCGTTCAAGTGACATTGTCTGTGCTCACGTTGGCGTCCGCAATAGATATCCGTACCCCTGGCACGACTTCCTCGGCAGCCTCTCCTCCGACCCCCTCCAAATCCGTACGTCGATGGCGACGTCTCTCTTCTCGTCGTTCCGATCACCTGACGCGTCGGGCTGTAAGGTTCATCGCAGCACCGGATGTAGGAGCGGAGGCCCTGATCTCGCCCATACTGCCGTCCTCTGGTATCCATGTATGTTAGACGCAAGGTGAGCGAGTCTAGAAGCAGCGTACAAATGCCTGCGAGGTGCAACTTGATTGGTCCGTGGCTTGATTCTACTAGAACGCATCGTTTTACGATTCATTCGCAGCGTGCCGCGCTCGTCCAGTTGCAATGGCAATCGATCACAGTAGAACAACAATTGAGCGTCGTTTCAGCGGAATGGGATGACATACTTCCAGGTATGCTGCCGCATCTTGGGTACGTGCTTGTCCGAAACCGAACGCTTTCCTCAGGGCGACTATGCAGTCGCTTCCGACGGTTCCAGTAGAATCGATTGGCCAACGGTAGGGGTGTCATCTCATTGGATGAGGCAGCATAAATACAGACACTGAATCTCGGCGGGGATCTCTGACCAGGTTCTGCGGCAGACGCCGCTCGAATGAACGGGTCTGGAACGGGACAGTGGCAACGTATCCGCCTTGATTCCTGCGCACCGTTGTTGCAGCGAGGTTCCCATTGGTCGTCCAGACAGCCGACTCCCTTTCATGTAGCGCATGGATGGTATCCAATGGGTGCGTCTTCGTTTGTGTCTAGGAGAAGCTTCTATGGCCAAAATTGAGCGTTCCGCCAGAAGCCGGACCTAATCTCCTTCGAGTACGTGTTACCCGGGCCCCTTACCATGGATGTGGCACGTCGCCAACATGTTATTCGGCGCCGGCTCAATGATCAGGTCTACAAGCTACGACGTCCAAAAGGTACGCGGCGGCAGTCCGTCTCGTCTGTCCATGTGCTCATTTGGGTTTGGGGGCGCTGTACACTTATTCTGCACCGACCTGAACGACAACTATCGCCCGACTTGGAGCACCGTGGCTTTCAGCCACCCGTTCGTCACGCTCCGGCGAGGCTTCCGCCAAGGTAAGTAATGCCACTGACCCTCACTCTCGTCTCCTCCTCTTATCGTAGGGTGCGGACTGGTGAGAATATGCGATGCTCACTAATCTCCAAAATTATAAGTACCGTATTCGACGTCTGAATCCACTATCGGAAGATTCGGAAGTGCACACTTGGGATGCGGGGCGCAGTATATGATATGTTGAAACATAATATTTCGGAAAATTTTGTCCACGAGTATAATGTCTACCTCAGTGAGCTCCGACATAAGAAGATAGCATGACGATGGTGGCAGGGGCGAAAGGCAGCCAAACCGACCTCGAATAAACGCCAGCGCCCATAGACTGAAAATGGAAATTCAGACGCCGAGGCAACATCCGGGCCGAGTCCGTCGTCCAATCGGATGTCCCCAAATGGTCCTTGGCTGTGCACCACGACACTCAAAATCCTCGTCTCTACCCACCATCCTCCGTCAAGGTAACATATTCAGGTATACCCATTAGCCCTAATGAGCCTAATTAATACCACTGTAGGTCAGTGACAGCTTGAACTTTGCGACATCAAGTCGCCATCCGTTCATGGCCACCACTATCACAGTATGTATCACTGTATGTTCATTATCCGGCTCAGCTTGAAGGATAAACCTCCTTGTGAACTTGGGGATAATATTATAGATGCTTATTCCTCCTGTATGCACGAGCGATGTGCGTGTCCCTCCCATTCCGAGTCCCAGGGTACCGGTGGACATCTTCCAAGAGATTGTCCTGCACCTGCAATTCGAGGACCGTCTCAATGTCTCTAGGCTTTCCAAGGATATCTACGCCGCTATTCCTCCAAGACACAGTCGCGTTGTGATTGTCTCTATTCACCGGCTCGCCTCCTTTGCGGCATATATTTCCCATGATGTCTCTGTTCGGGCATCTGGCCTCCGATCACTTCACCTTCATATCGACCATCCACTCCCGGGTGAGGAAGAAGCCACGCTTCTGGAAGCTCGCCGCAATACCTCGTTGATTCTAAAAAATGCAATCAACTTGAACGAACTCTTCTGCCGGGGCGACGCCGCTTGCAGTCTTCTCCCACAAACCCTTACCACATCCAGGCGACTCTCGCACGTCAAGCTGCAAGGTCTCCCGCCTGCATTGACCGGAAAGGAGCCAACCAAGAGCTTCTTCCCTCCTACTGTCCGTAGCATCCACGTTATCCGCTGGTATCCTCATATCGTCCACTCCCTACCTCTCGGCTGGATTCTGCGCCAAGTGTCCCATCTGCCCTCCCTCGACACTCTCACCATCGAGCACCACGGTTTCTCCTCATTCATGCTCAGAGATGACGACCACCCACAGCAACATGGCGAACAGTCATCATCGGCCATGGCCCTCCCCGTCCTGCCCTCCGTGCGCACCCTCAAACTACAAGGCTGTTCACGGGGAGTCGTGCACCCTCACTTTGTGCCCAAGCTCGCACAGAGCCTCCCCAGCCTTACCACACTCCACCTTCACCGCGTGGCGCTCCCCAACCACAGTCGCTACTTCGAGTATGCCGTGGACCACCTCGCCCTCACCGACCTCCCCTTCAAGGTCGAGGGCAACCGCGTGCCTTGGAAAATCCGACGCTTCACCTACGCGCTCGGCGCCGACGCGGACCGCCGCGATTTCTCCATCCCGCACTGCCGAGTCGACCTCAGCTACGTGCTCTGCATCAGCATCAGCGCACCCGTCATCGCACCGCGCATCTGGGATGACCTGGTTTCTAACAGTTGGGACGTCCGCCTCCTCGAGCTCGAGAGCTCAGACACCAGCTTCTCGGAGCTTGTCACCCCGCTCGTACGTGCCTGGGCCCTGATCCCTCCCCCTCTGTTCTCGTCTCAGCATGCACGCACATGCACACGCTGACCTCCGACCTTCTGAACCGTAGGTCGATCGTCCGACGACGGACGGTCCTGCGGACGTACCGCTGACATGTCTAAGCGTCTCCGCGCGCGAGCTAGGTGTCCCTTGGGACTCAGAAGGATCCTGGGAGCGCGTGCGCGACGATTTCTTGCAGGGGACGAGCACGTATTTCCCCTCCCTCCGCTATATCGCGATCGCGACCCCAATCCAGCCCGCCCATGTCTCTCCTGCTCCCGTCTATCCTGGTGACGATATCCTCGTCTGGACTTGGTGGCGGGTACACCGAGGCGGCGGTGGGGAGGTCGTGGAGATCAGGGAGATCCCTGTGTGGGAGGGTCGGCGGGTGCGCGAGTTTCTGCGGAACGCGGACGCTAAGACAGCGGATGACCTCGACAGTGACCTCGATCGTGCGTGTCTCTGACGGTCAATAGTGTGCCTTTGTTTCACTTCTCTGCGCACAACGGGATTGGGTCGTAGACACGGACGCATGTGTGTGCCACCGCCGCTGACCTTTCTGCATACGCGATCCAACGAGGTGCTCTTCTGTTCCACTTCGCCTTCGCTGAGCACATCTTCTCGGTGCGACTCTGAGCTTCGTACGACACGAAATGGTTGACAAATGCATCAAACTACTGCTGTTTGCACACCTCAATAACAGCATGTTATCCTCGGGCCCGGACCTACCTATGCAGCATTCTCGAAGGGTACGACGGAGTGCATTGAACTCTCCGAACTGATCATCCTCGGTCCCAGCGGACAGCCGAGCGATTATGACATCGTTGCAGCATTCGCCCGCCGCCCGCCCGAGGTACAGTAGTGCTCGAATGTCTTTCGTGCGCCAGCGATACACGAGATTTGAGTCATATTTCCCACATGCTTCGCGTTGCTTCCATCTTGCACATCAAGCGCTGGTGCTGGCGTACGGTCTACACCGTACGAGGTCAACGGTTCATCGCCACTTCCCGCTCTCCTCTCGTCATGTAATCAGCATGCATCTCTCGCTGCTCAAACCTCCTTCCGCCATTTTGGCAAGCTCTGTCCTCTCGGGCCTTTAACAATGCCGAGCGGGATGCTGTTGCAGCAGGCCATGTGAGGCATCTGCGACGACCGATTTTCAGGTAGTGCCCAAACGGTTCTTCTCTTCAAGTTTCGCCGGAAGCCCTACTTTGCTACGGCCGTTCGCATACGGAACGGGCTGAACACTATTACTGTCCATCGCGCCTACGGACAAGGACAAGAGATCAAGACACGGCAATTTCAGGTGAGGCGCGCTGAGCGAAGCTCGCATCGAGATCTATGCATCTCGGAAGTACTGACTTCCCTGCTTTCGTCGCTGATGGGGCGCAGCTTCGTCAGTCCAACCTCGCTGCTCTGGTTCTAGCTGGTGCGAGTCCCGAGGACGCTTACTGACGTCTCAGGCGCCTCTGTCGGTACAGCTGCTGCGACGGCGTTGTGTCCGGCTTCCTCATTCAGAGGGCGTGCGCTAAGCACGCCATGCGGCATCTTCTGACTTTTTTTTTGCAGCTGTTCGTGTCACGGAAGCACGAGTTTGCTCCTGTGGAAGCGGAGTGTCTCAACGAGTGGTGAGTTCCCCAGCGCAAACGATCTTCGCTATCTTCGCTTCGTGTTGACTTCTACATACGACGAAACGTCCGTGTCAATCTAGGAAGCGCCGAAGCGCTATGCACTGTTTTCATCCCGCGCGGATCTAATGATGTGCGCGTATATACTCCTACGCCTGGGCTCCTCGAGCCGCGCATTCCACTCCTGCGCCGCGCCCGCGTTGTATTCATGGAGGGCAGCACAGCGCCGTCTCACGTTCTCCACCACATAGAGCAAGCGTGTGTACCCCTTTCCGTCCGGAAACGTCGAATCGTGTCAAGGGAATTGTGTCTAGGTTAAGAGTGTGTCATGAGCGTCCATCATGATTCTAACCACATAATTGTGATCAGGCACCAAGAAGGTTCAAGGGTGCTATGATTAGCTCGTCCACGAGACTCTCTGCTCTCGAGATTCAGAGCCGCCACCATCTGCCAATTAATATTTGCAATTCGTTATGTGACATGGCCAACAGTTGGAGGTTCTCGCTCATAGTACGGCGAAGGTGCATAGCTTGGTCACAGAGTGTGTACTCTAGAGTAGAAGTGCTGGTCGCTCTTTTGGCATTCAAACTAGCGAAGATGAGTACGCATGACTTTCTGCGCTCCTCGTAAGTCATTGACATCCTCGCGGCATTCGTTGTTCAGCGGCACCAACCATCGTCCTCGTGCAACTGCGAGTCTTACTTGGGTGTCGTTAGTAGGAAAAGCGATAAGTAGGTCGGAAGACGAAGGGACAAAGTCGTACTAGCTTCCAACTCGTGTCTGAAATGAATCGCAACGACTGACGTCCAACTTCCGATCCTTCTAGCAAGGTGAACGACGTACTAGCCCAGATCAATTGTGGCACGCACGCGCAATTGCACCGCAGTCAGAATGTCTTGCAAGGTTTCAAGCCACTCAGGTTCCCATCTGAATCTACAGCCTGCTGACCGCTGTGGATGTCCACCCAGAGCTCCACCATCTGCCAGTTGCGCTCACGCCAGTTGGAGCGTATTCTTCGTCGTACGACTCGGACAACGCTACAGAATCTTGCATGCACTGAGTATGCGTATGTTGATTTTTTCTCTGCACATATAACGCTGACCAGTGCAAGTGGACCTCATCCCTCATTCTCATCATGACCATGGTGATGGATGTACCTCTTCTCTCAGCCGTCCTGGCAACCTCAGCCATCTTGTTTTTCGCCTTACGGGACCTCTTCCGACGCAATGGAAAGGGACATCTCCCTCCTGGCCCAGTCCCTCTCCCAATCCTCGGTAACATATTAGACATTCCCCGGTCCAGCGTTGGTCTTGCTTTCTCTGCCCTGACCAAGAAATATGGTACGTCCGAAATGTCATTCGTTGCATTGGACAGTACATGAAGACATTTTACACAGGTGATATTGTATATTTCAACGTCCTTGGCCAACCGGTGATCGTGATCGGTTCTATCAAAGCGGCCGTAGATCTCCTGGACAAGAAGTCAGCCAACTTCTCCGGACGTCCCGTATCGGCAGTCACCAAGCTGTCAGTTGTTTCCCGTCCTCTGATGCCCTCCTCCGAAGGCTGACAGCGCTCTCTCCAGGGCTGGCTTGGAGTTCATGTTCGTCTTCAAGCAGTATGGCTTACAGTGGCGTCAACACCGCCGCACGTTCCATCTGTCATTCGGCATCGACCGTGTCGCAAATTACCGGCCGATCCAGCTCAACTCGGCCCGTCGACTACTGACGCGCCTCCTCACCTCCCCGCACGACATGCAGAAGAACATAAATATGTGAGCGGCCATTCTCTCTCCTCACGGCCCTCAGGGTTTGAGTCCGAACCTCGTTGCTGATACGTATTCCAGGCTTGTCGCAGACACAGCGATGAAGCTCGTCTACGGGATTGACGCTGCAGTGGACGATCCTGAGTGTGAGATGGCCAAGGCGATCGAAGCGTTGCGAGCGTTTGTGGAGACACTGCTGCTCCCTAGCGGGCACTTGATCATGGATATATTCCCCTTCCTCCGACACCTCCCGTCGTGGCTCCCGGGCATGCACGTGAAGAGGGTCGTCGAGACCGGGCGGCGTGCGGTGCAAGGTGCTCTTGACAAACTCGACAACATGTCCACTGCAGCCAATGTGAGCCTATTGCTCTGTTTTTCTGGCCTTCATCCTTTACCGTCGAGGCTCATGCGTGGGGCCGTCTGTCTCTATCCTTGACTGCGCAGAGGGAGGGCCGCGCCATGGACTCCATGATGACGCGACTTCTTGCGGATGCCGGTGCAGACGCTCATACGGCCGCGATGAAAGAGCACAATCAGCACGTCGCCGCTACCACCCTGCTTGGTGCGTGCATAACGTTCAACCTGAGCGCATGTTTGCCGACACGCTGACTTTGACCCCTTGAATCCTGCAGCAAGCTCAGAATCGGCAAGTCGATGAGTGGTGCTCTCGTACCACGCCTCTCATGCTCATCGCTCCACATTTTGTTCACAGACGCATACGATGATGGAAGTTTTCTTCCTCGCCGCGGCAATGCACCCGGAATACCAGAAGGCGGCCCAGGCCGAGCTCGACGCCGTCGTGGGACCTGACCGGCTCCCAGAGTTTTCCGACTACGACCGCCTCCCCTATACGCGGGCTTTCATCAAGGAGCTCACTCGGTGGCACACGGTTAGCCCGATGGGAGTACCCCATACGGTGGTGGACGACGACGAGTACAACGGGTACTTTATCCCAGCGGGCACGATCGTCAACGTCAACATATGGTGCGTTCCAAGTTCATGTCTCTGTTCTCTGATGATACTGATCATGCACGTACATAGGTCTTTGTCCAGAGACCCCGAAGAGTATCCCGACCCGTACGCTTTCAAACCGGAGCGTTTCCTCGCAGAGAACCCGCCCAGAGACCCCAACGACTACATATTCGGCTTCGGACGGAGGTTGGTTCTTCGCCTCACGCTTCTCGCGAGTGGACGTTCGTCTGACACCCTCGACCCTCGCAGGGCTTGTCCGGGGAACCACTTCGCGACCGCATCGCTCTTCATCTACTGCACGTCGGTGCTGCACGTCTTCGACATCATGCCTCCCAAGGACAAATACGGCAGGCCGGTGGCGCTGGAGTACAAGGCGAAGGACAACCTCATTCCGTACGTCTTGGTCCATGATGCCCAAGCTAACGGTGGTCAGAACTGACGCGTATCCTGTGAGCACAGGCACATCGAGGGATATGAATATATCATCATCAAGCCCAGGTCTGCCGAGGCGGAGCGCTTGGTGGCTGACTTGATGCTCTAGAGCAGTCATTGCGATTTTCTTGGTCTGTCCCCATCGAGGAGAGTCTCCGTCGAAAGAATAGAAGCAGGACGGCTGTGGTGTAAACAAGGCATTCAGAATAAGTAGCACTGTAAATGTTTCGACTTTGATGAATATGGTTAGCCGTGAATATCATGCTTAGAACCACGATCGCGACATCGGAGACATCTTAATCTTGCATGAATTATAGGGTGCCATCAGGAAAAAAAAAAATCGGCTCGCCAACGACTGCGTCCAACTCTGCGATGCAGCATCACGAAGCACTTGCAGAAGGTTACTGCGAACATCACCTAAAGTCGACCCCTCGCAGGGTCCCTAGCCAACTCGCATGTCTGAGTCCCTCAAGCTATCATCCCGGAGGAAACCCCTCAACGCGTCAAGTCAAAACCCTCGGCCAAATAATCAACCTTGGTACTTGTACACCATCAGCCGCTGCACGCCCCCGCAATACTCGTTCCCCTCTCCACGCGGCAGCGGACACGTGGAGTTGCACTCGCTCTCCGGCGCGCCGTGTGCCCCGCCGGCATACCCGAAGCTGCACTGGCAGTCGCTCGCGTTCTCGACGCCCGAGAATGGCATCCCGACGTGCGTGCAGTAGTTGATGCACTCGTCGACGAGGTCGAGGTTCGACGCGAACGTCGTGTGTACCGGCGCGGCGAAGGCGGGCGTGCTCGGGGTGTCAACGAAGCACCCCTGCAAGCTCCACGCTCCAGGAGCGAGTGCGGGCGACTTGTATATCTGCAGAGCGCGCACTCAGCGCGCGGTGTTAGGGCGTGCCCACGGATGATGGTGCGAGAGGAGCGCACGGACCTGGATGCGCCACGAGCCTCCGCACGAGAGCGTCGCGTCGCCCGTGCACGCCAAGTCGCAGTCCGAGGAAGGCGCCGCAGTGGGCGTGCCGACGAGGCCGGTGCCGCAATGGCACTCGTTGCTGTACTCGACCCCGGCGTACGCGTAGTTCGCGGCGTCGCACCGCTCGATACAGGTGACGGGCGTGTTGTCCGTGTACTGCGTCGTGACAACATGGGCGAGGACGCGGGACGGGACGTCGACCGCGCAAGGATAGACGGTGGTCCAGTTGAGCGGAATGGTAGGGATATTGAACGCGATGCTCCAGTGGGCGGAGGCAATGACTGCAAAGACGAGGACGAGAAGCTGGACCATGGTAGTGAGATGGATGGAGGGGCTTTCGGCACTGACGCAGGTTTTATTATGCACGGTGATCGGGGAAGAATCTCAGGGACAGGAACCAGTGTAAGATTCGGCGAGTCTGAGGCTTCGTCGATCCTGGGAGGCTGATGCCGAGACGTCGGCTAGAATCATTAGACTGACATTGAGAACAGAGGGACGTACCATCCAGAACGACGTGCCCAGCGCAAGCCAAGCATGGGAGCTCTGAGGGCATTGATTACTTCACCGTTCGTGACGGTCGTGGCAAGTTTGAAAGGGGGTTCGAGGACTTGCGGGGTCCAATATCAGCCCCAGGTGATGCCTCGCCCTAGTCATATGAAAGTTCGGATCTGCCAATGCGGCCGTAGGAAGGGAATAGATAGACAGGGGGGGCCGAGAGCCGTGGCACGAGCTGAGTGACTCATTTATGGCACATTAATCGGTATGGATCTGCATGCCCATACTGCCTAGGCTGCATGATAGTATACGAAGGGATTAACAGACCAAGGGAGAAGAGCAGGGGTATAACTCGGAGCCTGACGCATGAGAATCAGTGTAGACAGGCAACTCACCTTGAAAGGATTTTATGATACACGAACTTTGGAATAACCTCCAGCCCTCTGCTATTTTCCTGACTCGCCACTCCAAAAAAGCCCTCAGGCTGAGTCTTCCGTTGATGAGTATGCTATGCCGCCAGCCGGAAAACCATGTACCTGGAGTCCGATCTGATGACCTGGAACTTGTTCGCATGTCGATCCCCTTCTCCCGAGTCCACTTTCTTCTTTCCATTCTATTTCGATTTGTTGCTATATACCGGCCTCATATTAGCAGTAGCGGTTGATAGGATGCTTTCCGAGCACAGCAGCGTACGCCACACGCCCTCGCGATCGCATCTCGGATGGTCGCAGGAGAACGGTTAACATTCTAACTTCCGAGAGGAACTTGCGCCCGCAGAGGGGTTTTCAGTGTCTTCGGTTGGAAATTCGGTCTGAAGTTGGTAGGCAGCGAAAGCGGGTATAATTCCGGTTGGCCTGTATGTTTCGTCGTGGTACAGGAGCAAAGGGATGAGAACAAAAATACAATGATCGCGCATCGTATCGTACGTCGGGAACTCCCGGTGAACAGCGCCGAATGCCTCCTGTTCAACTCCGGCTGCGACCACCTCAATCAATGACATTTCTTTTTTGATTCTGACCTCGTCTCTCGCTCCCCAACTGTGTTTCTCGCCTCTCGACTTCGAAGTTCGACTTTTGTGTATTTAATTATATTCCGTAGATGATAGACTCATCTCGCCCCCAGACTACATACAAGGCCGAATCCGGTCAGCTACCACCACCACAAGGCTCTTTCCACCACCACCCCTTCTGCACTCACTCTCCTTGCCGGCAAGCTCGGCAGACCATCGGGCCTCCTGATTTCCACTCATCGAGCCTGATGTTGAGGTCTATCACTGTGTCCCTTGTCTTCCAACTGAACGCACAGCGAACGAGACGCGCTGATGCGGGAGAACGTATCAGATCACAACTTAAAGCTTGCAGGTGAAAGCTCTATACAAATCAGAGGGGATGCATTATATACGACTGAGAGTCGGGACTGATATAGATACTAGAAGGGGGGGGAGGGATGGACGACGGTGCGCTGGGGTATCGGCGTCGGCGTCTGCATTTTAGCTGAGCCGACGAGCGTTTCTCCGAGTGTCCGTGGTCCCGGGCCGCCTGTCGCCAGTATGACCTAGCGACAACGCCCACCGCAGCTCGGGCTGTCTCCTATCATCACCATCTCTTTCATTCTAGCCGCTCTCTGATGTCTTTCTATGGATAATTTGGGAATACAATGCCTCACCGCGGCAATCTTTGAACTCAAGTTGAACCGGATCTGGCAAACTTGCGCACGCAGCTGACTGTCGTTCTTCAGAGGCAGGCGCCAAGGGGCGGCCTGAGGTATCATGTGAGTCAGGCTATCCTTGAGACCTTGAAGTAGTAACACTGGACGGTCGCTTTGTCGCAGTTAGCACTCAACGGTAACTAAGACTGCTGGCGAGTCCTTGATCGGGCACAGCTGGTGTCAGTGAACATCCCTTCGTGCCGTAAGAGGCGCTAAGGCAGACCTATGACACCACCTTCATTAATTCATTCTTGAAAACTCAAGTTCGTGTCAACAACCACCGCTCCACCAATTTCACAGGATGCCTTGGATGAGGCGGCGAGGTAACTGATGCTTTCCTGCTCATATAGAACACGACTGTCGCAAGTCTCAGCATTCAGCAACGAGTTCCAAGCTCGGATATGACACTGATCCGACTCTACCCCCGGCTGTCGTCGCACCAGCGCACATTGATAAATCGGAGTTTGAAAGGATTCATGTAAGCTTCTTCTGATCTGAGATTGTGTCATTGTTGACACAATTTTAACCACGCAGCGTTGGGCATGCGCCATTGAGGTTCAAGGAAACGTCCTCCATCTTTACATCTGCAGGACCCGACTCTCGAGAGACCGCCAGTACTCCACCATCTGCCAGTTGGTTACGTGACAATGTCAATAAATGATGTTCTGTCGTACGACCAGCATCCAAATCCCGGACAGTCGACTTATAACTGTGAGTATATTTGACTCGTCTTAAACCGGGACATGCTCAGTGCGAAGTGACTTGATCTTCGACCTCGAAATGTTGTCCCTGGAGAGAAGTCTGGAAATGCCTCCTCTCCCTCTCCTACTCTCCTCTGCGGTCGCGATTGTCCTTATGGTACTAGGCCTCCACCGCTACAGGCTCAGACGTAGCTTGCCTCCTGGACCGGCACAGCTCCCGAATCCTCGGAAGCATTCTACACCTTCCACGAACCAGCGTTGGTAGCGCGTTCTCTGATCTCGCCAAGAGGCACGGTATGTTGGCCGCACCACTTACTTGGTAGAAAAGCGCCTTCTGAAATCCCACATAGGCGATGTCCTGTACTTCAATCTCCTCGGTCAACCGATGATCGTCCTCGGGTCCTTCAAGGCAGCCTCCGATCTTCTGGACAAAAGATCCTCCAACTTCTCTGGACGCCCTATGTCGACGGTTATGAACCTGTTTGTCGCTTTTCGCTCCTGACGACCTTCATGCTGATGAAACGCCTGGCAGGGCCGGCCTGGACGCGCTATTCATGTTCATGCAGCACGACGGACTCTGGCGTCGACATCGCCGCGCATTCCACATGTCCTTCGGTATCGACCGCGTCTCGCACCACCAGTCTATCCAACTGCAATCTGCTCACAGGCTTCTCTATCGCCTCCTCACTTCCCAGCACAGCATTAATGACAACGTTGCCATGTAAGTGGGTCCTTATAAGTAACATTCACCCCCCCCCCCTTCTGTCTTTGACAAGCCTGTTCAGGTTGGTCACAGACACGTCGATTCCCGCGGTCTACGGCATCGACAGTTCGACGGACGCCCGCTCTAACGAGCTATCGAGTATGATCGAGACGGTGCGCCAGTTCTTGGACCCTCTGCTCCTCCCAGGCGCGTACGTCTTGGAGATGATCCCGTTCCTCCGATACCTCCCGTCATGGGTCCCTGGCATGCAGATCATGAAGACCGTTGAGGATGGGCGGTACGCGGTGAGCTCGTGGCTCGAGAAGCTGGACGTTATGTCGATTGAGGGGAATGTGAGCGCGCCTTTCGTTATCATTGTCACCAGGTTTGGCTCGCGCGGCTCACCTTCTGCGACATGCGACTCTGGGCTCCGTAGCGCGATGACCATGCGAGGGACTCCATGATGGCCCGCCTTCTCGAAAATACCAGCGGAGCACGTTCGAAAGTTGCCGACACGAAGGAGCTTTCCCGATACTGTGCTGCTGCGACAATCCTCGGTGCGTGCGAGACGTTCACTAACTACTGCCGTTCCTCCCGCATGGAGTTGCGCTCACATTGACTCTGTTGGTTCTGCAGCGGGCACCGAAACGGTAGGTCTTTAATCTAAATCTAGCACAGTAGTTTCCTCGTATTCACAGCCTTTTCGTTTCCATCTTCAGACGCAAGCCGTGGTGGAAGCTTTCTTCCTCGCAATGGCCATGCATCCGGAAAGCCAAAAAGCCGCGCAAGCCGAGCTCGACGCCGTCGTCGGCCCTGACCGCCTCCCCGAGTTCTCCGACTACGATTGCCTGCCGTACATGCGCGCGTTCGTCAAGGAGCTGACTCGGTGGCACATCGTCACCCCGATGGGGCTGCCGCATGCGACTGTGCACGACGACGAGTACAACGGGTACTTCATCCCCGCGGGGACCATCGTCAACACCAACGTGTGGTGCGTTACGCTTCGCGCCCTGAGACCTTATTAAACTTCTATATGTGCATGTAACGTGAACCATAGGGCTATATCCAGAGATCCGGAAGAGTATCTGGACCCGAGCGTGTTCAATCCCGCGCGGTTCCTGGTTGAGAATCCTCCTCGAGACCCTGACGACTACGTCTTCGGGTTCGGACGAAGGTGGGTTTCGCCCCTTCCTCTTCCATACACCTATTTATTCATATTCATATTCATCGTCCGGGCCTGTGTTTTAGGCTCTGTCCCGGGCGCAACTTCGCCGCGGCCTCGCTCTTCATCTACTGCGCGTCGGTGCTGCACGTCTTCAACATCATGCCGCCCAAGGATGAACACGGCAACCCAGTGGCGATGGAGTACAAGCCGAAGGACGACCTCGTCTCGTACGTCTTCATTGTGACTGTGAATGTTCGCGGGAGATCTGGACCTGACGCGCATCTGACGGCGATAGGCACGTCGAGGCGTATGACTACATCGTCAAGCCTCGGTCGGCGAGGGCTCAGAGCTTGGTCGCCGACCTGGCGTTCTAGAGGAGAGGAGGGGATCCTCGACTTCTCAGTCGATATGAGGATCCGTTAGCTTAAGAATCACGAAGGTCTTATAGGCGATCCCGGGCGTGGTGTTACGAATATTATGGCTGATGTATAGTTGCGAGTGTGCAATTTAGTCCCATCAAATATGCGGGAACGGGGTAACATACTCGGAATAATTATTGCCAGGTGCAAGACCTGTTTATTATGCGTGAAAGTAGGAACCCGCATGTAGGCAAGGAGATATCTGAGGGCGGAAATTCAAGTCGGGCGGCGGGCATGCTTCATGGCCAGCACGTCCTCTCGCCGGGATCGTGATCACCGCCCGCTCGTATACAACGCTGAATCAATCTCAAGTGACCTTATCGCCTTCAAAACGCTCCATAATAACAAGTCTCTGCGGACGCAATAGCCTGAAACACTTGTCGCATGAAGCTCAGGCTCTACTGTGTCGCCGTTGGCAACGGCGAGTTGCGGGCTCTGTGGAAGTTGCTACCTGCCAGTACAATTCTAAGAGAAGAGGTATACATTGTACATAGGCTCCTCGTTAAGGGCGACATTTTGAATTTCGTAAGATGTTTAACTAGCGCCAGCTGTTGCTGTATACGTGAGCTGAATATATGCCGAGTACGCTTCCAGGCGAAGTCACCCGAATATCCAGAGTTCTGGGACGCAGTCGTACGACAGAGAGACTCCAGTTATTGAGCATCTCGTAAACAGACATGGACTGACAGATGGTGGCGGTTATGGCTTCGATATCTCTCCCTCTCTCAAGCCATATAGACTACTCACGACGCCACTTAAACTTCTATGCGACACGATCATGATTGCGTGGTTAAAATTGTGTCGGTATGAGACAGAGTCTGATCTTAGAAGAAATCCACCAAGATCTGTACAGCGCAACTTCAACCGATAGCCGTGGAGCACTGAGAAGTCATATTTACAGTAGAGACACAGCGATTGTCATATCACAGTCCAGCTTGGAGTTTTCTCTCAATTTCTGAGTGGGAGATTGCATACCGACGAACTTCGGGCTTTGTATTCAGTGGTATGGTGGTCGCAGCCTGCTTTAACTCCTTTAATACTACACTAAGAACGCCGCCTGCGTGGAGTACGACAGGCTGCGCCAGATCAAAGGTTCTCCGTTTACCATCGGTAATCCGCTGTCTAGTCCTGAATCCTGTGGGACAATGTCAGGCTGAACGACGAATGGGACACTCACATGATACCCTACCTCAGGCTGCTGGTATCCTGCATCTGCGGTGTTTAAGAATGACCGCAGCCCGTGTGTCACCGATGGTGGCCACAAACGTATCCGAAGACTTGGCGAGCCACGCCTTGAACGCGGCCGCCAGCCGTAGCAGCAAGTGTTTCTCCACTACGGCTGTAAAGCGTATGTATGTCGCTGGTCGACAATTCATTATGCAGTTGAGTTATTTACTTTGGATACCTCGAGAGTGAGCTATCTGGAGCTACATTTGATGTATCGAAACTCTGGAAACCGAAAGATATCTGTCACTGTGAAACATTGGAGGGCCAAGCAGCTTCATGCCCTCCACCCCGTGAAACGAGGCCTCAGCATATTGCGCACTGTCCTTACGAAGCCCCACCAGCAATCTTTTCTTTTGTGAGAGATGTGAAACGCATCAGCGTGTGGTGCAATGTACCCCACTGGCATTTGGGGCCGAAATCGTAGGATACGGTCGCCTGCAACTGAAGACATCGTGTCTATACTTCTCGCTGAACTCAGCCACTATCTTGTCCAGCTGACACAGACTTTTTCTCATTGACTAACATTCGCAATCTTGTGGCCCCTTCAGGAGTGTAGGTTGGGCGGGATAGTTGACCGCGCCACAGGTTGAACTTAGTCCGAATGTCATACTAGCGGGCGCGAATATTGTGTCTTTTTTTCAAATATTGGATCCAAGATTTGTACTCTGGGTCATGGAGATTGTCTCGTTCATGAAGAATGTATCGCATGCACAGCACGCTCGAAAGGCATTCGAACTTGTGAGATATCGTATAAATACCGGCTCAATAGTCGTCCCCGTCCCTCTCTCCAGTGACCTTACAGTACTGTCCTCCAACCCTCGTCCGTCGCACTCTACCCGTTCACAGCCCTGCTCGTTCTGAAAGCCGCTCCGCTCACTATGGCCCATACCTCAGAAAATGTCGTCTATATTCCAGACACTATGTTCGGCTGGCCGTGGCCCGCCAAATTCAACCTGTTACATGACGAGGTCGAAGCCGAGTCGATCGCCTGGCTCGCATCTCTCAATCCTTATACCCCGACATCCCAGCGAGCGCACAACAAGGCCCACCTCGGCCGTCTCGCGGCGTTCGCGTACCCAGATGCTCCACGGGGTAAGTGGCAAGCAGTACTTGCGCCGGTGTTTGTGAGGTGCTTACTACAGGACAGAACGCCTCCGCACCGGGACCGACTTCATACACGCCGTGTTCGTCCTCGACGAGTACACGGATATGGAGTCAGGCACGGGGACCCGCGAGATATGCGCCATCATCCTCGACGCTCTCCGGAACACCGACAAGCCGCGCCCCGCGGGCGAGGTCATAATCGGCGAGATTTTCCGCGAGTAAGCTAGCCACCTTCCGGCGATATCTGGCATAGAGGTACCCGTACTGACCACTTGGGCGCGTCGGCCAGCTTGTGGGCACGCGGCCGCACGATCGCAACCGCGCAGGCGGAGAAGCATTTCATCGAGGGCATGGAGGCCTTCTTGGCTGGCATCGTGTACCAGGCGGAAGACCGGGACAACCTCTCCTTGCGCACCGTCGACAGCTACATGGAGGCACGCCGGTTGGACTCGGGGGTGGTCGTGTCCTTCTCGCCGTGCGAGTTGCATCTGTCCATCCCGGACGAGGCCTTCTACCATCCTGTCATGAAGGAGATCCGGGACGCGAGCACCGACATGATCATGCTCGACAATGTGCGTGACATCGGTCCCGCATCGCACTTTCCGTGCTTACTTCCGAGTTTGCATTACAGGATGTTGCGTCTTACAATAGAGAGCAGGCGGTGGGCAACGCGAACTGGAACATCCTCTCCGTCGTGATGCGTCAGTACAATCTCGACCTGCACCACGCGACGGAGTGGGTTGCGCAGTGCCACAAGGTGGCGAAGGGCCGCTTCTTCAACGCCCTCGCACAGCTGCCATCGTTTGGCCCCGACGTCGACGCGGCTGTGCAGGAGTACATAGCCAGTATTGTGGCCTGGCCCATTGGCAACGATTGCTGGAGGTTTGAGTCAGAGAGGTACTTTGGGACGATGGGAAGGGAAGTCAAGAAGACGCGCCGCGTCCCGTTGCTTGCTAAGAAGACGATGGACCCGGAGATGGTCAGGGAGAAGGTCGAAGTTCAGGTGATTGACAAGCTGGCGCAAGTCTCGTCCAACGCCGTTCTTGTGGCGGCTTGATGTTAACATCCTAGAGTCTCGACAATCAGATATCAGAGAGACTGCAGTTTGGTGTTGCTCACATTTGTAGCTGTTCGTTCTATGGGTAATGACCCGGCTTTGTACGCAGACCCGATGTATAGACAAATGTAAACGTATGTAGATGGTGAACACGAGTTGTGTGTTAGTCTCACAGCAACGACAGCCGTGGCTCCCTCTCGATACCGCGCGTTCCGGATCACGGAAAGTCGGGACATTTTCGCGCTCAACCATGGAGCACGGTCCATTTCAACGACATGTCAATCATTGCACGACAAGCGCACCCTCGCTTCGAATATCATTACTCCACTGAGAAATAGAGCGGCCGCCCCACCTCTCCCGGCAGACACGCCGTCCGAATGCCTCAGCATCGATCTCTCGGAGCGAATTACGGCTTGATCACAGTGCTCGCGTCGCGATTGCCCCCAATGAGTGCGCAAAGTACATACTTCGGCGACGTCGCGATCAGTACACCAGACCGCAGGGTCGCAGTGGCCTCTGCATATCCTGGGGACCGGATCCAGGCCTCCGCCTGGCGGCGCGGGCACGGAGACCGCCGCCGCTTGGTCTGCAGCGATTCGAGGATTCGACAAAGTCTAACGACGCCCTCGGTGGGGCTCCGAAACCTACGTTCGCCCAGTCCGGAGTGCTCTCGTTCTAGAATCGGCGGAGGGTTTCTACTTCCAACGCTGACGCTCGAGACGCCGTCGATAGGCGAGGAGATTGTCGATAGGCGAGGAGATTGTCGCCAGACGGCAAGGGTACACATGGCCGCCGGGCGGGGTGAAGATCGTGAGCGACTTGCCGTCGGGCGCGATGCTGCCCTCCATGAAGACGAGACAGGTGTTGGAGTGGAACGCGTGGCTCGAGAAGCCCAGTTGTGTCAGCATGATTGTACATACGGGCCTTTTCTAATCAGCTTGCCCGCATGCGATGAGAGCTTGAAATAGAGACATACTCTACACTTAGGCGTATCCACGGCGCAGAACGACGGGGGTCAAAATGGGGGCAGCCACAGGGGTATTCGATGGCGGCGTTGAGGTTTGGAGGGTCGACAAACATGAGCGGCAGATCAGCCTGAGCTCATTACTGCCGTACTTCAAACGATGGGATGGACACAGTGGGATGGACTGGGGGAACAGGTTGCTATGTAGGTTGCGCTTCAAGATCTCGGACAGTCGCGGGCACTGTCCTTGCGTGAGAAGATTTTGGGGCTGAGGGAGGGATAGAGTAACGACTACCGGAAAGTCTGATAGGAGAAGTCCGTCAGCAGGAAGACCAGGAGCAGATGTGCAGAGGATGCGTAGCGACTCGATTCTCCGGATGTGTACGATGGCCCCGGGTTGCGGCGGCAGAGTGCCTCAGTGAAGCTGATTGACGAGCGCGAAGAGGGCTCATCAAAATTACAGCGGTCACACTTTGACTCGTGTATGCGCTCACAACACAGAAAACAGCGGTGACAGGCAAGAAGCACGCCAACGAACGGTCTGCGTTGGCAGATGTATACCCCAAACGCAAGATTTGATCCTGATGAAAACACATACCTATCCTATTTAGACGACGTCGCAATATCCTACATGCACTATCGACGTATTCCACGAGATGTTGTCCAGCCTCCCGGATAACATTCCTTGAGTGAGACGCATTCAGGGCGTGTCCATCCACCCAAAATGTCCGTAGTGAGCATGCACAATTCTCTGTTCAATCCGATGAAATGAAGCTCACCTTTGTTGCGTGGAAGGAACAAGGCCGGTCCCCATCGCCTCCGACATTGCCTCCTTGGTAATTATCCCTCATTTCTTATGTATCGTGCTTTCTGCAGAGACAAATGAGTCGGTTCAATATGACAGCACTTACCTTCATTCCGGCGTCCGCCCATTCGTTCTCCGAGTGATAAAGTTGGTATACTCCGAGAGGACCGAAAGCCTGGGCTACTTGCTTCAATGGCGTTCGAGCAAGGAGTAGCTTGCGGAGATGTATCAAAAGGTAAAAAGGTTGGTTATGAGATTCAAAGAGTGGTAATTGTCGGGAGTGAACATCAGCAGGGAGTTGGGAAAAGAAAAGAGTCGATGCTGTTTCGGGGCGCAGTCGCCGAAGCCCAGGCCGCGGCGAGGTCGCCAAGAATGGAAACATAGACGCCAGGGGCTTCTTCGGGCCGAATAGCTCCGAATGTCGTCAAGATGCAGTCGAACTTGCAGCCTGGTTGGCTCCGCATCACCACCTCCGAATTCGCATCTCTAACCACCATACGCAGTCGCTGGTGGTTTCAGCATATCCCAATATACCGTCTAGTGATACTAACTAGTACCATCGTTCTAGTCGGCCGTCTAGTCGAGGTTCATGATGGCCACCACCATCTCGGTACGTCACGATGCTTATCGCCCCCATCTCTTTCATGGATGGATCTCCTATTTCGGAACTAATGATAATATTATAGGTTATTCCTCTTTCCCTGACATCCGAGTCGGCAGAAGGCACAGCCAATGTGCGCGTCCTTCAGGTTCCGAGTCCTAAGGTACCGGTGGATGTCCTCCAGGAGATCGCTCCTCATCTACAATTCGAAGACCGTCTCAACATCTCTCTACTTTCCAAAACGATCTATGCAGCTCTTCCTCCAAGGCATATCCACGTTGTGCTGGACACCATTCGCCAGCTAGCCTCGTTTGCCGCGTTCATTTCACATGACCCAACTCGGGCACTCGCCCTCCGTTCACTTCACGTCATCAACTACTATCTTCCACCCGAGAATCAGTTTGAACTTCAGGAAGCTCAGAAGAGCGTGGATCTGATTTTAGAAAGCGCAATCAACTTAGAGGAGCTCGTCTGTCAGGGCGACGCCGCTTGCGATCTCGTACCGCAGACGCTTACCACGTCCCGGAGACTCACGCATGTCGCGCTGCAAGGTCTCCCTGCCTCCTTTTCCGGAAACGAGATGATCAAAGACTTTTTCCCTCTCACACTCCAGAGCATCCACATTACCCGGCGGTATCCTCAAGTCGCCCGCTCCCTGCCTCTGGCCTGGATTCTGCGCCAAGTGGCTCATCTTCCTATCCTGAACACCCTCACCATCGAGCACCACGTTTTCGCCTTATTCATGCTTCGAGTTGATGGAGAGCCCGCGGCCGTACCCCTCCTTTCCGTCCTGCCCTCAGTGCGCACCCTCAAACTTGTAGGCCTAGGGCGGACCATCATGCAGCCCAAGTTTGTGCTGAAGCTCGCACAGAGCCTCCCCAGCTTGACAACTCTACATTTCGAGCGCACACCTCTTCCAGTGTCCTCCATCGAATACGCCGTGGACCACCTCATCCTCGCTAACATCCCATTCCAGTTTAGGTACGACCCTGTGCCCTGGAAATTCCGTCGCTTCACCTGCGTGCTCAGGCCCAACCACGGCCACAGCGACTTCACTGCCGCGCACTGCCGCGTCGATCTCAGTGTCGCGCTCTCTATCAGCATAACGGCACCCGTCATCTCCGCGCAGATATGGGCGGACTTGGTCGCCAACGCTTGGGACGTGCGCCTCCTCGAGTTCGCGACCTCCATCACCAGCTTCACAGAGCTTGTCGCGCCGCTCGTACGTCTTCTCAAGTCCCGTCCGAGTCCTCACATGTCTTCGCGCACGTTAGCTGACCGCTCCCCTCCACCCCTTGGTCTCAGGTCGGACGCCGCGCGACGGAGAGTCCTGCGAGTGTGCCGCTGACATGCATCAGCGTGTCTACGCGCAAACTCGGGGTTACTTGGGACTCGAGAGGGACCTGGGAGCAGGCGCGCAACGACTTCCTCTGGGGCGCGAGTGCACACTTCCCCTCCCTCCGCTACATCGCAGTCGCAACTCCGTACCGGCCAGCGCGTATCGCACCGCCGCCAGCGTATCCTGGAGATGACATCCCCGTGTGGACATGGTGGCGAGTTCGTCGGGATGGCGCTGGCATACCCGTTGAAATAAAGGAGATCCCTGTGTGGGAGGGACAGCGGGTGCGGGAGTATTTGCGGGACGCGGATGCCGAAGCGATGAGGGACTTCGAGCGTGCGTATCCGAGTCTCCCAAATGGCGCGTGGAGCTGACTTCGCGCTGAGCAGGCACATTCGTTGCCCTACACTGAGCATCGCGTAACACAACGAATGTTGTTCATGCGCCGCTTCGGACGGGGGCTTCGCCTGTGTGAACGTAGGAGCTCGAGACGCGGCCCCGGCGCGTGTCTGTCCAGGACCGACATTGTTCTCATTATTGGCCAATTTCTCAGCACTCGTATCGGATTCGGCATGCTGCGCCCTCCATTCAACTGCCAGCATTCGTCTCAATGTTCAGCCCAACACCGGCATATGTCCATTCGTTCAAGCCCACCCTTCTAACTGCGCTGGGTGATGGTGGCTCGTAGACGAAACAGCGAGTCTATTTGCCAGGTGTGCTCCACGTGATAGAGTTCTGTAGCTCATAATGGCACTCAGACCAACTTTCAGAGCCTCGAGCGCCACCATGACCTCGCAGTGTGGATTCATCGGTTCCATGACTATTATACCACACATCTTCCCGCCAACTACTACACAGCCATGCTGTCCAAGTTCGGGATTGATGATCGATAACTAGGTCCGTATGCATACAATTGTCTGGGAGGAACTCCAAGGTAATCGCTACTCGGCACACAACCTACGTGTTCCATCTCTCGAAGGCGTTTATCCAGGCAGTCGTGGACGGCTACGGGAGCTAGTACTCTCAGGTGTCCAACGTCAAGTCAGGGAAGTCATGCTATCTCCACGACGCATCAGGGCTCGTGAGGAACCTTTGACAGCGGTATCATGAACCAAACGCTGAGAGGACCATTTCTCCGAGTGCTACCTCATGCCGGTGTCACTGGTACGTAGGATGTTTGGCACCCGTGTGACGAATAAGAGGTTTGCATACAGCATCAAATCGATGCCATATTGCGCACGAATTCTGGTATACATACTCACCTCGGGCTCGCCCAGATTCTCCCGTACCTACTTTTCTCCGAGTCTCGGCATTCACAGCCACTTTCCTCCTCGTCCACACTCACCTCTTCCTTACGATGGCTAGCAAGCAGGACAAGTTTGTCTATGTTCCCGACACGATGTCCGACTGGCCTTGGCCCGCCCAATTCAATGCGTTGTCCGACGAGGTGGAGGCCGAGGCCGTCGCCTGGATCGAATCTCTCCAACTTTACACTCCGGAGTCTTTGCAAGCGCATATCAAAACCCGCGTCGGCCTTCTTGCAGCGCATGTGTATCCAGATGCTCCCCGTGGTGCGTATTCAGGTCGCATACCAACTGTTGTGCCTGATTATTCTCCGGTCAGATCGTCTGCGAGTCGGCGTCGACCTTCTGCATATGCTGTTCGTCATCGACGAGTACACGGACATGGAGCCCAGCGCCGGAGTGTGCGAGATATCCGGCATCATCCTCGACGCTCTTCGCAATCCCGACAAACCCCGTCCAGAAGGAGAACCCCCGATAGGCGAAATGGTACGACAGTACGTTGATGTGTTCGAAGCTTGACCTGAGCTCGTGCTAAGTAGTCGCAATGTGGCTCATAGGTTCTGGGCCCGCGGACGGGTGCTGGCAACGCCGGAGGGAGGAAAGCACCTCTTCGAAGCCTTTGCAGATTATTTGCACGGCGCTGTACTGCTCGCAGAGGACAGGGAGAAGCGCACCATACGCACCGTCGACGCCTACATGGAGGCTCGTCGGCTGGACTCTGGCGTGCGCCTCAGCTTCTCGCCCAGCGAGATACACTTGTCCATCCCGGACGAGGCCTTCTACCACCCCGTTGTCAAGGAACTCCAGGAGGCCATCGTCGACCTGGCACTCCTCGACAATGTGAGTAAAAATCTGTTTGATACGGGCTTGCTGTTGTCATCGCTTGACTCTTAACTGACCCGTCGTAGGACGTTGCCTCCTACAACAGAGAGCAAGCATCATGTTACGAGAACTGGAACATCCTCTCCGTCGTGATGCACCAGTTCGATCTCGACCTATATCACGCTTCAGAGTGGGTTACCAAATACCACAAGGCGGTTCAAGCGCGTTTTCTCGACGCCCTTACACGCATGCCCTCTTTCAATCCTGAGGTCGATGCGGCGCTGCAGGAGTATGTGGCTGGCATGGCGGCCTGGCCGCGCGGGAACGATTTGTGGAGATTTGAGTCGGAGAGGTACTTCGGGAAGAATGGGGCCGAGGTTCGCAGATCGGGCAGGACGCCTCTCCTTGCCAAGCGGGAGATGGACCCGGAGCTGCGGCGGGAGAACGTTAAAGTGCTGCTGTTCGAGGACTTGAAGGCGGCCTGACGTAAGTGCACTAGACATAGAAGTGAGAGAGCTTGGTTGTCTACAATGCTTCGTTGAATGTATGTGATTGAGAAGAGGCGGGGCAATTATGAGCTCGTGCTCGCTTGAGTTTCGTCTGCTCCTTACTACCGCAGCCAAGTCGTCCTTCAGGTATTCGATTATTTCCTTGCCCTCGTATGCATGCATTCTGCCTATGTGCCGGTCAACTCAGAGCACACATGTCGGCCCTCTGAGCAGCGAATCTCACAGAGAATCTGGACTTCAATGTGTGCACACCTACAAGTACCATCCTACAGTCCACCCTCCTTCAAATTAAACGCAAATTCAAACTCCTGAACGATATCCTCAAAGAACCCCGTTTCCCTCAAAGGTTAGACCACCGTACCCGAGCAGTCCCGTGTATGCTCATTCGAGAGTGGGGGGAGGGTTACCGCTGCCAACGATGACCCATGCGCCCTCGCTCGAGACATCATCGATGGTCAGGAAGATCGTCGCTGGACCGGGAGGGTACACGCGCCCGCTGGGCGGGGTGAAGAACGTGAGCGACTTGCCATCGGGCGAGATGCTGCCCTCCATGAAGACCAGGCGGGCGCTGGAGTGGAACGCATGGCTCGAGAAGCCCAGATCCATCAAGGAGACTGTACAAGAGTGCAAATTCTAGTCAGCTTCGCAGGTGCGACGAAGACTTGAGATAGAGACGTACTCTGTACTTTGGCATTGCGGCGGCGCAACGCAGGAGGGACCGAGATGGGGACAGTCACGCGACTGTTGAAGGGTACCTTCGCGGGCGCGCTCAGGATCTTCGGACGGTCGACGAACATGAAAGGAGGGTCCAGCGTCTCGACGCGGAGCTCGCTCGCGAACTTGATCCCAGCCGCCGGCGCGGTGAAGTTCCCGTTAGGGTTGCTCCCCGCGATCAGGAAGTTGCCCTGGGGCGTCAGCGTGATGCTCGAGTGGTACACGCGCGCGATATCTGTCGTCGGCAGGCCCTTGTTGCTGATGCGCTGCCCGAGTGGGAGCGACGGCGTATAGAGCGAGGGTGTGAGGACGGCGTGGTCCGAGTTCGAGCCCCCGATTGCGTCAGGAACCTGCGCGATCGCCGCGAAGCCGGTGCGCGCGCCGTTCGCGATGAGCACCTGGCCGTTGGGGAGGTGGACGAGCTCCGGCATGGTGCGGCCCTCGAGCATGTGCTCGACTTCCCAGCCCTTCGCGATTCCCTCCGGTGTAAGCGTGATGCGGGAGCACTGGGAGGTGGCGGGGAACTGCGACGAGAGGTTGGCGGGCTGGATCGCGGGATCGACAGCCGTGCCGCCACACACTAGCACCTCGGGGATAAAGTGGGGAGGGGATAAGGGCAGCAGGATTGCGGAACCGTCGATCGGGTTCGTCACGCGGACGTTGTTCGGGATGTCCGGAAGTATTGTCTCGGTATTGGCCTCGACATCGTAGATGATCGACTGGTTGTTCGCTACCATGAAGACCTTCCCATCCGGCAGAGCGAAAACGCTATCGGAAGGGAGCGTGAGTGCACTTCGAGCGATAGTATGGGAGAGACGGGACATACCGCGGGAACAGGTTAGCAGGAAGGCTTCGTTTTAAGAACTCGGACGGCCGTGGGGCGGTGCCCTTTGGTGGGAAGAACTCGAAGCTCAGGGCGGGATCAGTGTTGTAGAAACCAGTGTCTTCGTGCATACCGCCAGCAATCAGGAGACTGCCGTCGAAAATGCGCGCTGTCGATGGGTACCAACGCTTCTCGAGGAGATGAAGGTTGACTGGATCCTCGAAAACGGTGCATCCCACCCCAGTGGGCGATGCACAAGGCTCGAAGAGGCGGATAGCCTGCTGTCCAGGCTGAATACCTGGGTTCCCTACGAAGCCATTGGGATCTCCACCGACACTGACCTATGCGGGATTGTCGATAAGGCGCGCAAGGTGCTTTGGGGAACAGAGTACGTACCATGGTACCGTTACTGAGCAGAGCACCACTCGCACAAAACGAGTTAGTCAGGAGGTCAAGCGGCGTCACAGTTTCTGTCTCGAGATTCCAAAGCGCACCCCACGCTGAGTGGTCGTTGATCTGCAGAGGGTCGTTGGACGCGCGGTCGAAGAAGACGACAAGGGTAGGCGAGACCACGATGGACTCTAGAGCGACTATCCCCGACGTCGTGTTCTTGAGGCTGAAGGACCACCTAGGTGCAGAAGGCGCAGCCCTGGATAGGGCGGCGAGTAGAGAGAGAAAAGGGAGAGATGACCACTTCATGACGATTTGTTTTCGCTGGGGGTGGGCCACTGGAGGGTTGGCTCTCGCCACGATCTGGAACGCAGAAGCCTGGTCTTTAAGTCGTCGTCGTCGGCCGTATTTTCCCCCCAACTGAATGCATGTGAGCTGACATGCACGGACGTGAGGATCTCTCGGCCTACCGGTGCGGGAAGTATACACGAAATTCGTGTCGGCGCCGACGCAATCGCGATGAAGTCGCAGAGCGAACTGAACTCTCGAACGTGAACGACGCGCATGACTTGCAGAGAAGCGTTTTGGCGGGTGGATGTCATGCAAACCGGCCATGTGCTTCAAGACAGCTATCCACGCCTCCAACTCCGTGAGATATACACCAATGGATGGGTCCCACCGACACAGATTTTGAGTTTGGAAGACGCCAGTTACTTCCAGCATGTCTTGGCACTTCCCAACGGTGACAGGAAATACTCAGGTCTTTAAACAATTCATGTCGTTCATCAGAAAATTACGCAGTACAACCGGAAGGAGTACGAACTCACCCGCTGTCAATACCAGTAGGATACGTTGCACACAGCTCGTATAAGTATATCTGAATCAGTTGCAAGCCGCAGATCAGCCACAACGTTTGCTGATCAAGGCGTCGACGCCCATTCCTACAGACCTAGAATCGTACCTCCGCCTATCATTGATATCATACGGACACTCTGAGAGCAGACGGTGAGACTAACCATGTTTTCGCTTCCACTGGATTGCCGTTCAGATGGCCAGAAAATCTGTATAGTGACATAGTCGGTCGGAGCGGGAGCTCCGTCGACGCCGATCTGACGATGGGGGCTGGCACCGGAGAAAGCCGGACTGCACAGTTTCGCGGGCCGGACACCGGCAGCCCCGATGTGGTCTAAACCACCCCCGTTTTCTTCCGGGTCCTCCCCTCAAGCAGCAAAGGCCGACACCGACCAGGACCAGGTCAATAAGTACTACTGTACCTCCTCATTTCTTTCACAAGTCTCAGTCTTAGACATCGCACACCAATCTAGTCAAATTATACGGTGCAGATCTAGCACTTGCGGTCAGCTGGTGCTTATTCTAATTTCCAATCTGCGCTCTTCTCTGGGCGGGGAAATAGACTTTTGATGTTCTCTCGAACAGTGCGGGCGTGCTGACTTCTCAGAGCCAGTCTGGCGCTACTTAGTCATCGTCGCCGACTTTATCGGGACGCAGTCCTTCATGATAATTAGCTTGGCGCATTAAGTAAGTACTTACGACGATCCACGCTCATAAGTACAATAACCTATAGGGCAGACAATCTGGCAGATATCGTGAGGCGGGAGAACCAGACCCCCGATTTCACACTTCCATGATTATTTTGACACTCAGGTGCATGGTCAGCTCCGACAAACAAGCCGCTTGTGGGGCACGGTAACTGGGCGACTGTGATCTCAGGTCGCGGGGGTCCATATACGGACACAAGCCGCCGCACCGGTTCGCACACGATTGGGCAGTGCTGCGTTGGAACTTGGCTGCGACCAAGCTGCGACCAGGTCATGCTTCCCCACGAGCATGCTTACAGGCGAAGTCACTGGAAGGCCGTCGGTGTGCACCGTTGGAGTAGGGTGCGTTCTAGACGCAATTGGATATCAGTCGCATGAGAGTCGGATGCCAGAACAGGAGCCTAGCGCTCAGCGCTGGGGCCCTGGCCTGCCGCCCACATGTCATTTATCCGAGTCATTCATGCTGTCAGGAGCATCGTGGCGTAGTCTGGCATCGATCCAGGCCTGTAGCCTGCAATTGTGGGGTTCCGGGCCGCAGTGCAGTAGCGAATTGAATCAAGGACCATATTGCGGGAATCGGCGAAGCCCGGAAGTTGGCAGCGAAGGCGGCGGGATTCTTTCGTGCTGATGCGCCGGGTTCGTTAGCGCGATCCCGCTCAGTTTTCCAAGTCTGAGGTGTCAATTTCAGTAGACATTGAAGGCATCCGCAAATTGATGGGAGCTATGGGCGGTGCCTGATTTTCAAAATCCAGCGTCCCAGGCGTTCCTCTTTCGCTAACCAAACTTTCTCTTTCGAACACAGGTTCGTTTGCGAGGTGTTTCGGCCGTCACGGCGTTCGTGAAACCATTCTTATGCCTTCTTCTGCGTGCCTATTTGACGTACCTACCAGCCTCGAGGCTCGGAATGAACATGTTTTGGTCGGTGTCTTCCAAATCCAAGCCGATAGTAAGTACGTATTCGTCATACAACTCGTCCATGATCGTTTATCGTAGCCAATGCTATTTAAGAAATCTGGCAGCTCGGTTCGTGTTTCCTCAAAGAAGTCAATCAGATTAAGATCCATTTGACTTGAACGCGTGGCTGTAGCGACCTTGACAGCGTCGACAGAATTGGATGGATTTCCAGGACTCCCGAGCCCCGGCGAAACGACATCCGCTGGTTACGAGCTCACCGGCACGAGACTTCCTGTCTAGAAGATTGCGCCTCCGCCGGGTTCGGACTGCGAAGACGTCGGCTCATGTCGGCCTGTCTCAGTCTTTACTGAGCTCGACGGCCTACCGTATCGCTCTACTTCTTCATTTACTTTCGGCGGAATGATATGCCGTACTTCCGAGACAAGTAGCAAGACGTCGCAAGGAAGATAGCGGATGGGGAGCTCGGCATCCTATATTACGACGGCACACCGACCTCCGCCTTCGCAGTCCCATCCTCAGTACGCCTTCGATATCACAGCTGCAGATACACCTTCGCCATGACTATCCCATCCTACCTGCGCATGCCCAATCTCCTCTCACACTGGCGATGGAAAGGAAGACTTAATCCGTTGCGCGAAGAGGTCGCTGCCGAGGGGAACGCCTGGTTCCGCTCGTTCACTCCGTTCGAACCCAAGTCCCAGCGCGCCTTCGACCTCTGCAACTTTGGCCTCTTCTCTGGTCTACTTCTTCCGGATGCCCCACGAGGTACGCGTCTTTGCGGAACTTCTAACGCACCACGCACTGATAAGTATGACATGATTATCAGAACACCTTCGCACTGGCCTCGATCTCCTCAATTTGTTCTTCATCATCGACGAGTATACCGATGTCCAGCCGAGCCACGTTGTGGGCGAGATGATGGGGGCTTGCATCGACGCTATGCGGAATCCGGCCAAGCCGCGTCCGGAGGGGGAGGTTATCCTGGCCGAAATGGTTCGCCAGTACGTCTTTTCAACGTTTTCCGAGTGCCTTCCACCCATATCTCCCGCCCTGATCCAGGTTTTGGGAACGCGCTCTGAGCTTCTCGACGCCTCTGGGGGCGGAGTGGTTTGTCGAGGTCTTCACCGAGTACCTCAGCAGTGTCGTCGAAGTGGCGGAGTGGCGGGATAGAGGCTCACCGGAGCTGACCCTGGAGGAATACGTCGCAATTCGTATCAAGGACGTCGGAGTCTTACCAACACAAGCTATCGGCGGGCTCTACTTCTCCATCCCAGAGGCCGTATTCTCCGACCCAACGGTTCGCGAGGCCATGAGGATCGGGTGCGAGCTGACCATGATTGATAACGTGAGTCCCTCCGAGTGCAACGAGACCCAACCACTGAAGCCTCTGTCATGCAACCTCCAGGACCTGACCTCGTATAACCGCGAGCAAGCGACCGGCATCGGCGGGTTCAACCTCGTCACGGTCGTGATGCACACGTTCGACCTCAGCCTCGACGGCGCGGTGCAGTGGCTGGAGCAGCGGAGCGACGAGCTTACGGCAAGCTTCGACGCGCACCTCGCGGCCGTGCCTTCATTTAGCCCCGAGATCGACGCACAGCTCCAGATGTATCTCGATCACGTCGGCAACGTCCGCCGAGCGGTCTGGGATTGGTCCTTTGCGAGCGGACGGTACTTTGGCGACAGAGGGCCAGAATACGCGAGGACGGGGCTGGTTCCGCTCCTGCCGAAGAAAGGCCAGAGCTGCGAAGACTCGATCAAGGTGCTTTCGATGGAGGAGGAGTTGGCCAAGTTGTAGAGCCTGCAGCGCGTTCGTAGTTATTGTTTCGACCAACTTTGAGGGCCGCCGGCGGTTGCGTAGGCGATTACTAGACAGCAGAAATGAGATTGGCTGGACAACGGACTCGGAGCTATTTACGACGAGGAGGATTACAATCTACTCTAATATACCCCATCTGGGCAAGCGAATTGAAATTGTGTCGCTAACGGGGTTGTCGGGCGTCTGGTATTCCATTATGAAATCCGCCGCAGCGCCACGAAGGCTTGGCGCATGCTGTGCGGCTCTCTTCGACGTGGAAAGTCAGCCTCTCAAAGTCTAACGACGAATCTGACCTTCCTATCTCCTGGAACCTTTCTTATCAATCTTCGAGGTCCGTTCAGGAACTTTCAGTCCTCCAAGTGCTGACAACCTGTCGCGACGCTGCCGTTCGGATACCAGACTCGGACTTCACAGACCCAGAAGTATTAAGAATGTTCGCCAGGTAAGCCGGGATACAAACCCCACTTCGATGTGTCCTCATCCTTATTTGCTGAAGTAGTAAACGACCCCGCGACGCGGACGCCCCACCAGCTCCACACCAACCCCTGGACGGTTCTAGCGTCGATGTTGCCTTGCCACCAGCAAAGGTCCCCAGGATTTCGCCCAAAAGCGACTTCTCTACTTTTGAGATTGGACGCGCCCTTGACATGACTGTTGTTTCAGCTCCACCTGCCCAGCCCAAGCCGAAGTCAACGTCGAAGGCGGCTGACGTTCAGCCGCCCACCCAGACTGCGAACAGTTCAGCGGAACGTCACGACTCTGAAGCACCGTCCGATGCCGACTGCACTAGCGGCGACCTGATAGAGCTTCTGGACCTAAGCCAGGTGGATTCTATGCCTTCCATCCAGGCTCGTTTTGAGAAGATCGCCACCGAGCTGTTGCACAGCTATCGAATCGAGGTGAAAAGCGCGAAGGGCACAGACCAACTCGAACTTCTTGAGGTTGAGTTCTACCTGTACAAGACCGGCTGTCACGAAGACCCCTTCACGCACGCGAGCCCCGAGCAAGCCCAGCGCGGACGTTGGTGAGTTGACTTCCACTATGCTCATGCGCCGACGGACCTGCGCTGATTGCACGTGCGGCGGCGCAAGGTACTTTCACCGTCCCCCCTCGCGCTCACTCGAGGATGGTTTACCCACAACGGTCACCCACAACGGATACCGAGGGGGCACCCGCAAAGGGCTGGACGTGACACTCGGACTCGCGCCGCCGGCAATGACTTCTAAGTTTTTCCCCGCACCCAACCCACCCTCAGTTGACCTCGAAGGCAGTAACATCGTCCGCGGCGGCGCGCTCCTCCGCTCCGCCCGCCGCGTCAGCGACGGCAAGGTCATCTCCGGGCCCTCTCTCCTCGTCGACGAGGTCCTGCGCCTGAGTGGTGCCAGAGAGATCGCCGAGCTCGTCTCCATCAACTGGACTGGCGACATCTCAGCCTTTCCGCCCCCGGACGCCCCCTCCTCCCCATCCTCATCCGCCCTGGACACGGCCACGCAACTTAGGAAGCTCTCCGCCTCGACTGGGGTCGTGCCAGAGCGTCTCTCAACAATGTACCTCGTCCGCGCTCCACCTACCTCAGAAACCCCGCCGACCTGCCCACCGGGACTCGGCAAAGACGCGGTCGTCGACGGGAAACTGCGCATATTCCGCTCGCCGCGCATCGGCCTCGACATCTCGCACCCCACCGTCCCATCGCCCTCTTCACCCGCAGCAGCAGCGCTTGCACTCGCGCACCCACGCGTGGTGTTCATCGCCCGACCATATCGCTTCTTTGTATCACCCTACGCGCTCACGTACAACGGGCGGGGGCAGACCTTCCTCGGCGTGCACGACGCGATCGTCGCGCGGGGCCACTGCGAGGGCGACGCGGAGCGCCTGGGCGAGCTTGTGCGCCTCACGGGCTTCAAGGGCCCCACGACGGCCAAGTACCTCGCCGAACTGCGAGACGGGCTCGCAGACGGGACACTTGCCGAGTGGACGGGGCCGAAGGGCAAGGCTGTGACGTCGTCCGTGACTGCGTGGTTGCGGATGATCGGGACGCTGCGCCGGCTGGGTGCGGGTTCCCGGAAGGAGAAGGGCACGGAGGGCGCGGCTGCTGGACCTGCCTGAGCGGCGGATGGCGCAGTTGTTCGGACAGTGCACACGGCTATTGGTGATACCCCCTGCATCACTTTTGATTGGGACAGCAGTGTAGCGAGCCTCTGATGAGCTATCTTAAGCCAAATACCTGTTCATGTAAGTACGATGACCATCCCCCTCTTACGCGACATATCGCAAGACGCTGCGCGCCCATACCCTCCAGCGTCGCCCGTCCGCAAGGTCCTGCGCGTCGCGCTTCTCGCGTATGGCCTGGTCTTCCGCACGGACGCGTACGCCGTCGCCGGGCTGCCACACCGCGTCTGTGTCGAGGTCGACGTCCATGAGCGGCACGAAGTGCTCGCGCTTCCGCAGCCACAAGAATTCGTATGCCGTCCAACCGATGTATGTCGCGATGAACACGATGACACCAATGTACGTTGCGATGATGTTCTGTAGCACGCCCTCCGTCAGCCACTGTTCCCACGCCAGTAAGGCGAACGTAACACGAAGGCACACACCCTCCAATCGAACGGCTGCTCGACCACAGATGCGTACCCCTCCGCGGCGAGCATGGCCACCGCGAGGCCGACCGTGAGGAGCGGCAGGAGCGGGTAGAGCGGCTGCACGTACGGCAGGTCCTCGATCGCGCGGCCTTGCGCCTTCCAGGCGGTGCGAAAGCGGAGCGAGATGACCCCGATGGTGCCCCAGACGAGGAGCGCGGAGATGCCGGTGAGGTTGATGAGCCACGTAAAGACGACGCCCTCGCCCCAGATCGTCGTCAGGAACGAGATGAACGAGATGGCGAGCGAGAGCCTGGCGGGGGTGAAAGAGCGGCGGTATCATCAGATAGGCGCGGAGAGAAGGGCAGAAGCCAAAGAAGGGGCGGTCGGGGAGGGACGCACACGAGCGAAGGGATGGGGACGCCGCGGGCGTTGACCCAGCCGAAGATGCGGGGCGCCTGCCCGTGGCGCGCGAGGGAGAGCAGCATGCGCGAGCTTGCATAGAAACATGAGTTCGTCGCGGAGAGCACGGCGGTGAGGAGCACCGCGTTAACGACATGAACGGCCGCTCCGAACCCCGCGCGCACGAAGACGACTGTCAGCGGCGACGCTGCGACACTCGAGTCTTCCAAAGAGCTTCTGATCAGATATGCTCGTTCTGTAGAATGGACGACCTGGGACAGCTTACCGTCGGCAGCCGTGAGCAGCGTGGGGTCCTGGTTATTGATGCATAGGCCGATCGTGAGGATCGTAAGGATGTAGAAGATGAGGATGCGGAGGAATGTTGCCCGGACTGCGCGAGGCACGGACTTGTGCGGGCTCGCACTCTCCCCTGCTGCGAGCGTGACCAGCTCGACGCCACCATACGAATAGAAGGCAAACACGAATGTCTGCGCGAAGTTCCCAAAGCCCCCGATGAACGCCTGACCCCCGCGGAAGTTGGAAAGACCCTAGATGGAGCGGGACGGAGTGTCAAAGAAGGTTAGAACCTTGAACTCTGACGTATGGCGACGGGAGGGCAGAATGGGAGAGACGGAAGGAACTCACCGGGCCCGGGTGACCACGGACACCGCCCCAGTCATAGATGAGGCCCACAAAGATGAAGACAATGATCATAATTATTTTGATCATGGCAAACCAGTATTCCGATTCGCCTAATGACAGGGGGTATAAATGATGGTTCACAAGCGACGAATGTCCGGCCAGGACCAGCAAATCGACACGTACCATACACGCGGACGTGGATGAGCTGCATGAGGAATATCGGAAAGATGATCATCAGAGCATACTGCCATGGCTTGATATTGGGGCCCCAATACTGTCAAAACATTAGCGTTAGAGCGTTCCTTCATGTAGTTGAGTACCAAGCGCGACAGCGGGCAGGGTGAATATTTCGGGTGTTGGGAAACAGTGAGGAAAGTGTACACTGCATAAACACAAGTTTCTTGCCAAGAAATATCTTAGTTACTCAATTCTAATGGTTAAGTTCGCAAGCGAATCCTTGCACGCCTAGATCCGTCCTGTACATGAGAGTACCGCTGATGCCGAAAGCCTGCTCCACGCACTCTCGGAGTCAGGCGACGCAGAATACGTGTGGTGCAAGGACTCGGAGTTCCCTACGTTTTCGCACCAAACTTGGAATGCAGCTGGGACGTATCACCCCTTAACAATATCACTTCGTTGCAGCTTGAGGGATGACCAACCGACGGACGAATCATCCCGGCCTCGGTGCAAATGTGGCGGCCCCGAACCTCGATCATCGACGTGAGCTCACATCAGTGATATACGGAGCTCCGCATTTGGTGCGTGCGGAGAGATTGTGGGGCAGGATGCTGGCCGCCAACCAAGGGTACTCAACTCTCTGAGACGCTGGACGCAGCGCACTCTGAGCTGGTTTGATGGACGTGAGGTGCAAGCGACAATCTGAGCCTTTAAGCGCGCCCTGCCGCAAGGCTGTTCAGGACCTGAATGCCATATAGTAAGTAAGTAACAATGACCCTTATAATGGTCTATTATATGGGCGCATTCGAGATTTCGATCCTGGACAGCCTCGCAGACAGCTCCGTGACAGGAGACCAACTGAGACCGGTCACAGCCGGACAGATGACAGGCGTTGCTCCAAAAAAGTGGGCAGGTCATGCATGCCCTGTCATGCCCAGGCGAGACGAAGGCGCTAACCGGAGCGGAACAATGCACTGTGCAGAGTCTCTACTGGGTCCCTGGGACAGCCAAAGGACAGATTTACATACCTGCAAAATGACGGCTGCAGCAGTCAGCTCGCTCGCTATACGACGCAGTAGAAATTAGAGGTGGATCACGAGAGAGCGAGGTGTGAACTGTGAACGTACGAATAGTTAAGCTCCTGAAAAGCGCGGCATCATTCACCGTTAGTGAGGTGGAGTCGGGAAGACATCGAGCGGCACACATGGTTCACTAACCATTGCAGCCAGTAGTTCCACCCTAAAATGGTACATCAATCAAGGTCATGGCTACCATTGATGACCAGGAATGAATTGGAACAGGACAGACGATGGCCAATGGCGCACGCCGGGATATCCTTGCACTTAATTGTGACTGTGATTGATCTCCCGGTCACAATCCATGTTGCAAGACTGGTCCAGGACCTGTGTCTCAGTAGCGCCGCATACAGAGTGACAGCGACCTTATAATGGTCTACTATCTGGGCTTATCCGAGATTCCGATCCGAAACGACCCTGTAAACAGGTCCGTGACAGCACTGACAAGAGACGAGTCGCAGACCATTTGCCAGCGATATTCCCAGATTCGCCACTGCCCGTCGTGCGCGCGATGACCAGCAATGAAAATGGCTCACCAAGTGTAAATCCAAGTGCGGGAGAGACGAAACGGGTCCCGAACTCCGCAAATGAACCTGTAACCGGGATATATGCGGCCATTTCTCCGCTGAAAATTGTTTGTGGGTCAATGGAGCTCGTTGAATTGGTCCAAGTTGCACATACAGAGAGATGACGACGCCATAGCAGAACAAGCCGACCGTGAAGTAGGACAAAAGTGCGCTCCCGGGACCTGCAAGAGCCACAGCCTGCGGTACAGAATAAGTATTCAGCAAAATGACAAATCGGAAGAGTGTGATACGGACCGATCCAGCACTGAGGAAGATCCCGGTGCCAATAGTGCCACCAAGGGCTATATATTTGGAATAATAATGAAAGTCGCAGGAGAGGTGTACGCAAAGGACAGCCGATCAGGACTAGCGGGGTGGTGGACATTGAGAGGCGCTCACCAATCATGGTCAGATGCCGACTCTGCATTGCCCGTTTGGTTTCGTTGCCCTGGTTGGCATCGCCAACGAGGACGCGTTTCCATATCGGCCGCTTGGCGTCGTTGGGGGAGTCGGGCCTAGACTTCTCGATCCCATCGTCGTCGATGATCTCCCCGCCGGCGGAACTTTGGGACGGAGGCCGCCGGGACGTCGGGAGAGCGGGCATGGCTGGGGTTTCCCCGATGGTGGTGGAGGAGGAAGAGGCGTAGCAGCGTCGGGGGCGATTTTTGCAGGCGTTTGCGTGCTTATTTGCACCATGTATGCGCCCGTGATGTTCGCCGGCGGGCGCAGGCCATCGCGCTCGTCGTTTGTCTCAGTGTGTGGGAGAGTTCGGAGGATGGCTGGACTGGGGTCCCAGAGCTTGCGGGGAGACGCGTGCGGAATTCCGGGGTCCCGCTCCGGAGTGGGGTAGATTGTGATCGTGGCATGGAGTTATCTTATCAAATGCACAGGGGTAAGCAGCGGTGCTTATGAGAGGTAAGAAAGGATCTAAAGTGGACTCGGGGCTTGGACGCACTCCTCTCTCTTTCCGTCTTTTTGCCGTTTACCCCGCATTTCATTTCCTCCGTTCCGTCCTCCACACCAGCATGAAGGATGGCAAGCAACGTGCGAAGCCTGAAGCTCTTGTACCATCAGGCCGTGGAACATACGCAAAACAAGCTTGCAGTCATTGCAGGAAGAGGTGCGTTATTTCGTCCTACTTGGTCCATTCTCCAACCAACTCTCCAACCACCGTCCATCTCCAACCTCCGTCCGCTTCCCCACCCTCACCACCGCGCATATAGGAAGAGCAAGTGCGATGGTCGGGCTCCAGTGTGTGGTCCTTGTGAGAAGGCGGGTCGGGCTTCAGAGGTGCGTCAACAGTGGACTCGTGTTTTACCCCTTTTGCCGACCATCATCCCCCCCACCCACATATATGCGTCCTTTTCTTGCTGGCATTCGTTCCCCGTAGTGTACCTGGGGAAAGGAGACTGCGAAGAAGGCCCGCACGCAACAACACTTCGAATCTCTTGAAAACTACATCCGTGCGCTCGAGGCGAAGGTGAAGGACCTCCAAATCGACCTCGAATTCTGTCGGAAGCAACATGGCGGCCCCCCTTCTGCTCCGTCTCCTGCAGACAGTCAAGACGCAGTGCTCGGAGTGTCTATGCCACCCCGCCACGAATCCTCAGAGCCCGAGCCCTCTTCCGACAACGAAGCTTCGAGCTCGACCGGGGACTCCGACATCGAGCGTCTCATAGCGCCCACCCGGCACCTTGTTGTGAGTTCCCCGTTTTCCACTCCCTTTTTCCTTTTCCCTCCATATTCGTCCTTGTCCGCCCTTTGGCATCCCCTGTCCCTTTGTTGTTTCGTGTTGAGGAAGGGCACGTACCCCCGGATGGCTTCACCTCCGACGCCCTCCACGACGTACATCGGGACACTTCGCAGGACGTGATTTTTTCGTCCAATGCTCCTGGAGTCTTTTGTGGCATGCGGAAAGTGCGAAGCGCCCTCGAGCGCCCTGTCATGCAAGACACCAAGGAGATTTCACAAACATATTGCGACCAGCGGCATCTGGGCTCCGTCATCATTGTGCCCAGGTGCAGTGGTCGGGTATCGGACTAGCACGGCCTATCCCAGAGGGGCCGTGCCAGACCGCATACCGAAATTGCCCTTCTTCGCACGAGCTTCGCATGATGGGCGTAACGAAAACACACATAACCGCGCATCCTTTCGCACGCGCAGTCGGACTTGGGTCACTGCAGCGTTGAGTCTCGACGCGGAGGCGTGGCGAGACGGTGGAGCTTGCTGGCCCATCCCCGGACCGAATCCGGGGTAAGCTGAGTTGATGGCTTGGTTCAAGAAGCGACAAATCGCAGTCAGCCTTTTGGAGCTCCGAGCGCCGACGAGGCAGTGATATGCATCTTGCGCGCCTTTACCCTCTTCTTTTTCCTGACGTTTTGAAATCGTCGTCCACGATTATCCTCCTTCTTTTCTCGACGTCTAAAATTATCGTTGTTCTCCGCGCCGCGTAGTCAAAAGCACGGTGCAGGCGACGGCGCGCCTTTTATCTCTGTGGTAGTGGCCTCTTCGGTGGTGGCGTCAGAATATCGTCCTCCCCGTCTAGCCGACTACGGCTTGGGCTTTGTCTGCGAAAAGGGACTGTCATCGTTTCGCGACGGTCCTCTTTCGGTAGACTCGTGGGGATCGATGCTGCTGAGCGTCTCTCGCCTCGCCTTCCTCCAGAATCCTCAGGCTTCTTTCTCGAGGATTCATGACAATGGATTTCGCGAGGGGCTTCAAGCTTCTCGTCGAGGAGTAACCAAGTCGAGGAGTAACTCTTCACACACCTAGCCATTCCTCCGCGGTTCCATGGGAGTGTTGTGCTGGTGGGCGGGGCCGCTTCACCCTTCTCCATCTTTCTTGGTTGGCGGCTTAGCGGATTTGAAGCGAGGTCCAAGCGACCATTCATCGCCGGCTAGACGCGCAACTCTACGTTCCTGTCCGCGCTGTTTCCATTACGCTTCTTTCGCAATCAGCCCCTCCCGGCCACCGCCCGCCGTCCCGACGTCCCTCGACGCGTCTCTCGTGCCTATCAAACGTCTCCCATGAGTCGGCCACATAAACGGCCACATACACCTTGTCGTACGTGACAAGGCATGGCGTTGGCAAGTACCCGTCGTGTTTTCTCCAGTCTTGGGCATGGCGCAGACTCTGCGCAGACCGCGAAATATCAAGTTCCTGCTCTGAACTTTTCCATTCATCGTGACTGTGCGGGTACTCCATGACGTCGGAAAACTTCATGAGGACTCCATTAGTATTCGTGAGCGTGGAAAGTTTGCACGCCGAATACACCATGTCAGTCACGCTACACCGATGGACAACCGTGTGTTGCGGGGGTCGTCTGGCCTCCATCAGGTCTTCTGTAGACATTCGTACATATTCTGGTCGAAGTTACACCCCATCCTCCCTCGGAGGACAATGTGGTCGACAGTCAGTTGAAGGTAGTCTTCCTTCAGATGCGGACGATGTATTTGTGGGAAATATTTCGAAGAGTTGTATAGATGAACGTCAGCAGAACTTCCTCGAGACAAAGGCGAGTTTCTGAGGTTTCCCGAGGGATCAGACAGCGCACCCTCGCTGGCGCACTACGCGTCATTTGTCTCCATTTGTGCTGCCCTACCTTTTGCTTCTAGTGTGGCCTTTCTCGAGGACTCAGCACTGACTGCCCCTTCCAGCTCCAGGAGACCGATCTCGAGTACCATGGACCCACCTCCATCTGGCGCCTCGGCGCGCAACGCATCTCTCCCGCCAACTCCGAATCCAAAAAATCCGCCTCTCCCGAGCCTTCCTCAGTGTCCCACTCCTCCGTGTACTTTGACTGGTCGCGCCATCTTCCGCCTGAAGTGCCGCTCTCGCGCGCCGAACACGACCGGCTGCTCGACATCCTCTGCAAGTTCAACCTTTGCTGGGGCTTCCGACTCATCCCTGAGCTCTTCATACGCGACATGCACCGCGCGCTCAGTCAATCGCCCTCCACGCCCACCGCTCGCACCGCTCACTACAGCCCCATGCTCCACAACGCCACGCTTGCACTTGCGTGCTCCTACGCCGACGATCCGGTGCTGAAGGACATTCGCTGCAGGCGGATGTTCGCGAACAAGGCGAAGAAGTACATCGAGGGGGACTGCGAGAAGCCGACGATTGCGATCATCACCGCGCTGTCGATCCTCGCGATCTTCCACTCGGTGTGCGGAGAGCAGAGTTTGGCATACTTGTATCTTGGTACGTTGGAGTTGGATCCGCTCGGATCTCGGCGCAGGCTAACACTTCCGTGCAGGCATGGCGGGTCGCATGAGTCAATCTCGTAAGCTCCCTTCGCTGTCTCTCGCCTGTGCGATCACGATAGCGGCCTAACCACGTTGTCGTGTCACAGTGGGTCTGAAGACGGACTGCTCGCCGTGGGTCAAGTCCGGTCTGATCACGCAGGAGGACATGCTCGACCGCAACTGGTCGTACTGGACGATCTTCACCCAAGACATCCTCTGGTCGCTGTACGTCGGCCGCGAATGCTGCGTCGTCCCGCAACCGAAGGAAGCCCAGTTCCCTGTTCCATACATCGGCGGCGAGATCGACACGACGTCGTGGTTCTGGGCCCCGAGCAAGATGCCGCCGCAGCCGAGCAACGTCGTGAAGTGCTTCGAAGCGAGCTGCGACTTGATGTTCATCGCGAGGAGGATCTTCGATTTCTTGTGAGTCGCTCGCGCCATCGCGTAGTTAATGGAAGAGTCGAGTTAACCGTGTGTGCAGGAACGGTCTTGGTCCAGGGTCAAAACGCGAGGGTACTCTGCAGACCGTCAGCGAGCTCGAGTAAGTCCTCATGTACGGCAGGGGTCTTCACGACCGGCATTAACGAGCTCATCTCAGCATACAACTCAACAATTGGAAAGACTCCCTGCCCCCGGAGGTCGACCTGACTGCGGCCAGCAGGCCGAATGCTCTGCCTCATCGTCTCATGCTTCATCTTGCGTACTGGTGGCTATTGCTTCTTCTTCACCGTCCATTCTATCGTCGTCCAAAGTCAGGTAGTGTGGGTCCTGATATCGATCATGTTAAGGTAGGCGGTTCGATTTTTGGATATCGCCCAACGCTAACGTCGCGCGTAGCTCCGGAATCGGGCTAGCGACAACATCATGCTCCTCCTCGGTATCTGGCACGAGAAGTACACCTTGCGCTACATCCCGATCACCCTCATGCAGGTCGCGTACTGCGCTGGCACGTCGTTCGTCCTCTCCGCCGTGCAGGCAACGTCTGGTCCCCGCCTCGGCCGCGTCGCGCTCTCGAGCGCTCTCACGCAAGCAGAACAGTGTATTCGCTACCTGCTTATCGCCGGCCAGTCGTTCGAGTGCGCGAACCACGTTGCAAGCATCCTGTCGAACCTCCTCCACGACCAGCTCCGGCCACGCCTTCTTATGCGGACGCTGGAGCCGAAGGATCTCGTCAGCCCCGACCGCGAGGGTGAATACCCCCAGTACCCTTCGTCGGCCGATGGCACGGCGAACGACGGCGCAGACATCTTCTCTCTCGCTACCACGATCGCGAACCTCGATGCGCTCCGGGACCAGTGCCGATCGACTGCCGCGGCTCACTCGTACTCGCCGGACTGGAACCCGCAGGAGGGCTTCCCGATCATGGGCGGCGTCGGACACCAGCCGTCCGCATCGCCGACGACGTCGGCGAACCCTGCCATCGGGTACAACGGAGGGCAGGTGCCGTTCGACTTCTCGCAGCTCGCGCGGATGTCGGAAGACGTCGACATGGAGTTCGCGGCGCTTGGGGGCGTGGGGATGGGGATGGATCTCGGCCTGATCGGCGGGCAGCCGTTGTCGAACCGGCCGTTCATGCACATGGCGTTCGACTTCCCGGAGTTTACTGCTGGCCCCCGCGTGGGGCCGGACGCGGGCTTCGCGGACATCGATGCGCCGCCCTTCGACCCACAGACGATCCGCCAGCCCACACAACAGCCGGTTCCGGCGCCCGTGCAGCAGCAAGCTCCAGCAAGGGCCCCGGCGATGCAGGTCGACTTCAGCCAGGAGGAGCTCGCGATGATGGACCAGCTGATGCGCCAGCAGCTGGCGGCGCAGAACATGGCGTTCCAGTCATCACGGTTCTGAAGGGTTTGGGGATTTCTTGGATCTATGCTATCTATCTGCTATGCTTCATGCTATGCGAGGGTAGGCCGATGCAACATAGACGTTCGATGGCTACGGGTGGTTTTTGGAAGTCATTGTATCTTGCGGGATCGCCTTTTTGTATAACACCCCGTCTGCTGGCCTTGGTATTTTATAAGCTCGTATTATGGACGTTTTTTTTATCTTGTCTTTTCAGCTTTTGACGCATGTACGAGGAGGAAGATTTCTATTGCGTCTGTATGGTACGAGAGGGTCGACTCGTAACCGACTTGTATATCTTAACACAAAAAACGTATATTGCTCCAGATAATTCTACAATGTTTATCTCCTTACCCGAGGGCCAAGACCGAGTAGGAAGAGCAGGAAAATGGGCTGGAACACGAGACTGATGTTCGCCTACTCGAGGGTCGGCGGGGGGTTGCCGCTGCCCATCATAACCCATGCCCCAGGGCTCGTCACATTGTCGATGGTGAGGAAGATCGTTGCAGGTCCCGGCGGGAAGATGCGACCGTTGGGAGGCGTGACGAACGTCAACGACTTCTTGTTGGCGGAGATCGTGGCGTCCATGAAGACGAGTCGTGCGCTCGAGTGGAACGCGTGGCTGGAGAATCCGAGATCCATGAGGGCAACTGCATGTCAAGGGTCACCGGTCACCGGTCACCGGTCAGCCGTGGTCTGTTTATCTATGGAGATATATCACAGACCTTGCAGTTTCGCACCAGGGCGAGTCAGCTCAAAGGGCACATCGATCGGGACGGTCACCTTGCTGTTGAACTTGATGTTCTTGGGCATGCTCAGGATCGTGGGGCGGTTGAGCTGCATGAAGGGCGGGTCGAGCGTCTCGACGCGTAACTCGGAGGAGAAAGGGGACGGTCAAGTTGACGTCGTTGTTCGGGTTGTTGCCGGCGATGAGGAAGTTGCCCTGCGGCGTAAGCGTGACGGTCGAGTGGTAGAGACGAGGGATATCCGTGCTGGGCATGCCAGCGTTGCTGATGCGGTGGCCGAGCGGGAGGTCGGGTGTGTAAAGGGAGGGTGTGAAAACGGGGTGGTCCGCGTTCGAGTTCCCGACAGGGTCCGGAACCTGTGAGATGGCTGCGAAGCCGGACCGACCGCCGTTCGTGATGAGTACTTGGCCGTTCGGGACGTGAACCAGCTCCGGCATCGTGCGACCCTCCAGCATGTGCTCGACTTCCCAGCCCCTTGCGATACCTTCAGGGGTGAGCATTATGCGCGAGCACTGGGAAGTGGCCGGAGTCTGAGAGGAAAGAAGGGAGGGATCGATGGGATCTGTCTGGGTACCTCCACAGACGAGCACCTCAGGGATAAAGTCCGGAGGTGAGAGAGGGAGAAGGATGGCGGATCCGTCGATGGGGTTTGTGACACGGACGTTGTTCGGGATGTCAGGGAGAATGGTCTCAGTATTCGTCTCGATGTCATAGATGATCGACTGGTTGTTTGCGACCATGAAGACCTTGCCGTCGGGCAACGCAAAGATGCTAATAACACGAAGTATGAGGTTCGGCCTGTTTTTCATCGCAACGGTGCTCACCGAGGGAATAGGTTCGCGGGAAGGCTCCTCTCTAGGAATGCCGACGGGCGGACTGTCGATTCCTTGGGTGGGAAGAACTCGAAGCTGTTTTCCGGATTAACGTTGTAGAAGTTGTTGTTCACGTGCGTCCCGCCGACAATCAAGAGACTGCCGTCGAAAATACGGATGGACGACGGATACCACCGATCGGCCAAAAGGTGAAGAGTCGTCGGGTCTTCGAAGAGCGTGCAGCCCTCGCCAGTCGGCGAGGCACACGGCTCAAAGATGCGGATGGCTTGGTTCCCCGGTTGAATCGCTGGGTTTCCGACGAATCCACGAGGGTCTCCACCAACGCTGGCCTGTCAAAGCATCACTACAACAATCGGATCACGAGAAAGCTGGAATCCACTGACCATGGTACCGTTACTAAGCAGTGCCCCGCTAGCGCAGAACGAGTTTGTCAGGACATCGAGTGGCGCCACGGTGTCCGTCTCCAGGTTCCAGAGTGCACCCCAAGCGGAGTGATTGTTGATCTGAAGGGGGTCATTTGATGCACGGTCGAAGAAAACGACTAGTGTGGGCGAGACTACGATCGACTCGAGCGCAACGATGCCCGAGCTCGAGTTCTTGAGGTTAAACTGCCACTTCGCAGCTTCGGGCGCAGAGGGAGCTGCGAAGACGACAGAAGAGAAGAGAGGCAGGAGAGAGAGCAGTGACCAGTTCATCGTGACGATGGATCGCTGTGTCGCTAACACGTTCGGCCCACGGATTGGGAACAGCGTACATGGGCTTTTATAGCGAACGTCGTCGGCATGATGCCGATGATATTTCAGGGCTCGCTCTTACCAGCACCAAGGGTGAGAGGTAGTTTCCGTCGGGGAGCCTCTGTGCCACGAGGCATTAATGCAATTCACTGATTCCCTGAACGTGGTTGAGAACGCACTGAACGTATTAATGCACCCCGCCCGCACCCGTGACGGCGGTGTCGCTCACCTTGTCGCACCGGTCGACACATGGAGCGAAGTGCACGACCCACGCTAGTTAGGGAAGAACTGAGCGTAAGCGGCGTAGTTGTGACGATGGGCTGGAGACTGTCCTGATCCCTCTCGTCTTACACGCCGCCTGCTGAAGGAGTAAGGGCGCGGTAAGCAAGAAGGCGGCTGGATTTGTCGGAGGTTCATACCGTGGAGGCACACCGCCCTGGTGAGAAATCTTCCCTCTCACCCTTCGATGCCGAGCCAAGCATGACGCATGCTATTCTCGCGAGGGGGAAGTTTCATTCACAATTGCAGACAGCAAAACTGTCGGCGGATCGAGCCAAGCAAACTCCGTTCGTCCCATCCAGAACCACTCCTTCTCTGACAGCTCCCTAATGATTCTCCAACACAGATCCAGTGCAGCTGCTCTGCAGTGAATACGAAGGTGTCATGAACGGCACTCTCTTTCCCTTTTTGGACCGTGTCGTCCTTATGGGATCACTCGAGAGTCGGGGGCGCATTCCCACTCCCCATCATGACTGCAACTCCCTCGCTGGACACATCGTCGACGGTCAGGAAGACGGTGGCGGGGCCAGGCGGATACACTCGCCCGCTGGGAGGCGTGAAGAACGTCAGCGACTTCTTGTCCTTAGAGATGGTCGCATCCATGAAGACAAGCCGTGCGCCAACGTGGAAACCGTGAGTGGAGAAACCGAGGTCCATGAGCGAGACTACCAAGCACAAAAATGACGTCTTCATCAGCAAGCCGGCCCGACTTCGCACAGTCCTGGCGAAGTGCACACGTACCTTGGACCTTGGCATCGTCGCGGGTGAGAGTGTTCGGAAGAGAGACCGGGACCGTGACCTTGCTGTTGAACGCGAGCTTCTGCGGCGCATTGAGGATCTTGGGGCGCTCGACGAACATGAACGGCGGGTCGAGGGTCTGCACGCGGAACTCGCTCGGGAACGTGACCCCAGTGCCCGTGACATTGCTCGCGTTGTTCGGGTTGCTCCCGGCGATGAGGAAGTTGCCCTGCGGGGTGAGGGTGATCGTCGAATGGTACACGCGCGCGATGCCGGCGCTGGGCATGCCCGCGTTGCTGAAGCGCCGCCCCAGCGCGGCGGACGGCGTGTAGAGCTCCGGCACGAGCACGGCGTTGTCGGCGTTGGAGTTCCCGATCGTGTCCTGCACGCTGTTGAACCCGCGAAGCCGGACCCGGCGCCGTTCGCGATGAGGATCTGGCCGTTCGGGAGGTGGAGGAGCTCATGCAGAGTGCGGTTTGTGAGCATGTGCTCGACGACCCAGCCTTTCGCGATGCCCTCGGGCGTGAGTGTGATGCGTGAACATTGGGAACTAGATGGTATTTGACTGGAGAGTTCGCCGACTGGTGTGCGGTCGTCGATCGCTGAGCCACCACATACCAAGACTTCGGGAGTGAAATCGGGAGGAGAGAGCGGGAGGAGGACTGCGGAGCCGTCCGTGGGGTTCGAGACGCGAACGCCGTTCGGTATATCAGGAAGCGGGGTCTCAGTGTCGGTCTCGACGTCGTAGATGACCGACCGGTTGTTCGCGATCATGAACACCTTGCTGTCGGGGAGGGCGAAGAGTCTGAGGCAATGTGCCGGAGTGTAAGCGCTTATCTCTAACATGTCGAGCGCAGAACAGAATACTGACCGGGGGAACAGGTTCGCGGGGAGACTCCTCTCCAGGAACGGGGATGGCCGTACTGCCTGCTCCTTACGAGGAAAGAACTCGATGCTGTTCGCCGGATCGACGTTGTAGAACACGGCTTGAACATGCATCCCGCCGACAATGATCAAGCTTCCGTCGAAGATACGCGTGGCCGACGGGTACCACCGCTTCTCGAGGAGGATGAGGTTAGGGTCCTCGAAGAGCGTGCAGCCTTCCCCGGTAGGCGAAGCGCAAGGGTCGAACAGCCTGATGGCTTGGTTTCCGGGCTGGATGACCGGGTTCCCTACGAACCCGGTCTGGTCTCCTCCGATGCTAGCCTGGAGCTCAAGTCAACCCTCGAACAAGCTGAAAATGACGCGAGGGACAGACTGACCATGGTCCCGTTGCTGAGGAAGGCGCCGCTCGCGCAAAACGAGTTTGTAACGACGTTGAGGGGCGAGACCTCGGCCGTCTGGAGGTTGAAGAGCGCGCCCCACGCGGGGTGGCCGTTGATCTGGAGCGGGTCGTCCGACGCGCGGTCGAAGAAGAGGGCGAGGTTCGGGTTGACGATCACAGATTCGAGCGCGACAATGCCTGACGACTCTGCCTTGAGGTTGAATCGCCATGCCGGGGCCTCGGTCACAGCAGAGGCCAGATGCGCGAAGAAGGGAACAAGAGAGAATAGAGATAGCTTCATCTTGGACAAACTGTGGAATGGAGTCGCCGCGTTCACTCGAACTGACGAACTGAGATTCTTGCGGCAACGCGTATATATCGATTGCAGCTGTGGTCGATAACTGAAATGAGTACTTACGGTTCAGATAGGGGGCAGCTTCACCATCTGCAGCCGGAGGGTGAACCTAGGTCATGAGCTGCATCCTGGAGGTCAAGGTTCCAGGCCATTCAGCGTTGCCCTTGACTGACTGGACGAGAGCCGTGTAGTGGCACACGTGCAGAGACTTGCAGCGGCCGCCGTGGTGTCGAAGACACTAATTCGAGAACGGCAGCGTCTGTTCGTGCGAGATACCGTTGGGCACAAGGGGCTGGCTTGGGTACTCATTGAATACAGCCCAGAAACGGTCTTCGCCGTGTCCCAGGCCCGAAGCTCAAAATGCCTCAGACGCCTATTCGTGCGCGGATAGAGCGCGCACAGAGCTCGAGGCGGCCCTACAGGCTTGGCAGGTCTCGTAATCCGACGACACTCAGTGTATTCAAGCATACAAATAGACAATCTCACTCAGCGGCTAACTTCGATTCGCAGAGCGAGCGGGACCCCGCTGCGAGTCAGCCAGGGCGTGGGCAGCGAACTCACCCTGGGGTATGGCTCGGCCCTTGCTCGCTGCTGATCGGGGATAATAGGGCTGTTGGCCCGGAATGGAGTTGGACCCACAGTCTAAAGCTTCGCCTTCGCGTTCCCGCGCTCTTCGACCACCGGGTTCACGAGCGTGCCGATGCCGCCGCCGATCCAGATGCTCATGTCGTCGCCGTCCTTGAGGTATACTGGGGGCTTCTTGACGAAGCCGACACCCTTGGGCGTGCCAGTCATGATGATGGATCCGGGGAGGAGAGTCGTGCCCTGGGAGAGGAAGGCGATTGTGTGCCGAATGTTGAATATCTGATCGCTGGGTACATGGCAAGCGCGGTGAGAAACGTGTGGGCGCGAAGAGGAGAACGTGCCTTACGCAGTGGTCCCGTCTTGCAGGGTCTTCCCATTGACGACTGTCTTCAGAGGCACGTTCTGTGGGTCAGGGATCGCGTGGGCGGCGACGAGGCAAGGGCCGATGGGAGTCGTGTTGTCTATGAATAGTGAATGAGCCTTTTGTGCGAACATGCAATTGCAAGCGGTCATACCGTAGCCCTTGGAGAAGTTCCACTGTGAAACGGCCATCTGGTGATACCTGAACGAGATCTAGAGCGCGACTCGTAAGGCTACGATGAGAGTTTAAGGGGTAAGGAAAACCAACGTCATTCCCAGCCGTGTACGCAAGGACGTAATCGAGTGCGTCAGCCCCAGACACGTTCTTCGCAGGCTTGCCGATAACAATGGTGAACTCTACTTCGTAGTCGGGTAGGTGCTTTTCGACGGGTTGGACATGCTGTGGGATAGTGACGGGGACTTCGGGGCCAATCAGGGAGGTGACTGGCTTGTAGAAGAGGACGGGATAGCTGCGATATGTTGTCATCAGTTGAGATGATCACGAGTGCAGCTGAGGAAACTCGTGGTCGTTAGGTCTATTTGTCATGCACTCGATGGACCGAGGGAACGTTTGATGAGGTGTGTGTGCGCCCCATCGAAAATGAGAACATACGAGAGAAGCGTAAAGGCGCACTGGGGTACGTCCTGTGTGCACGATTCGTTGGGGCATATGCGCGTCACTACGGGCCCATGGGTGCGTTACACGCCCAGCCAGTTGGCCACCGGTTGACGGGCTCCAGTCCTCAGTGCATCTCGTGGGTGATGTATGCGTGCGGAGAAAACCGGCATAGAAGGGATTTTAGCGTCCCGAATGTTGTACCGCAATGGCACCATACCCGGCACCTGCGAGGCTCGCGGAATGGAGAGACTGCAGAAGATCACGCATATATCCGCCGCCGACTGTCTGACAGCTCAGACGAAGGGTTTCGGTGCTTGCTATCATGGTGCAGGGAAGAGAGGGAGCATAAAATGACAATAGGCATATGAAAGACACGTACGCAGGCTTCGCCAAGTTCGCTTCGGCCTGGGATATCGTTCCCGTCAACATGGAATCTGGTGAGAATGGAGAAGGACGTACGGCGTGATCCTCGTAGTTGAGACCCAAACAACGCACGAGCTTAACCTCCTCCCGAGCGAGCGGCGCAAGCAGCTGCCTAACGGTCAAGACGGTCTTCGTGACCTGAGCCGACGGATCGAGCGCAGAACCAACGATCTCGTAGGCCTTGACAGGTTTCTTCTGGTGGATGGCAAGACCGACTACTCGCTCTGTGTCATCTTCTTTGCCCTCGAATGCGTTCAAGGGAAGATCCATACCGTCAAGCTTGGCGTCCACAGGTTCACCGATGTGCACCTGTGCGGTCTCAGCCGCAATGAAGCGGATGAGGCGAGTCCATTGCTGCGCATATAGCCAGCGCGGTCAATATATGCGCCTCGTAGGGTGAGGAAGCGGACTCACTGTTCGAATGGGCGACATGGTAGTGATGGTGGTGGTGGGAGGCAAAGCGTGAGATGCGGGAGCACGTCTGCGGCGTTAGAACTTGAAGACGACCATCGGACGCGCTCCTGGCGGAAGGAGTTCCGACGACTCGGCCCACACGGCCCGCCAAGCCGAAAAGCGACAAACAAGCTTCAAGCATTTCACCTCCTCACTTCCAACCTCCATCAACTCCTCTGCAAAGTTTCGCGCTCTGTACGTGTTTCTCTTAGAGCTATCATGGCGTGTGATACATTCACGAGCTTACGTGCGCCTATATGGGCTTCGTCCGAGGCCGCCAGCAGCGCTATGACGGCTTCAAGATCCTCCAACTTGCACGAAGTGTATCTTCCCACAAGTGTACTGTCTGAACACGAAGTATCTTTGATATGTGGTTGTTGTTTTGTGAATGTCGCGCTCTTAGTATCATAGTTTGGCTCGCGTCGTCGCGTCGCCGTCTCGAGAGAGGACCAACTTGTTCCGCGATCACCTGATCGACGCGCTGCGGTGTTCACTTACGTAATTCTGCATTAAGTTTCGGTTTACCATTTGTGGAAGCGACGGTTGGATACTGTCCGTGCCCCAGCTCGTCGCCAGCCACAGCGACAACCCTCACGACGGAGACCCCCTTCCCCTCTCTCCGGCCACTCCATCCTCGGGGCCTGGGCTTGCCCGCCTCCTTCGACTCTCCATGTGTTGACGGATACCGCACAATCTCCACACTACTCAATTCGCAACCACTCACGCGATGAATCCAGATGGGGAGGTCCCATACGCAAACACCGCGCCGATGCACGTCATCCTTGAGGACGCTCTCGATGAAGTAAGTTCTTAGATATTACTGTATACTCTCTTTGCTCACTGGTCATTAGCTCTCTTCCACAAGAACCTCGACGGCAACCAAGGGCGACGCTCTAGTGGCCATCGAACACGTCCTGGCGGAGACGGCAGATCCCAGAGCTGTTGGACTTTCTGGATACTTCAATGCGTTGCAGGACACGTTTCAGTGCAATGGTACGTTTCTCCTTCATGTATGTCGAGCATATAGCCCATCTTCCTCATAGTATCGTCACGAATTATCTCCTGGTCGTCTGTTGCGTCTGCGTTGCTGGACAAGGCTCTCACTAGAGGCTCTACGGATAGTAAGTGGCTCAAGTCCACGCTTGGATCTTACACATGCTCAATGCGTCTACTAGACGTGACTAAATGCGAGGTCATGACACTCTCATCACAATTGGCGCAGGGAATGAGTATCATTCAAGGTGTGGCGTTGGTACACAAGCCGAGCAAACAGTTCCTTGGACGCAGATACTCCTTGGAAGTTCTGCTAGATCTCTTTACTTGTGTCCCGCCATCTCAGTCCTCCTACAACATCCAGTACCCCGCGTCGTCTAGGACCGACCCGTCCTCTGCTCCACCATCGAAGTCTTCCGACGTGCCCCTGGCCTCAATCGTAATCGACACCTTGCTCTGCGTTCTGGTGGATTCTAGTCCTGCTTTGCGCGTTTTCGAAGACCTGAGCGGTGTCCAAGTTGTCGTCAAAATCTTGAAGCGGGCCGGTACCCCGCGCGAAGTCAGGTCAGTGTTTGTGGTCTCGTCGAGTATGTCCCGACTGATCTAAGGAGTTCATGTAGGATGAAGTGTCTGGAGTTCCTCTACTTCTACCTCCTGGACGAGACCGCTCCTCCCGAGGCCGAGGCATCGATTGACGCTGTCGTGTCAAACCTCACGATTCCCGACACCCCACCCACACGTCCCACACATCGATCCACTTCATCGCTCTCCGTGGCGTCCGGGTTTACGACAACACCCTCCTCGAGGTCTTCCTCCGGCTCGTCTGCTTTCTCCATTCTCTCGACATCTACGACCGGGACCTCCGCGTCCCTTCACGAAGCCCCAATATCTCCCAAACCCCACACGTCCACCCAAACCCCAGAAAAGCCACCCCTGAAGCCCAAGTCCGTCATTCCCGGCCTCGCGCCGTCCACGCGCATCGTGACCCCACCCTCCAACCGCACCGCAGGCGACGCGAGCGCGCTCGGCCGTGGGCAGCAGCCCCGCTCGAAGCTGCTCATCCTGAAGAAGGAAGTCGACTACGTCCCCCTCAGCCCCAAGAAGCCGCAGCTCTCGCACCTCAGCCGCGGCCCCAGCGGCCTCCGCCCGAAGCACCCCGACCACCGCGGCGCTGCCAGTGGCCGCACCTCCGAGCTGCTCCCCTCCGGCTTGCCAGCGGACCCGGGCGACTCGCGGCAGAGCACCGCCCGCGCGAGCACCCCGCGCACCTCTCGCCCGCACTCCTCGCATTCGCGCGGACTTCCGTGTCCAGCATCTCGTCCATCTCGTCCGTCGAGTCTGCCTCGCTGCGCATTCCACCCAACCCCAACCTCAACTCCACATCGGGCTCCGGTCCGGCCTCCGTCCCGGCTCCCGGCCCGAGCCGGGAACGCTTGCGCGAAGCGCACACTGAGATCCTCGAGACGCCCAAGCACGCGTCGGCCAGGGTGCAGATGCACCGTCGCGCACAGAGCCTCGCGGACTTCTCCTCCCCTTCCTCCGCTGCGGCCGAGTCGCCGCTTGCCGCGTCGAGGAGCGCGAGCGCCCCGACCGGGGCTGGCTCAGGGAAGATAGCGGGGAACCGCGGCGCGAGGACGATGGCGGAGAAGAAGGAGATCTTGGGGACGATGCTGGGCAACGTGGACGCGCTCGTCGAGGGCGTGAAGAAGGCGGGCGTGTGGGGTCTCAGTTGACCTAGGCGCGGACGGCGGGTGCGGTGGAGTGATGATATGCGCTGGGCTGGGGGAGCTGTTTGAGGCCGGAAGGGACGTGGAGTCCGGCGTGGATGGGAAGGACTTGGGGCCGAGGAACAGCTCCGGAGCCTCGATGCTGAAAGCTGCCTTCTTGGTGCGGAAGGCCCGAAGGAGACGATGCGGCCGTCATGGCCATGGCGGACGTTGGAAATGTTTGGATTGTTGCGTCGCGTATGTTCTCTAATGTGCTATCGTATTTGCAATGCTATCGATGTTAAGTATGTTGAACGCGAGGGCTGCGGCCTCTGACGATCTTCTTCAATTGGATTGACGAGGAAAAACGAGATATTCCTTATTCAATAATAAGGCCGCCGTCGCACAAGTGAGACGGAGGCTGCCTGGGACGAAGGCTATGATTGTCCTAGACGAAAACGATTTCCGTACATTTGCGTGACTTAAGGTTAGATCACAGGGCGCGGACGAGTTTGAGTTACAACAACTGGGAAGGTAGGCCACAAATGCGAGTGATTCTATACAGTACAGTGAGCTATCTTCTCGCTAATATTCGTCTCGGTCATCTACGTCGAGCCGCTTCGAAATCCTCGAACAGCAACACTTGAACGTTCTTCCGCCGCAGCTCCGGGTCCATCGCCCGCTTGGCGAGAAGAGCCATCTTGCCCGTCCTGCGGACTTCGTCCCCATTCTTCCCGAAATACCTCTGCGACTCAAATTTACAGAAATCATTCCCGCGCGGCCAGGCCGCTATACCAGCCACGTACTCCTGCAGCGCCGAATCGACCTCAGGGTTGAAGGACGGCAGTCATGTAAGGGCGCCGAGAAAACGCGCTTCGACGGTCTTGTGGTACTTGGCGACCCACTCTGAAGCGTGATACAGGTCGAGGTCGAACTGGTGCATCACGATGGAGAGGATGTTCCAGTTCTCGTAGCACGATGCTCGCTCTCTGCCGTAAGACGCGACGTCCTACAGCGGGCACTTGAGCTCCAGCGCCAGCGACGACGCAAGCAGAGGCATTCACTCACATTGTCGGGGACTACCAGGCCAATGCTGGCGTCCTGGAGCTCGTTGACGACCGGATGGTAGAAGGCCTCGTCCGGGATGGACAGGTGCAGCTCGCTGGGGGAGAAACACAGGCGCACGCTGCAGTCCTTCCGGCGAGTCTCCATGTATGTGTCGACGGTGCGCATGGTGCGCTTCTCCCTGTCCTCCGCGTGTTGTGCGGCACCTTGCAGGTAATCCGCGAACGCCTCGAGGAGGTGCTTCTCCCCCTCCGGCGTTGCGAGCACTCGCCCGCGTGCCCAGAACCTAGGAACCGCATCGCGAGTGTTAGCACGGGATCCCATAAATATGCCCAAGCTCACGCCGTAAACTCACTGCCGGGCCATGTCGCCTATGGAGAGTTCGCCTTCAGGGCGGGGTTTGTCGGGATTGCGGAGGGTGTCGAGGATGAGGTCGGATTTCTCGTACACTCCGGCGCTGGGCTCTCTGTCCGTGTACTTGTCGATGACGAACAACAGGTGCATGAGGTCTACGCCTACTCGAAAGCGATCTAGAAGAGGTCAACCAATCAAGCACGAATACTTCGGAATAGGTCTGTCGCAGTGGCACGTACCACGGGGAGCGTGTGGACACACATGCACTGCAGCTTACGGCCGACGCGGGTCTTGCCATGTGCTTAGAAAGACTCCGGAGTGGAAAATTGGAGAGACAGAGCCATGGCACACATGACGGCCTCGACCTCGACCTTGTTGCACAAGGGATTGAATTTGGCCGCGGAAAAAGGCCAGGCGGACATCGTGTCGAGAACATAGACACTGAACCCGTTCTGGTTGCTAGCCATCGTCAGGAAGAGGTGAGTATGAGATGAGTGTGGAGCAGAAGGATGGTATCAGATGAACATACTTGACAGAAGTAAGTCCTGGAGAATCTGGACGAGCGAGAGAGGAGTGGAGGCCACGTTCAGCGTCACGCGGGCATGGCTGGTCGCTGATCGATGATCTCTCAGCCTGCAGATGGACAAGCTGTTAGCCAGCAGAACCAAGTCGGCAGCAGCGCGGCGGACGGCCTCACACCCGGAAGTGACTGGAGTGAAGTAAGTATCAGAGGCGGGGGGCGATGGAAACATTGGAAAGACGGGGTTCAGCTGCACTGGGGAGAGGTCTTGCGCGGCGCATGAGAAAGAAGCACCTTAGAGCGCTCTAAGGCGTATCACATGATGTTATTTTGTTGACGCGGCAGCGCGGACGCGACGCGACTTTTCTCCTCCCCTCCCACCCGTCCTGCGTGCTTTGCTGACGGCTACACAGGTGAGCCTCTACTTCATTCCTTGCGGGCGCCGTGGACGTGGTCTGGTGCACGGGTGTTGAATGCCATCCGCCCGTGCCCTCTCTGTATGCCCAGCGACTCTGCCAAGTTGATAAGGTATGTCGATTTCTACCATCTCACCTACAGCGGCGCGCTTTGTGCGAATCGACAGCCTGCAGTGCTCTGTTGCTACGCTCTGCAGTGCAGGCGTTGAATGCCATCCACCTGTGCTGCAGTGCATGCAACAGAGCGTCTGCAGGACATCGACGCGCACAGAGCGTGCCGCTGTGGGTGAGATAGAATTATGTGACGTGGCGACGCAGCCAAACCTGCCACTCTGACCCCGTTCCCCCTCGCTGCTACAGCTTCTATCCATACGTCTCCGCCACCTCCACCTCATTCCACGCCTCTCCTCAAGCTCCACTCTGCATCGGAAGGGGGCCCCACGCTCACATCGTGCCGCGTTCTGGTACGCCGATTTCGTGTCTGGAGACATCGTCATCCAACCTGTGCCCCGGACACACCTTGTCACTATCCCATTCTATGTTCTCGGCATGGAGTCAGAAGCGTGGTCTACACGACGGCCTTTCTGGAGAACCGTGGCCACGCCAAATTTGTCGGGGTGCCCCTCTCACCATCGTACGTCTTTTTGCGCTGCACAACATTCCCATCCCTTGCGTGCGCCGTATCCCTGCTTCTCCCCTACTCCATTGTGTCTTATAACTAGTCCTGTAGCGTCGGCTTGAGGTTATGATGGCAGGTGGGAGTAGGCTGGATCGTTCAACTTCCCTTCGACGAGCGTCCGTCCTCCCATTTCGGCAGGCACAGACCCTGCACTCTGGGTCTTGAGCGGTGAGTCAAGATACGATTTACCACCACGAAACTTCGAGCTGACTGGCTTGGACAGCAACAGCGCAGCAATGGCCGCCGACACATGTTCGGATTGCCCTCCCAGAACCGTTCTCCTCTATACCTACACATGTGGGCTCGCAGGTCCTGGCGAAAGAAAGCGTCAGACTAGGAGCCCAGCATCAGCTAGTCAACCGACGCACACACTATGCATGTCGAGCGTCATAGATATCGGTTCTTGTCGCGCAGCGGCAAAGCCAACTCGTCGTTTTCGCGCCCTCCCCCCAGTCTCGTGCGCCCCCTCCCATTGCTGCTGCCACTCCCGTGCCCACTAGTACTCCTTTTCCGAGTCGCTCTCCATTTGGCCGGGGCTGTCCTCGGCCCGACTCCGCGCGGCTCTCACCCGCCATCAGAGAACGACAAGGCATTGGGCAAGACAAGCCCTGCGAACGTCGCACGAGTACGACACCTGTGGCTGGACGTCAACGTCGCGCCGCTCGTGGTGCCGACGATGCCCGCAACGGGCCTGATCAGCGATCCCATCTCGACGCTCTCCGGGAGCTCGCTAGCGAAGAGCATTGCTGGCGGTGTCCTGTACGGGCCGCGACTCGACACCAACCTTGAACCGTCGTTTCAGTTTTCTGGCAATCCCCGACGGGTCCGATCCTGGCGACTCGATGTCGACGATACCTTACTCGTTGCGCAACGCATCGCGGAAGGAGAAGGTCCTCTGCGCGGCCCCGCTGCTCCAGCAACCAGCTCTCCGAGTCTCCCAGCTGTGCCATGCCACCCTTCTCCTCGTGGCTCGCTTCCCAGGCTCCCTCCGCAACCCGAGAAAGCACCGTCTCTGCGTGCAAACGCTGGTGCACGATGGCGATATTTCCGAAGGGCATGTCCGTGGCACTGGCAGGATCGTCGTCGAGCTGCGGGTCGGTGAATCAGTCTGGGAGAGGTTCAGCGTGCGCATGGGCAGCGGAGCGCTTGGAGATAAGGTGAAGAGTCGCAGCGTTGAGAATGCTCCGTACGAGCTGGAAACCTTGAACCAGTCTTCGAGTTGTAGTAGACGAGGGACTCCAGTACTGATGAGGCAGACAGGGGAAAGTTCAAGGGGCCACGCACGCAGCTTCGGCCGTTCGGCCCGAGGAGTTCCTTGGCGTCTAGGCTTCCATTCTTGGAGAACTGGCCTGTGCTGCGGCGACTCGGCCCCGGACGAAGTTGGCTCTTTGTTGTCTCATTAATATTCTCCACCAGACTCGCTCATGCCTGCTATCTGCACATAATGAATGGCATGTTATCACCTTCTGGTGCATCTAAACACGCTCAACAAGTCGCTATGGCCTACGGTCGTCTCCGAGGCGGAGTACTCCACCAACTGGGCTATCCCTCGGAGAACGAGTTTGTGGCATGAAGGACATAGAGGTAAGCGCTATCATGTCTGACTGGCGCATCTAGTCTCTGTGGAGAGCACGCCACGCAAGATAGCGTGAAGTTGACGCAGGAGATGATGAGAAAGAGGAGGAGCGGAAGTGATTGGAACCGGCCTTATCATGCCCATCTGACGTTCATAAACCCAGTGCCCTCCCTTCTGCCCTTCGAACCGCTGTCTCATGGAACACATCGGTCGGGCATGTAAGGCATGCGTGACATGCTTCATGTCGGAGAGGTACGTGTTTTCACCAGGCCCGAATCTTGTGCTCGGAGGATTTATCTGCCAACGCAGACCAGCCGTTGGCCAGCTCCTTCCATGCCAGCAGTGAACGGTCCCGGCCAAAACGTCACCGTCTTCACTCATGCTGTGTCAGGCTGTTGTGCCGGAGCTCTTTCTGGAGCAGGAGATACAACGGCTCGTCTGAGAGGAAGCATTCGCTCACAGCAGACCCCGAAGTGCTCGCGTGCGTCCGCACGGCCGTCGATCCGGCGACCCAACCCACTAACCTGTCATCACAGTTCCCTACCACGTCTGAGTGCTCCCGCATCACGCCCAACTTCCTCATCGCGGGGATCAACCCGAATGGGAACCTCGCGGATCAAGCTCGCGAGCGAGCTGCGGGCTGGGACACTCGGCCCTCCTTCCATGTTCGTAGACCCACACGAAGATCTTTGCCGGGCCTGCGAAGTACTCCCAAAAGCCGCGAGATCGCACCTATCTCGGTACTCGCCGCGCCGCGCCACGCAACGCTAGAGTACAGAGTACAGCATATTTCCCACCAGTTCGTGACTCTCCGAGTCGGCGTAAAGTCCGAGTCATCAGGGATAGGTTCGGGTGGTGGACTGCTCTTCTGTCTCATCAGCTTCTGGACCTTCGGTGCAGATTCTCTTCCTTACCACTCGCTGCTTCAGATTTGACATTCGCGGGTTTCCATGTCGTGGGGCGGGGTTTCTCGTCTGAGTGTCTGGCTGTGATCACTGCCATGTGAGCTGCTCGTTTCGTAGTCGACGCGATGGCTGTGGCAATCCGCGGGCTCATCCTCAGGCTGAGAGTTATCACAAATGAAAAGCAGCGGAAGATACGGCATGGATGGAGTCACGGCCATTTCGTGGACAGCCGCAGTCTGCCTGATAGGGATATGTACCATGACACTTCAATTGCGACAAGGCGCGTGCTCGATACGTGTTCATCATGCCGGCCCAGTCTGAGACGGAGCATCGATGGAGAGTGGGAGTCCGGACTCGCGATGTCGACATAGCTATCTCATCGAACTCAGAAAGAACCTTTGTATACAGGACGAAACCGTGAAATCCCTATCGTACACTAAACTCCGAATCACACTTCTGTAACAACCCGGCGTAGATCTAGCTCAGGCTGGTAATCGAATCGACTACTACTGCGACTCGAACTTGTACGCGACTGAAAACTTGACCTCCGGTAGACCAGTCAAGAGCTGTTCTGTGTGTCGCAGACGTAAGGATCCACCCTTTTCCGAGCTGAACATAAACCGATATGCAAATCCGTCCTTCTCGTACATCGCGGTGATGTAGCCGTCCTTCGAGATGGGACTGACTTGTTGGAACCTGCCAGCAATGGCAACATTTTGCTTCGGGCTGCCATTGGAGGGGTCCCTAGTCCACTGGTAGTAGAGCCCGAAGAAGGCGCCCTCTGAGACACTGTAGGGGACTACGATGGTCACCATCTCCTCCTGCGCATGCGGGGGCCAATTGAGGGTGCCCGTGTATACGACAGCTGAATGGATGGTGGCGGCATTGAGATGCGAGGCGGGGAGGTCGAAAGTGCGTGGTTTAGTGCCAATCTCGAGCATCGTGAGGGAAAGTGTCTGGAAGTCGGCCTTGACGGTTGCGTAGAAGCTGGAGGAGTCGAATGAAAAGTGAACGCGGCGGGTAGCACCATTGGAGGACTTGGTGACAGTGCGGATAAAGCTGGACTACAGAGGTATGAGCGGAAGAAGGATCACGCTGGAGAAAGCACCGTGACGCACATTGGCCACACTAGCATTGTTCCCCAATGTCGGATCAGTCGACCACTGCCAGTAGGCACTGACAGGATCATTGAGTTCGAATCCAGCAGGGAAGACGACAGTGATTGTCTCCTGGGAGGCGTTCTGGCAGTCGAGCTTGCCGTTGTAAATGAACATGGTGGTGAGGAAGATGCTGAGGAGTGCTCGTCTGCAGAAGTTGGGTTCCGAATCCAGTTGTCGGGGCAGGGATTTAAGGTACCAGGAGGCGCTATCGATTGACAGCCCCACACAACCGGTGTGGAATCATGAAACCTTAGACACATAGGGCCAGAGCGAGTATAGTTGCAACTGAAACCCGAGCTCGGGTGATACTGGGATGATCAGTTCTCAGCTGATGCCTCGAAGGTGCGTGGCCAGCTTCCTTCTGTATTGTCCTTGAGTCACAAGAGCCCAAGGTTTAATGTAAGAGGATCAGCATGAGTCACAAGGGGAGTAATATCGGTATCAAGCCGCACTACGAAGCTCCAATAAGTTCGGCCCCAGAAACCTTGTGAAACGAGGTAACACAAAAGGGCACACGGTTTGCGGAGATGTCGAAATCAGTGTCCAACTCCTAATGTGTCTTGCAGATCCATGGATCAAACACTGTGTCGGAGTCCACTCCTGAGGAGTGATGTGCTCAGGCACCAGATGATCCAAATCATGGCTCTATCTCAGTCTCTCAAATTTCAGGGGCGTTACTGATCACTGTGGATTGTGAAGAAACTTGCGACTATATAGTACCAATTTTTCTGGCAGTTGTACCACAGCCGAATAATCTGAGCCCTTCAATAGTCAAAATTACAACTAAGGACTTGAACAGCACTATCTCCCGAAGTCTCCACATTTGCCGCGGCGATGTGCGCTCTGACCACCGTATTTACCGCACACCGTCATTAAAGTTATTTTTCAAATTATTTCTCAAAACGTGATTTGGAGTGATGTAGAGACAAAAGAGGAAGAGGAAGAGGTAAACGTCCCAAGCACATTGACATAAGATCAATGTCAGTTGAATACATACGTACAGACGAGATTAGAGGTAACAACTAGGTACAACAGTGTGCGTAAATATACAGTACAATGAATACTACAGCTTGTACGCAACCTCGAAGAAATTGTTAGCGGACTCCGGGGGACAAACTTTGTTGTTTGAAATTGTGAGAGTCCCCTCAGTGTGCGACCTGAATTTGAATGTATACTTGTCGCCCTCCGTATCCGTGTAAGTGGCGGTAACCTCACCGCCATCCAGTTGGACTGCGGGATTGACCTCTTCAAACTCGCCCTCGATAGCATTGCTTTGCTTTGCAGTATCCTTCGTGTGAGGGTCTATCGTCCACATGAAAAAGAGCCCAAAGGGCATTCCCTTTGCGATGCCGTGTGGGATGACGATTGTCACTAGTTCGTCCTTGGCGTATTTGTCCCAATTGAGGTTGCTCGTATACACAACCATACGATGGACGTTCCTGACGTTGATAGATGAAGCATCGAGACGAAATGGGCGGTACTGCCCTATCCAGCTATTCATCGTCAGGGAGAGTGTCTTGAAGTCCGCAGAGACAACTCCGTCAAAGTGGTAGGATGCGAATGAAAAGTGAATGCGAGTGGAGGTGGGGGCGTCCTTATTGGTATTGCCAGTCTTCGCAACAGTGGAGATGAAGCCGGACTGCCAAATGTGAGCAGGTAAGGCGCTATACTTATTACTCATAAGCATTGACAATAATAACACTTACATTGGCCACATTAGCCTTCTTTTCGCCCAACTCCGGATTACTTGAACACGACCAGAAGGCGATGGTGGGATCGTTGAGCTCAAAGCTCTTTGGGAAAATGATGGTGATCATTTTTTCTGGTGCAGAATTGTAGGAGGGTTTGCCGTCGCAAAGGTATGTGGCGATGGTAAGAAGCATTCCTCGGGAGGAATTGAGCTTGCCGTGGTAGATGAACATGATGATAGCAGGGATGTTGTCAGTGGAGATTGGATGTTATTGACCGTTAAGCATCATTCCCTTCTTTTATACTAAACATGAGGCTCTGGGAGGTGATATCTAGTATCCATCTATTACCCTTTGACAGTCAGTGGTGTGGTGACCGGGCTGTCTGCTCACCGACATGAGACATGGAGTCGACTATCCATTCATTGAGTGGTTATCCACTTCTGCTGGCTGAATTCTCACTTGAACGTCGGCAGATTAGAGTTGAGGTAGATAGATATCCACTCGTGCGGGATGAGTATCTAATCAGGCTGGATACTAGGTACTCATTTCCAAATCACAGCGGATGGAGACATCCACTTACACCGGATGGGTACTTACTCGTGCGGGATATATACTCACTTGCAATGGAGGTATATCTACTTGTGGTGAATAACCAGCCTCGCTGGATAGCTACTAACTTGCACTGCATGTTCAATCATTCACTGTGGGTAGATAACCAATTGTGCTATATGTTTTCTCACTCACGATAAATGGATATCCACTCTTGAATTCCTAAAGCGTCATGTAAGGATCAACAAGTATAGGTCCCTAGACAAGAAGAAAGCAAGTGTCATGCCTGCGGACCTCTGGATAGGAGTAGACATCGCAGATGGAGAGCTTGTTACGATCGTCTGCATGCTATCCCAGCTCTTTCCAGATGTTCCTTCATGACCTTGAGGAAATGTTCTACCACGTGGAGCATAGTGACAGCGCTGAGACGGGTCCCAGCCGGCAGTTATGCAGTAGTATCTGCTGCGTTATCGGCCTCAGAAATTGCAGAGGAGATAGACTGAGAACAAACTCTCTGTTTATGTCTCTTCGACGATCCCACCCGCAGGACAGGGCTTGTCCTGATTGTGGAATGCGTCGAGGATGATGGCGGATGTCCCAGCCGCTGATGGCGGATATCCCAGCTGCTGATTGAACATCCGTATATTTGTCGGCGATGTAGACGAGGTGCACCAGAGTGACCGAGATGCAAGCAAGTGCTGGTAGAATAAGCACACCGTCAATTCCGCACCGGCGGCGATGATTCGAGTGGGACGAACCGCGAGGTGCCTGTTGCCCATAGATGACAAGGAGCAGCCACAGGACACTTACCAAGGACTTAAACTGATCCTATCCGCAGAGGACAAACTATTCAATATCTATATCTCGAGCTTTCATCAGACAGCAGGAATGAGTTTCGAGACACGCCGGCTGTCCTGATGGAGGGGATAGCCCGCAGACGAGTCGACAGCAGCGCTGCGGGCGGCCTCCGGCCTTGGAGTGACAAGAGTGATGCAAATATCAGAGATGGAGGGCGATAGAAACATAGGAAACATAGGGTTCAGGATCTTTAGGTGCGGGGAGAGGGGATGGCTTGCTCGGCGCATGAGACGGCAAGAAGCACCAAGCGCGCGTCCAACGCGTATCACATGATCTTATTTTGTTGACGTGACGGGTTGACGCGTAGGTACGGACGCGATGCGACCTTTTCTCCTCCCCTCCCACCCGTCCTGCGTGCTTTGCTGACGGCTACACAGGTGAGCCTCTACTTCATTCCATGCGGGCGTCGTGGACGTGGTCTGGTGCACGGGTGTTGAATGCCATCCGCCAGTGCCCATGGCTGTATGCCCAGCGACTCTGCCAAGTGACAATGGTATGTCGATTTCTACCATCTCACCTACAGCGGCGCGCTTTGTCCGTATCGACAGCTTGCAGCGCCCTATTGCTACGTTCTGCAGTGCAGGCGTTGAATGCCATCCACCTGTGCTGCAGTGCATGCAACAGAGCGTCTGCAGGACATCGACGCGCACACAGGGTGCCGCTGTGGGTGAGATAGAATTATGTGACGTGGCGACGCAGCCAAACCTGCCACTCTGACCCCATCCCCCGCGCTGCTACAGCTTCTATCCATACGTCTCCGCCACCTCCACCTCATTCCACGCCTCTCCTCAAGCTCGACTCCGCGTTGGAAGGGGGCCTACGCTGGCAACAGCGCGGTGTGGTACGTCGATTTCGTGTCTGGAGACATCGTCATCCCCTCCTGTTCCCCAAACACACCTTATCACTGTCCCATTCTATGTTCTTGACATAGAGTAGGAAGGGCAGTCTGCACGACGGCCTGCTGGAGGACCGCTCATGCTGACGTCGTCGGGATGCCCCTCTCAACATGGTACGTCTTTTTCGCGCCACACAACAATCCTGTCCTTTGCATCGCCGTATTGTCTTTCCCTTCCTTCACTGTGTCCTCTGACTATTGCTATAGTGTCGCCTCGAGCTTATGGCAGGTTGGAAGTAGGCTGGATCGTTCAACTTCCCTTGAACGAGCACCCATCGTCCCGGTTCGCCAGGCAGAGGTCCTTCACTCAAGGGCGAGGCAAGTTACAAATTACCACCATGACGCCTCGAGCTGATTGGCTTGGACAGCAGCGGTGCGGAAATGGCCCCCAGCACACACGTTGAACTTGCCCTCCCGCAAACATTCTCCCCCATGTGGTGCTTGGGCTCGCGGGTCCTGGCGAATGAAAGCGTTAGGATAGGAGCTCAGCATCGGCCATTCAACCGACGCACACACTACGTCGAACGTGATAGGTAGAGGCTCTTGTCGCGCCCTCCCCCCGGTCCCTCGCGTTGCCGCTGCCCTCCCGTGCCTACTCTGCTCGCCCTCGATTTGGCCGGAGCTGTCCTCAGCCTGACGCGTTGCTCACACCCGCCGACAAGCACTTTGAGGCGTCGTAGGACCTGTGGCTGGACGTCGCGCTGCTCGTGGTGCCGACGATGCCCACAACGGGCCTGATCCCGGGGAGCTCGCTAGGGAAGAGCATTGCCAGCAACGTCCTGTACCGCGACTCAATACCGTCGTTTAAGTTTTCTCGCAATCCCCGACGGGTACTCCATGTTGACGATACCTTACTCGTTGCGCAACGCATCGCGGAAGGAGAGGGTGCTCCGCACGGACCCGCTGCTCCAGCAACCGGCTCTCCGAGTCCCCTAGCCGTGCCATGCCACCCTTTCTTCTCATGGCTCGCTTCCTAGCCTGAGGCTCCTTCCGCAGCCCGAGAAAGCACCGTCTCTGCGTGCAAACGCTGGTGCACGATAGCGATATTTCCGCAGGGCGTGTCCGTGGCACTGGCAGCATCATCGTCGAGCTACGCCGTAGGTCGGTGAATCAGCCTGAGAGGTCAGCGTGCGGCATAGGGCTTGGAGATACGTACGTACGAGAGGCGGCGTGGCGAGCTCGGAAAGGCTGGTGACTGAGGTGTTCACTGTCCCTGGCATGCACACAGTGGGGCGATGTACCTTCTCGAGAACAGCACTCAACGCTCAATTTCGGATTTTGGTTCGGGCTTGGTCGGTGTGGACACGAGCAACAACACCAAAAGCGCGAGACATAGTCCAGGCAACTCACCAATGAGTCCCAGTCCAGAGACAGACCTCATAGTTTCTGCATTCATCCATGTCTCTTTTTTACCCTTCAATGCCATCCTCCAAGTAACAGGCCATCGCCATCATACAGTACTGACGAGGATGACACTGGTCGATTTTACGGGTTTCATTAAGCTCTGTTGACACGGTGATCGAGTCCTTGACGCCCTCACGTCAGGCTGCAAATCTGAGCTTCATACAGGGTTGGTTAGCCATTGCGAGTAGGGGCAATGAGAGGAGTAGCGCAGGAGGGTATGTTCGCAGTTTGAATGATGGCAGCCGCGAGGAGCCGCGACCTCCCTACTGGTGAAATTCAATTTTCGGCGTCTGAGTTGCCATTTCGGGCCCTTTTGGCGTCTCCGACGTCTTCAACTTACGATCGATCCCCGGGCTAGCAGAGATTAAGGTGCGATCTCTATAGCATTCTATAGTACAATATCTTTACATTCTCTCCGAATAATTTCAGTTTTATTCAAGAGAGCTCAATCTAATCCACGAAAGAAGAGTTCAACTGACTAAGTTCTAGTAGGTGCCAGTGCCAGTCAAACGGCAAATAGGCCGCGCTTGCAATGGGCGATACGACCCTATGAGCATTGGAACATAAAAGATGCTCGTAGGGGTCAACTCGTCCGGTGGATGATATTGTACTTGTCCGGAGCCATAGGGCCATTTTGCGATCGGCAGAAATGTCTATTTTTTGCTCCTATCACAGAAGGAAACGTCTCCAAGTGAGTCTATATGTCTATCGTCACAATCTATACATCAAACTACAAAAGAACAAAAAAACTAAGCCATCTCAAGTTCCTCAATCAACTGCACTTCAACCCTCTCCCGCTTCATCTCAGGGTTCATCGACCGCTTCGCCAGAAGCGGGACCCCGCGCGTCTTCTGGACCTCCATGCCCTTCTTCCCGAAGTACCTCTCTGACTCGAACCTCCAGCAGTCATTCCCGCGCGGCCAGGCCGCCACGCAAGCCACGTACTCCTGGAGGGCCGCGTCGACTTCAGAGCCGAACGAGGGCAAGCGTGCGAGGGCGTCGAAGAAGCGTGCCTCGACCTCCTTGTGGTACTGCGCGACCCACTCCGTGGCGCCCTCCAAGTCCAGCCCGAACTGGTGCATCACGACGGAGAGGATGTTCCAGTTGCCATAGCCGGTCGCCTGTTCTCTGTTGTACGACGCGACGTCCTGCAGGTCACGGATGAGCATATGGTAGATCCGGACGCGAGAGAATTGGAACTCTCGCCACTCACATTGTCAAGGACGACGAGGTCGGTGCTGGCCTCCTGTAGCTGCTTCACAGCCGAGTGGTAGAAGGCCTCGTCCGGGATGGACAGGTACAGCTCTCCGGGCATGAAGCAAGCAATGACGGCCGAATCGTGTCTGCGTGCCTCCAGGTAGGACTTGACGTCGCGTATGGCGAGCTTGTCACGATCGTCCGCCTGCTGTCCGACTGCTCCCAGATATTCCTCCATGGCCTTGAGGAAATGTTTGATCGTCTGGGACGTGGCGACGGCGCGAACACGGGCCCACCATCTGTCAGTTGCATTAGTATCTAGTATCGTTACGCGCTTACAAATTACACGAGGGGATAGAATGACACTAACTCCTTGGTCATTTCTCCTATGACGAGCTCGCCGATAGGACGGGGCTTGTCGGGGTTGTGGAGCGCGTCGAGGATGATGGAGGATATCTCCTGCACCCCAGCGGCCGACTCCACGTCCGTGTACTCGTCGGCGATGTAGAGCAAGTGCATCAGATCGGCCGCGATGCGGACGGGTTCTGGTAGAAGAAGCACATGATCAGCACCTCACGAGCGGTATGGATTTGAGTATGACGAAAGGACGAACCACGAGGTGCGTCTCCGAGGACGAGCGCCGCGAGACGACCGATATCGCCCTTATTGTGCGCGGTCTGGGACTCGGGAGTGTAGGGCTTGAAAGACTCCGTCCAGGCGGCTGACTCGGCATCGACTTCTTCATACAACGGATTGAGTTTACGGGGCCATGGCCAAGCCGACATGGTGTCTGGAATGTGAAGGATCTTGCTGGAGTTGTTGGACATTGTAGAAGTAGGAGCCAGTTTTATGGGGCGACGAAGACGTTGACGAAGAGGCGAAAAGAAGATGGGACTGCTGGAGGACTTCGAGGGCGGAGACATGAGTATTTAAGTGTAGCACAGCTGAGCTGTGGAATGGCTTACCCGTTGGTGTCCAAGGCTTTCGTCATGCGGTTTGTACGGAGGTACAATCCATGTTGCGACGCCGCGGAACCACAGCTACAAGCTGCGGCTGCAGCATGGAGGACAAAGGGACATGATGAACTAGAGCTGTGTAGGACACCATGAACACCTGGATGGACTTGTGTGGTTTACCCAAATGGTACATGTTCGCCGGCGGATCATAGGGAGCCCGCCGCAGGACAATATACCGACGACTTGGACTGATATTATCCAAAGATGCAACTCGATGCAGCATCCGTGTCTTGGGATTTCATCGGACAGTAGCATCGAGTTTCGATCCTGACGGAGGGGTGGGTGAGCCTCCGACAGAGGACGGAGAGGCGAGCGTCAAGATAAAATTGACTATGACGGAGCCTATTACGCCAACCTACAGAAGACTGATTGAATGTGCATGTAATGAGTGGCGTAAAATCGAGACCAAGATTACGGTAAGGGAGAGTACTGAACGAGAGAGGAGAGGGTAATGGAAAGTGATAGGAACGGGAAAGAGAGACGGACTTTCCGAGAGAAATCGGACTTGAAGAATTGCGAGATGGAGTGACATACCAGGCGCGCCAACGAGGCCATTCTGATATGGCAGCCGCTCTACCTTCCGGGTCCCGAGTGACGGTGATGTGATGCGCACTTCATTCGGTGGAGCAGACACCAGCGGTTGGGGGCGACGACGATGGCTCTATGGGTTCAAGGACGCTATGGAGAGCAAGCATTGAACAGATATGAGACCAATAGCCATGGCAGATGCAGCGGCAGCCCATGGCAGAGAGGTCGGTAGTATACAGCAAGTACCGTAACATACCATGATTCAGTCCGGTGAACTCGGATAGCTTCGCCGTCTCGGAATACGTCGGAGCGCCAGGCGCTTGCTTGCTGGGTGCCGCATGAGCGCCTGTCAAAATCAGGCTTGTCTGCCACGTCCAAGCACGTCCACCCACCAAAAGATTATACCGTCAGTTTCTTGCACATGGTGTGTGTATAGCTTATGCACCCAAACTTTGACCAACACACCGCGGTCAAATCTGACCCCGTCCCTTATAGATCGGATGCGTTTAGACCTTGTCGGGAACTTGAGGCACCTCACCGTGAGAGGCAATGAAACTCACTTACCAACACATTGCCCCCGAACATTGTGCCAGGCTCAGCAAAGTTTAGTACACCTTGCGAAATTCTATGCAACCTAGGTGTCGGACTCCTTCTGAAAGCGTTCAATACCCCTCGAACTTACCAATGGCCCATCTCGGCGTCCCACGATGCCTGGGACATAGAGCCGAAATATCTCAGCCGCACTAGGACATCGATCTTCTCAATTCTTCTCTTGAGACATATGGCACTTCTTGATACAGGTTTTTACTGCTCGTGGTATACGCAATGCCCCGCCGGTGAAGATGGTACGGACAGGATCTCATGGTGAGTCTTGCCTCTCACAATCCCGCTGCCAATTGAACGAAAACGCGTCGCTAGTCATTGTCTTGCTCGGCCTACAAAAGCTCAAGGCATGCTCTAAGTCGAGGCATGGTGGATTTCCTTCGTACTTTCCGCTGCTATGACCTGGGCTTTACTATCCCTGACTGTACTCTCGGTCGCACTTTCTCGTGCTGCCCCGTCGCTACAAGGATGGAGGTTTGACCTTAAAGAAACTCAGTCTGGTGTTGTCGGCCTCGAGTCGATTGTCGTCTCTCCCACCCTCGTGCTGTTCCTTGACAGAGCCACCGATGACCCCCTTCAAATCAACAATCACTCAGCATGGGGAGCATTGTGGAACCTCGAAACAAGTACCATCACGCCGCTGGACCTCATCACCAACTCCTTCTGCGCGAGTGGAGCCCTGATCAGCAACGGCAGTGCGGTATGCAAGTGCTCATCTGTACGGCGCCTCTCTGACCTCTGTCTTGGATCTCGTTCAGGTGAGCGTCGGGGGCGATCCCCACAATTTCCCCGGAAATGAACAAGTGCAGCCTGGACAGCAGGCGATTCGCATCTTCGAACCTTGCGCATCTCCTACCGGCGAGGGATGCACGATTTTCGAGGACCCTGCTACCCTTCGTCTCCTCGAAACCCGTTGGTATCCGTCAAGTACGCGCATCTTCGACGGCAGTCTCATGATCGTTGGTGGAGCTCACACCGACGTCAAGTTCTACAACATCGATCCAGCCCTGAGCTTTGAGTTCTTCCCACCTAAGGAAAGCACGCCTCGGCCGTCTGCGTTCCTGAACAGAACCCTCCCCTCGAATCTCTTCCCTCGGTGCGCGCCTTCTTTTCTCATGGTCATCAATGTTCCAGTGCTCAAAATACCATCCAATAGCATTTTCGCCCTCCCGGACGGCAAGGTTTTCATGGTCGCGAACAATCAATCAATCATCTACGACATTGAGGCCGACACCGAGACCATCCTCCCCGATATCCCTAACGGCGTCCGAGTCACCAACCCATTGGACGGGTCCGCGATCCTTCTTCCATTGTCGCCGCCCGACTTCGTTCCTGAGGTGCTCGTCTGTGGAGGCCAGCAAGTGGACGACAGCCTTCAGCCTGGGAACTTCTCTTCGCAGCAGCCAGCCACTTCTCAGTGCTCCCGCATCACGCTCACACCCTCCGGCATCGCGCAAGGTTGGGTGGTCGAGCACATGCTCGAACCGCGTGTCATGCCGGAGCTCGTGCACCTCCCAAACGGCCAGATCCTCATCGTCAACGGCGCCGGGACGGGATTCGCGGCCACTGGCCAAGTAAGCGACCTCATCGGAGACTCGGACGCAGACCACGCCGTCCGCACGCCGTCGCTCTACACGCCCACTGCTCCGCTCGGGCGTCGCTTCAGCAACTCAGGGCTTCCGACATCGGAGGTCGCGCGCGTCTACCACTCGAGCATCACGCTCACGCCGCAGGGCAACTTCCTCGTGGCGGGGAGCAACCCGAATAACAACTTCACCGCCGACCCCAGCCTGAAGTTCCCGAGCGAGCTCCGCGTCGAGACGCTCGACCCACCGTTCATGTTCGTCGACCGCCCAAAAATCCTCGACGCCCCCGCCAAGATTCCTTTCGGCACGGCGGTGACGGTCCCCATCTCGCTGCCGCTCGCGCTATCTCGCCCGGGCGCGAAGGTACAAGGTAAGTTGATATATTCATCCTGGGGGTATGTTTATGAGTCGATTCGAGGCCGCGGGCTGACTGGGCACCGAACTCAGTGTCGCTGATGGACCTGGGGTTCTCGAGCCATGCGTTCCACTCCAGCGCACGTCTGGTCTTCATGGACGCCACTGTCTCCGCCGACCGCAGGTCGCTGACGTTCGTCACCCCGCCGAACGGGCGAGTGTACCCTCCGGGACCCGCAACTATCTTCCTGACTGTCGACGACGTCACGAGCGAGGGCGCATGGGTCATGATGGGCAGCGGAAACTCCCCGCCGACCCTTGAATAATGACGACGAAGTTAGGAGGCCCGATGCCAGAATCGGGAGAGAATTCGCACAGGCAGTTCCAGAAGCTTGAAGTTGTACTTGTACATAAGGTTCCCGATGTCCACGCCGGCAATGATGATGCGATCGGTATCGACGTCAACAACCCGTGCTTACGTCGGAGAGGAGCCGGGGCATGGACTTCTCCATTGTTTGTGTAGCATTTCGGCGAATTTCTGCGAGCGGACCGCGATGCGCGACTCTACAGTGTTTGGGCACAGCCAGTACCCCTTCCATATTTCCCCGTTGCACTGACGTCTTCTAACACCGTGTCGGAGCCGGAGCACGTTGTTCAGTCTTAAGCTTGAAGCATCGAACCCCTGGGGAGGGGTTGCAGTTGCTCATTCCAGACTCATCTCCAGTCGAGCATATGTCCTATACCATGGCACGTTGCTGAGAACGTCGTTGGCAAGATTAACTAAGGCACGTTTGGAGAATTTGTGGCGGGTCCGAGGGAGCACGGACTGAGTGGGCACTGGATGTACGCGTCACGAATAAGCCTGACCAGCCAATTGCCACACCTCAGGTCTTGCGATCCGGTCTAGGTCCTGACCACTTTGCGACCTAGTCACATGAATGGGAGGACGCCGCACACGGCAAGAGGGTCGACTTGCTTTTGTCTCCATTTCAGTCTCCTCTGTTGGTACTTATATCATCTGGTGAGCCCGAGTCGAAAGTATCGTACCACAGCTACGCAATAACTTGCACATGTAGCCTTCAGTACATTCAGCGTTAAGATATTCTATTCGATTTCCCCCATTCCTCCGGTCCTTCACAAATCTGAGACAGAAGCCTCCTTTTCATCTACCCTTACGTGTCCCTTCTCATAGGAACCGCTTTCTTCGACCGTCCGTACCGGACCCTTGAACCATTTCCGTGCAGAGATAACCCACCACGCAGACGCGAAGATGAATACCGCCATGATAATCACGACCGCATAGTCTGCAAAATACACCACACAGTCAGAAACGCGGCGTAGAAAGGCGACGGCGTCGCGGAAGAAGGAAGGAACGTACTCATCGTCTGAGCGGTGGGGTGGTCCTCTGGCGGAAACACGAGGAGCACCGTGATGAAGCTGACCCACGCCACGGCGACGGTCCCAATGGGCATGAACCATCGTCCGAGCGAGAACGGGCCCCTCTGCAGCTTGTCGCGCCCGGACGTGATACGCAAAAAGATCGGGGTGACGTAAGATATGTACAGCCCGATGACCGACGCCCTACAAGCATCGCGAAATTAGCACCTCGACTCCGACGGGCAGCGGGACAGCAGGAACGCACCCAGCAAGCGACGACAGCGCCGTATCCGAGAACCCCAACAAGCCACATAGGCCCGCAAGCGCCATGACAAGCCATACAGCGTTCACCGGCGTCGCCGTGTACGGGTGGATCTTCTTCCACCACCTGCTCCCGGGCAGCGCGTTGTCGCGGGCAAATGCGAACACGACGCGTGACGCGTCGACGCCCTGCGCCGCGCCGGTAATGTACTGCACGACGATGATAAGGCTCCAGATCGCGAGCATGCCGCGCTTGCCAAGGACGTCGAGGAACAGCTGGCCCATGGGCAGCGGGAGCGGTGTCGCGAGCAGGTTCGGGATGGACGCCGCAGCGAAGGACGCTGCGATGAAGAGCAGCCAACCAAGGGAAGCCGTTGCGCCGACCCCGACGAGGATCGCGATTGGGGCGGCCCGCGCTGCGCCAGCCGTCTCTTCGGCGATGTGTGCGGCGGAGTCATCTGGTTGGCGGTGAGCGGCTTGAAGAAGTATAGAGGAAAATACAACGACGAACATCCTGTAAGGGTCCACATCGGCGACGTGAACGCGAGGAGGAATGCCCAGCCACCTGAAAAACAGTGGGTAAGTCCCCGGGAGGTTCGACAGCAGAAATAAGGTAACATACCGTTCGTCCAGCCGCTGCTGTTCTCGAACAGCGTGAACGCCGTCTCCGTCGACACCCTCTGGTCGCCACTGCACACGAGCAACGCAACTATGGCGGCGATGGTCGTTCCAACTATCCAAGAGTCCGCCCATCAGCATTCAATTTCGACAACGAGCCTGGCATCAGCAAAAGTGCCGCTTCCTGAGCGCTGAACGACTCTAAGTGCTCCAGGAAGCCGCCTCAGAACCATTCAGAAGCCTGGCCCCCCAGGCGCTCTGGAAGGAGTTGCCAGAGAGCATCGCACGGCCTGATGATGCTCACTCCGTTTGGCAGACAAGGATAGATGGGACGCGAGCAATGTAACTCACCGTTGACGATAACGTAGAATATGTTCAAGCGGGCGAGAACTGCTGTGGCAGCGGAACACACCATCGCGTGCGTGAACAGAATGGCTATCAAAATGCCGAAAGTAGGGCCTGCGCCGAGGTTGATTGCGCCGTCGGAGCCCACGTTCAGCGCTGTCGTTATCATTTGAGCGCTGGATTCAAGTCAAAAGATAGTGAGTGCGTCGTCCCCAACGCTGTCTACAGAAAACACCCACCATGTAAAATCGATAGAACAGACGAGGGTAACTTGACCCGTGACGTTCGCCCAGCCAGTAATCCAGCTCGCGAGGGGGGCCCATCGCGGCGGCGCAAGCTTGGCTGAGAAGTAGTACAAGCCTGCACTCGTTCTGTGGCACACCGCCCGGTACCGAATTCATGCAGATAGCGATGATGACGGATGGAGAACAATTCAGCGGATATTCAGAGCCCGGATAACCGGTGCACGGAACTGTGGAAAACTTACGGCATGGCAGAGGTGAGCTCGGCGAGGGAGGCCGCCACCGTCATTACGAACAGGGCGGGAATGAGCCAGCCGAACACCATCCCGACGTGGCCACCTGTGTGAGATCGCCGATGTATCCATCAGCATGGGCGGGACGCGCAGCCTCGATGGAGTGCTCGACGGACCTGACACGAGGGGAAATGACATCGTCGACGATACGGACGCCACGACGCCCATGATAGAGAATGCGAACGCAATCGTCTCTAGCAACTGTCATGCCACAAGGCACGTTGAATGCAATGCGTTCAGAAATATGCTCTGGGAGAAGGCGATAAAATGCTCACGGAAAACTCGCGCTTGAAAACGCTCTGATATCCCAGCTTCGCGAGCAGCGCGTCATCAGCGTGCTTTACGGCGGTGAGACCTTCATTATCTGCAGGCTTCTCGAAACCTTCTGAGCCTTTTAGCGATGCAGATGGGCTAGGGGGGACCGCATGCTCTGGCATGGCTGTCGGAAGCTGAGTATCGGCGGGAAGAGGGGGATTTGGAGGAAGAGGGAGAAGAGCTGGAGTCAGTGGAGAAGAACAAAGAACTTCGAAGTCCGGGAACCCATTTCGACCTCACGCTATGAGCGGCAATGGGAGCGCTCCCCCGTATCTCCGCAGCACACAGTAGGGTACGATTGTGCACATCCGTGGACGGGAGGGGCCCGTGAGGGCATAGTCTCGACCAAGACCGTAATGCCGAAGGTTCGAAGACACTATCTGGACCACGGGCAGCAGCGGAAAGCATGATAAGGACGATTCTGAGATCGGAAATACGGCAACATACGTTCTTGCTATCATGGCTCGAGGAAGGGTGCGTGAGCACGGCTTATCAGCACACGTCATTGGCCCATTCAGTTCAAGCGGGCCAGGTGGCTAGCCGGGAGTCGGGACGAGCTGACTGTAAACATAATGATAGTATGTAAGCATTGCACTTGAATCCACACACTTCTCGACACACTTACAGTACTCTGCGCTCTGGACATGGCAAACATGAAGCTTGTGGTCAAGTGGAAGCAGCCTTTTGCGGTGCTGTCAAGCAGTGTCAACATAAGCGTCCAGTACCCGATGTCGATCTCGGAAATGGGCGCTATGCAACTTGGAGGCATCAAATATTCAGGACATCCGCCGTTGGGCAAGCTCAAAGGGTGTGTAAGATTGCGGATGGAGGTGCATAACGGGACGGGGAAGAAGAAGGTCAATGTTTTACATAGGTTTGTACTATTAAGTACGTTCTGTACATAGAAGCCCTTGTTATCAATAACTTGCGCTCAACCACGAATCACTCAGATCACAAACCTTGCGATAAGATTCATTAAGCCTGGCCCGAAACGCCAATTCTTTTCCAGCTAAGTACGTACCTCACACAAGATTAATATTAATTACGCACGAAGCTGGCTGACATCTCAGATCTCAGTCATCGAGTACATTGCGGCTAGTGCTGCACGATCAGCATCGTCTAAGTATCTCCAGGCCCATGGAGATAAGTAGCTAGGTGCCAAGGTTGACTTGTGCGCAAAGCCCTCTTCTTTAACGTACTTAAAACCCGTATATTTGGATGCGTAGAGGGCACAGTATTAGTAATGGATATGGTTGAACCTGGGTTGAACGTTGAACGGTGAACGGCAGAGAACTGGAAGTTTTTTGGATCATAATGGCCGGAGACGCTTACCACATACGGGAGCTCCGGACCGGGCTAGCCCATGACATCGTGGCCTGGCCTGGTGTCCTGAATACGATACAGTAGACACCCTCTTAACGCATACCCCTCGGGAAGGGCCAAAAGGTATGCGTTATTGGGGGTTATGCGCTATGTGGGGTTTGGCGCCCTTTAAGCGCTTCGGCTAGAGGTGGTCCTCCGGCGTCAAGTGAGCGCTCTCATGAGGCCCGGCCAGCCCACGAACGGCAGAACTGCCCCATGCAGCCCGAACATACCTCACCAACATCTCTGAGCCCGCTAAAGCGGCATTTTCATCAGATATATACCCAAAGTGACGAGATTTTCAGGGTAAAACGCATAATTTATGCTCGGGCGCTATGCCTTTTTCGCCCCCAAAAGGGTATGCGTATGCGTTATGAGGGGATTATGCGTTTTCCCCCCTTTCCCATGTCGGGAAGGGCCCGGAGCTATGCGTTATAAGGGGTTATGCGTTATGAGAAGTATGTGTTAAGAGGGTGTCTACTGTACTTACAACCATGCCTTCCACATGAATATTCCTAATTTTCAGCTTACTTGACAACACATCCTCACCAGCATTGCAGCCATGCGTTTTGGCACTCGCAACTTGCAAGGTTCGTGATGTGTGCCCATTGTGTGCCCATACTGAACCACGAGAACAGAGTGTGGGATATTGTCCTGCGCTTCGATACCCACTACCACCTTCGTGATGCTCGTGGGTCGTCACGCGCGCGGCTCCCCCACGATTGTGTACCTCACGACGAACTCTAAACTTTGATATCGTCGGAGCCCCGTCTCCCTTCTAAAACCCTTGTCGCGCTCTCTAGGGTGTTATCGCATCGCAGCACTAAGTAGTGTTCTCTTCCTCGCAACCTACATCGCTCGTAACGCCCTGTGGGACATGCCACGAAGAGTTCTCATTGGATTTGGCGTCGATGTGGATGCTGTCGCCGGATGGTGAGCCCCACTGCTACCTGAGTAGGTGTAGTCATTCAGTCCGTGGACCAGGCTCGGTTCATATGGTGGCGAAGACTCTCCGTCTGACATCTCGAGAGTACGTACCTCATCCACAATCAGACGACATGGTCTGACAAAGTTCGACTGTCTTTGGTTCCATAGGGAGTGTACGCTGGAGAGGTCGGCTCGATCCGGCTGCTCAAGTTGTTCGCCAAATACAACATGAAGACGACATGGTTCATACCAGGTGAGCCTCCCTGCGAACACCCCTTCCCTCTTTCTGCTGAATAAGTTCTGCACTAGGCCACAGTCTCGAAACATTCCCCGAGCATATGGCTGCTGTGCGAGATGCCGGTCACGAAATGTACGGCCGCCCTTGCAAGCACGACGAGTTTTGCGCTGAGTTGACTGACTCTCCACACGCAGCGGTCTGCATGGCTACTCTCATGAGAACCCGGTGTCTCTGACTCTGGAGCAGCAACGCGACATCCTCGACCACACGTACAAGCTGCTTACCGAGTTCAACAATGGTGTCCCTCCGAAAGGCAGCGTGGCGCCGTGGTGGGAGACAAGCAAGGAAGGCACAGCGCTCCTCCTCGAGAAAGGAATCGAGTACGGTACGTCGCCAGGATTACCCATGATTCCACTGTGCATGTCGGTGCTGACCCTCTCCGTACTTACGTAGACCACTCAAACATGGCGCATGAGTAAGCCACCCCGTTTATTTTCTGCAGTCGCGTCGCCCACCGCGTTACGTGTACGCACTGATCTCCACCCAGCTCCCAAGCCTTCTACCTGCGCGATCAAGACCTTTGGACCAAGATCGACTACAAAGCGAAGGCAGAAGCCTGGATGAAACCGCTTGTGCGCGGGAAGACGACGGGGCTCGTGGAGATACCCGCGAGCTGGTACCTCGACGACCTACCTCCTCTAATGTGCGAAGTCCAAGCTCCACTCGCAGTCCACACTGGGCACTGCGCGCCATGGCACTTGCTTACTCGATGATACGTCAGGTTCATCAAGAGCAGTCCCAACTCCCACGGATGGGTGAGAACGAACCTGCGTAGCGTGCTGATGGGAGGCGATATTTTTGACGACACCGCTCCCTCCACAGGTGAACACTCGAGACGTGGAGCAGCTGTGGAAAGACATGTTCACATACCTGTACAGGTGAGTCAGTCACGTTGGTCAGAGGCGAACACACACCGTTCGCATCCTATGCTGCGCGCAGGGGGGTCGCGAATGTGAGCTGATACGCGTGGGTATGCTGGGCAGGGAGGAAGAGAACTTTATCTTCCCAATCACGATCCACCCCGATGTCAGTGGGTAAGCACTGCTCAAACATTGTCTGCCAAGCAGTCATGCTCACCTCCGCATCGCTACTCCAGTCGCCCCCACGTCCTCCTCATGCTCGTAAGTCGTTTTTGCTCTGTGCGGAGTCGATGCCCATATCTCACCACCCGCGCCTCGCTCCCCCTTCCTCCACTCTACTCAACGCCTGATCTTCCCACCGTCTTCCCCTGGCCCCACCGCCATTGTCACTGCCAACCGTCGCTTCCGCGGTCCCAGGAACGCTTCATCGAGTGGGTCAACACGCACGCCGACGTGCACTGGGTGCCGATGATCGACATGGCGAACGAGTTCCGCGCGCGCGTCGCCCCGCCCCCCGGCGCCGCCATGCCCAGCGGCTTCGCCCCCGCGCCTGTGCCCACCAAGCTCTGAATATTGGGTCCCGCATAACTTGTTCTCGTTCTCGTTCTCAGCGATATGACATCCGGCAGGCTCGAGGAGAGGGATAGAGTGCGGGTGCGGCGCGAGCGCGTACCGTGGCGGCGATAGAGAGGGCTGTAGCGAGGCGGAGGCGAGTCGCGAGTGGCTAGTTGCGACCGCCGCCGACGAAAACTTTCAACTTGGCGAACGTGGAACTGGATCAGCGCAGCGCGCGTACTGTACGATACGAAAGGATGGACAAAAATTTGGAGAGCCGATGAGTTTGTGCTGGTATGCAAGTACGGGGGATCCTCCGCGGCTTTGAAGTTTTCGGCATTCGAGAAGCAATTGTGCATTTGATCCCGGTCGTCGAGGCGCGGATGCGCGATGACGGTTGGCTTCCCGTGAGCTGAGCCTATGCGAGTGATTTTGACTGCGAGGAACCGCGGCAGGGTTCGTGCGCTCGATAGGTGCCTTGCTAAACGGTTTTCGCGCGCGCGCGCGGGTGCGTCGGGCGAGGTGCGAAGCGCGGCGCGCATCGCGAAAGTTCCGGCTTCGGCTTCGACGGCGTACCTTCCGCTGCGTGCGAGTTGCTTTCGATTCCCGCAACACTGTTGCCGCCGCGAGACTGTGATTGCGATGCCTCAGGGCCCCGAGAAAAATGCTGTACGCTTGATCGTGTTCAAGTTCGGGCCTGAACGACGAGCGCACGTAACTGCAGACAACAAAGGGACGCAGTCCTCCTGGAAGTTTGCAAAGCCTGTTTGTCGCGTCGAGTTCCGACTGGGTCCTAGACATCTGACACGACACGTGTGTACGGGGGCGAAATATACGTCATGCAGCCTCGGAGGCAGGAGGCGATGTCGTGACTGGCAATGTCGCGACTTCCTTCTCCGGCGCCAACAGGATTGGGGCACCTCATCGGGTGGAGGTCGCTGGGAAACCTTATAAGTAAGTCGCTATATAACTGCACGATTTTGGGACCGCACCGACGCTCGAGCGTTTGATCAGTAAGGCAGGCAATGGGTGTTCCAATACCCAGGGTGCCCGGGCTCGCGTGCCCGCGTGTTGAGCCACAGAGAGAAGAGTGGAACTGGCGAGAAATTGTCTCGCGTAGACAGATGGAGTTTTCTGCAGCAAGGAGGACGCGGATGTTTTCGCATGGACATGGACGCGGGGTTGCATGGTGTGCACGCTCTTCGTTGGACCACCAGGAGCCGCGGACGGTTGTGCGCAGAGGCAGTCCTGGAGCGAAGTGCCTGAAGAGAGTCAGCAATGCTGAGCGTTTCTATCTGCGAGAGCGTCAGGAACGCACCATCCTTACGCCAGGGCTTGCTGAGGCTCGGATGGCGAAGGAAACAGCGGCGGCCGTTCCGGGGCGCCCTACTACGTGCTGGCTTGTGGGTTGAGGTGGAAAATAAGAGCAGAGCTGTAAGTAAATACAACGGCGTATCGCCCTGGCCGAAGTGGTAATGACGCACAGAAGTAGAACTCGTCCAGCCCCGTTACGGGCCGCAGGACTTTCCTCGGTGCTGTATCCTCGGTGCCGTCCCTTGTCTTCTGTTGAGGATCCACGTTAGTTTGTCCTTGACGAGCAGAGCCCTGGTGACGTTCCATGACATGGCAAGAACAAGTTTGTGGGTGTCTGTGACTGAGGCACAGCCTCGACGTCAACGCCGCCGTCTGCCTGGTCACTGAGAAGGACGGGCTAGGACGGGTCAAGATGCAGTCTGGGAGGATTTGTATGGAGTCGCATCCGACTCAGTATGTAGGACGCGTACATTAGCTGCCAGTGGACAGACGACGTGCCGAGGACCAAGAATATTCTGTGCCCTCGACGCTGAGGCAGCTCGAGAGAACGGCGACGCTGTGCAAATTTGAGCCCGGCCGAGGACAGCTACTGGACGGCTTGCCACGGCGGAAGAAAATCACCGCCATCCCCATCCCGGGCGCACGCCTATGTATAGAAATTGACATTCAATAAGTATCACGACAGGCAGTGGCGAAAATCGCACCTCGGAATATCGCTGTAAAATGCCTGCGAGTAGTCTCCAGTAATTCTCCGGTCACGGGGGGCCCCCTTGCAAAGCTGTTCAGGATCGGAATCTCGGATAAAGCCCACATACTATGCCATTATAAGGTCATTGTTCCTTATTGGATGCGGCCCTTCCGAGATTCGGGTTCTGAGCCAGCCTTGCGACCATAACTTGGGGCTAGGAGAACAATCGTGGCCACGATTACAAGGATATCCCGGGGTGCGAAATTGCCTGTCGTGTACAGGTGGGAACACGCGCGAGCGGCAGGACCCGATGGGCGCCGTTGGGAAATCTGCCAAGGGAAAACCCTGTTATTTTCTGGTAGAGCCCTGCATATGTCTGGAAATCAGCAGAAATTTGCCTGGCGGCGAAAGGATAACCTCGCCACTTTATAAATGCCATTTTCACAGATGTGGAAAGGAAACCTTTGACGGGACAGAGGCAAACGTAGGGAAAAGGCTGTAGATAGATAGATAAATTCAGGGATTATAGTGGCATGGAGGCCGTTCCGGCCGAAGTTGCCACTGTCACTATCCTATCTACAGTACTGTACGGCTACGTGGGAGGGACTACCGATACAGTGAGGAAGTACTGGGGGAGCACTACACAGTAAGCGTTACATGACATCATAGGGTGTGGGATTGTAAAGTGAAATCGGGCGTGAGCGCAGTCCGGAGCACTGGTGCTCTGAGAACGGAAGCGTAGAGTAGGGTGGGTGACGTTGAGGGAGGACGGGTGGGGAGGAAGACAATACACAGACGAGACTACGTGAGTATATAAGGGGCGGCGTGCCCGGTGGGTTGGTGCAGAGAGGAAGAAGCCCTCTGGGATCGAGAGTTAGGCGAGTGCGGGACGGAAACCCCGGAGCCGAAACACTACAGTAAGCAAAGGAGGAAAACTGGATACGAGAAAGAGAAGGAAAGGAAGGGGGAGGGGAAGAGGATGGTGAGCAGAAGAGGGAGGGGGGGTTCATTGCGGTGGGGCGCGGTATGCCTCGAAACGCCCTGTCGCGTCCACGACGTCGAGCACTGCCGCCCAGGACTTGACGTTCCCAATCGTGTTCCGTAGCGTCAGAGGGCCTTCGACGGCCGTCCGGAAGGTGTGGCGGGGGGCAGTAAAACGGCGGCAGGTGAATAGGAAGTGGGACACGGTCTGGGGTATAGCGCAGGTCAGGCAGAGGGGGGGAAAAGGCTGTAGAACAAAGGAAATGTGCGGGAGATGCTCCCTTTCACAACAACGTTCGGGGAAATGGGCGTTGAACATCATTTTTGTGGATGCTTACCTGATACTTACCCAGCTGACGTGAAAGGTAAAATTTTTCCATTAAACGATAGGGTCGGTTAATGCACGACAAAGACTCCTTATCCCGACAGGCGAAGTGGCCGAAGAAACAATTGTTAAGGTAGGAATCCACCGGAAAATACCACGATTTTCCCCCAGCAGGATTTCTGGCGGTGCCCGTCATGAAGAGGAGGGTTGCTCACTGGTGGGGCAATCCCATCAACATCAAAAACAATCGAGAGGGAGCGGCGGAGCGCAGACTCCTTGACAATTGACAAGGGAGAAGACGGCCTGAAGGTCTCGCTGTCGGACAATCGGAGAGAAAAGAGGGGCACTTTCAATGAAAAGGTCTTCGATCGGAGAAGAAGGTATGAGACCGCTTACCTCAAGCGCGGCCAGTGCAACAAGAGCCTTGTACTCGTTTGCCGAGGGAGGCATCAATCGCCTTGGGGTCGTTTATTATGGAAGCGCTCACTTCTAGATCTTGCGCGGTTGATGTCTCCCTGCTGTGGGGTGCAGGAAGTGCATTGAAGCGAGGGTGCGGCTCGGATGCATGTTGACAATCCAGGCAAGGTGGGTATATGCGCAGTAAGGCAAGACACGCGAGCGCAGAGAGCAAAGACACGCTGGCCGGACGTTTGGTGTTCATTAGGAGTGAAAAGGTCGAAGAATACGACAAGTTGAGAACGACGAAGGGAACATTTGGACAGACGACAGACCTCAAGCCGTCGCGTCATTTCCAGTCTGGGCCGATACAAGATCCACGACGCTTAGCGGCGTGATCCCAGTCGGTGCGGCTCTCGGAGTCTCCCACTCTTCTTGTCCGAATGCTATTGACTGTGCCCGGTGTTGAGAAATTCCTGATGGGGGGCGTGAGAGATGAAAAAAAATGAGGCCTACAGACTTCCTGCGACGATGCTGTGTTGCAGTTGCAGGGAATGAGTGGAAGTGCTGGGTTGTAAGTTTCGGGGAGGGGCTGGGACCGTCTGGGACCGGGGGTAATGGGGGTGGCAGTGGTCAAGCGACGGGAGCGGTCGGTTATTGAGAGAGAACAACGTAAGAGCAGCGCGTGATGGGGGTGGCGGGGTCCGATCCGGATCTGGACGCGACGGCGCATCCCGATATGGGACCCGACGACGAACCAGGCACGATTCACCCATCAAACACGAAAGTCGCGGCTGGCAGTCGCGAGCCGCGACGTGACGGCGACGGGGTCGGTTTTTATTCGTCAGTTGAATCTTCACCATGGCTCGGAGTCCTTTTCCCCCAGCCTCTTCTTCCCCGCAAAACATTCCCCCCGCCTTGCGCAGTCCCTTGCGCTCTCTCCTCTCGTCGTATCTCAACTCCTCCACCAAGCCATGGCCACCACGTGCACCTCGTCCCCACCCTACGCCTCAACAACCTACCTCCAAGACCTGCACTCAGGCTCTCAGTCGCGTGCATCCTCACGCCCCTCAACCTCTTCCTCGTATTCGAGCTCTGTTGCCTACCGCTAAGTGCAACCTCGGCCCATTCGTGTTCTGCATTGCAGCCCTCCCCGGAATCCCCCTACCCCTCCCCCACGTCGTCTGCCTTGAAACGCATGCGACCACTCCCAAGACCTCCCGCTTCCGCATCCTCCTCGCGTTCGAAGGGCCCACCACGCCCTCTTCCGAAACCGCCTCTCCATCGTGCGCAGTCTCACGACGGTTTCCAATCTCCCGCTCCCAACCCTCTCGCACTCCGTCGTGTCCCTTCCGGAATCCCCACTCCCCCTCCAGAGGCTCGAATCCTCCCACCGCTCCAGTCTGCACCCCCAGAACGCCCGTCGATCCGCTTGGACATCGGCGGCATCCCCTCCATTGCACCCGTCTCATGCTCCCAAGATGTCACATCACCACTGTCGCCGATCGCGTTCAACCTCCCTGGCCCGCGCACTCTTCGCAAGCGCCGCGAGGAGGAGCTAGCCCGCCATATGAAGGCCCTCGGGTTCGTCGAGGCGCCATCTCCGACAGGCGAGTGTCCCGAGAACAGGCTAAATGTGTCTCTCCCCCAGAAGGACGGCTCATCGACCTCCGCAGAGTCCGACGAGGAGCGAGATGTTGTGCTGCTCGTCGACCACGACTCGGACTCGGAAGACCACCACGCGATCCAGCTACCTCCGCGGAACGCGTCTCGCGCCGCGATGCTCTCGCTCTTCTCAGACAAGTGCTCGGGCGCGAACCAGAACCAGAACTCATGGAAGAGTTCGGGCGTGGAGGAGGACGAGCGCGAATATGGGGGGCGGACGTCGTCGCACATCGAGGTGCGCGTGGATGTCGAGGTCCAGGCCGTTACGAAGGAAGCGGTGGCGCGTACGAAGCGGCGGTTCAGCCGTAAGTGGGTGCGCGAGCGCAAAGGCAAGCGGTGGACGGAGCGCGACTTCGGGGAGGTCCTCTGCGAGTTGCGCAAGCTTCGATGAGGTGAAGTTCGCCTTTCGTTGGTCCCATCACTGTCGTCTGGTGTCGTCTATGTCTATTTGCTGTGCTGGTGAGTATCTTGTCCGTTTATCCGCTCGTGGATGGTGTGCTGACCTCGTGGGTGCTCGCAGTTATTCATTGTTCATTCCTTGCTAAACCTCTAACATTGTATTGTACCATGCTATCATCCGTCGTCTCCGAAGCATCTCGCATAACGTCATTATCGTGCTGCATATAGACTATCACATTGCCTCCTTCCTTTCGCGTACACTGTACACCAGCTTTCCCCGTTAATGTCCTTTGTACCATCTGCATCCCCTGCACATACTACTAGATAGAATGCACACACGACAACATACTGACCCGGCCGCCTCATTGGCAATTGCACTCCCACCGTACGCGTATCTCACATGATCGTGTCCGCGTACACTAGTACTGTTGTCCTCGTTTAATTTGACGACTGCCGCACGGACGATGCGATCAGTCAGGTGCGCGACACCTTCCACGCTAAGTACTCACTTACGCACGGCTTGCTAGACTGAACGCTCTCATTCCTTCTGGACACTTGTGCGTATAGCAAGTAGAGCATGTTGTGGTACGCACAGCCAGGTTCCGTATGATGGCTGACCTCTTGCATTCACGAGGTTTCCGAGTCCTCTGAGTCTGCACCGCATGATGACACAAGACCACCTCCAGTCTCGGCGACTTCGAAGGAGACGCAACCGCTGTCTGACGCGTCGACAGAGCTGTGGATCCTTCGGTATGATTTTCTTTACTCCAACTTGATCGGCTCACTTCAACTTGAACTCGCGCAGTCTAGGCACCTCGGTCTGTTTGCTACGGGCCGTAACATCATCCCGAGCATGTACTTATCCTGCGCTCTTATTGTCAGAAGACTTCACGCAACCATGTTCCTTGACACGCCGACGTAATTGAAGTCCATTTGACTGATCATGTTGATCGTATCGTCGTGGAGAAGGACTCGCGATCGCCGATCGGCTGGGGGACCGTGGTAGACCGTGGTCGTCGGGTAAATACTTATCAGTAATCACCTAAGTTGGTGGCAGGCAACCACAGGCAAGGTCAAGTTCACAGGCCCGATGGCAAACTGCGATCTCTGTCGTTCTGAGTTTCATGCATCATGCCTTACAGACAGGTACGACTTACATAAATCCCAACATATCCGACATCTCACTGACACGCTAGGATAACACCCTCTTCGGAGGCCACGGCTAGCCATGGCAAGTACTGTGAGTCGGATGCTACCTTTATCACTGCAGTCTCAAGTCCTGTCCTAGAAATTCGGCTGACAAGTGACCATATCTTCAGCGAAATCTCTTATTCATAAGGGGAGGCTCCACTCCGACAGTCTTACGACCGCTGCAGAGGCAGACAATGCCTGAGGTTCAAGTTTCAGGTTCCGTGAGTAATTAGTCGCGGGCCCCGACGATTGGAGTTGGGAGACCGCCACCGCCAATCAATAAAAACTTCCCGTCCTTTCCAGCTTGGTTTCGCTCATTCTCACTGCAGAGCACATCCGACCCGCTTCGCGCAGAGGAGATCAACTAGCCTAAAATCGGGAAGACGTCCAGGCGGGAGACAATTGAGCAAATGTTCAAGCCTGTTCGGCCCTTGCCACGGCGGTGTCCATCACGACTGCTGTGCCGGAAGGTTAGCTTTCCGTTGCAGTGGGGTTTACAACACATTTACGTACCGAAGATTCACATCGAACATCTGTAAGTAAGGCCTTAACATGAACGCGAGGAGGTCGGAGAGATGGCACCGAAGAACTCATTTAAAGCTGGTAGGCACGGGGAACCCACTCTCTGTTTGTAACGAAGAAATATGGCCAGGCATACTAAGCTCCGAGCGCAAGGACCATAATGAAGGGGTATCGGTAAAGGACTTCAGCATCTTGTCTTGAAATGCCGCCGAGCATCATACCGCAGGTTTAACGAGACGGCGCCGATGGCGATAAGAAGTAAAACCGCGGTTGCCGGGGCCAGTGATACCGCTCTGACTCAATCCCCCGGACTCATGCACTTGTTAGAATCGGGTCAAGCACAATAAGTATGTCTGAGACCTTACATCAACGGCGTGTTCCCAGAGCTTCACCGCTCAGCGTAATAATTCGGAGGTGAGTGCGCTCTGAGTTTCTGGCTGCCAGACTCGAGGGTGAATCTTGCGCAATATGCATATGATTCCGAGTTAGGCCCTGCCTCGCTCGACAGCACTACATGTTCGATTCCTACGCGCCGGAAGGACCCACAGTGGTGGCCTGTAGGTCCCTCCGCTGTTTTACAATTTTGTGAAACCAGGGCGCGCGGGCAGCGCGGCGGTGTCAGGCTGAGGCAAGTCCTGGCAAGTCGGAGCCGATCCCGACTCTCCGAACTTCTCGGCCTGGGCTTCCGTGACGAACACGTCTCAGTCACGTGCCCTTCAACTCGTTCGTGACCGCCAGTCACGGCGGGCTCGATGGAGGCGAACGTTTCACGTTTCTCCCTCAGACCACCAAGTTCTCCATCCTTTCCTCCCCCACCCCCCACCCTCTCGTCTGCTCCAATTTTCTGCCATGGCTCTCAGGAGGAGCTCCAGAATCGCTACTGTCATCGCATCCACCACCAAACCGGCGGCTCGCAGCGCGGTCATCGCAGCGGCGTCCCATGTCGGCTCTCTCTCTCCAGACCTGGACGACAAGGCTCGTCCCGCAAAACGGAAACGCAGTAGTGTCAAGTCAGAAGGGGCGAGACTCGAAGAAGACGAGTTTGCGCAGACGACTCAAAAGCGGACGAGGCGGGGTAAAAGCCCACCACCCGAACCCACCCCTGATGACTTCGCGCCGAGAGTCGCGAATCGGTGGAAGATAGGGCCCCACGTCTCGTCTAGCGGAGGAGTAGAGAACAGTGTGCTCAACGCGGCGGCTGTCGGGTACGTGTGTTTGCTCGTCTTTTCGCGCGCATATATGGAGTATTTCTGCAGGGCGAACGCGTTCGCGATCTTCCTCAAGTCTCAGCGCAAGTGGGAGTCGAGTGCGCTGAAAGAGGAGTCCATTACAAAGTTCAAGCAGCGGATGAAGGCGTTCGGCTACTCCCCGTCCCATGTCCTCCCGCACGGGAGCTACCTCGTCAACCTGGGGAATCCAGACAAGTGAGTCGGCCAACTGTTAGTCTTGCTTGCCCTCCACGTCGTGTTTTCGAGCCCTTATATGCGCGACGTTTGCAGAGAAAAGAGGGAGAAATCGTATGCATGCTTCGTGGATGATCTGAAGCGGTGCGAAGAGCTCGGTCTGCAGCTGTACAACTTCCAGTGAGTTTCCCGTGGGCTGCGTGTAGTCCGGATCCTGATCTCTCATAGTCCCGGGTCGACCGTCGGCGCTGGCACAATAGAGCAGTCAATGGCTCTCATCGCGGAGTGCATCAACCGCGCGCATAAAGAAACGGAATATGCTATCATTGTGCTTGAGAACATGGTACGGCATCCATTCGTACCTGCATGCCTCGGACATGGAGATTCATATCATTCAGGCTGGCGCTGGTAATATCGTTGGGTCCTGTTTCTCGGAGCTCGGTGATATCATTCGCCAGGTGGACGACAAGACGCGAGTTGGCGTATGCTTGGATACCTGTTAGTGAATGACTTTTACACCGCCTATCCGATCCTGAGCTCACGATCTGACTTGCGCTACAGGCCACATGTTTGCCGCTGTAAGCATCTTTTGCGTGGTTCGAGTTTGACACCGACTAACATGACGCAGGGTTACGACATCACGACAGAAGAGGGATGGAAGTAAGTCTATTCTGTAGCTTTCTCCGCGACGTTGCGATTAACGAAGATGAAGTGCGACCAGTGCGTAGCGCGTCAAACACATCAAATACATTTCTGACCCGCGCATACACCCGCCCTAGTGGCCGAGTTCGAACGCGAAGTCGGCCTGTCCTACCTCCGCGGGATGCACATCAATGACTCGAAGGCTCCGCTGGCGAGTAAGAAGGACCGACACGAGAACATCGGACTGTATGTACCTTCTTGCATGGCTACGCCCCGTCCGAACTGTCGTTAACCTGCGAGCTTGGCACAGAGGACATCTCGGTCTACGAACGTTCGCACACGTCCTGTTGGACGCGCGGACGCGCGACATCCCGCTCATCCTCGAAACGCCCGCGTACGACGCCCCGGCCGGGAAGGACAAGCCCGCATGGGAGGGCATGGGCGTGTGGCGGACGGAGGTGTCTGTCCTGAATCGCTTCTCGGGGCGTCGCTATTCAGAGGACGAGCCATCAGGACGCGAAGGGGAGGGAGAAATTCAAGACAGTGAGTATGAGGTGTGGCGCGAGGAGATACACGAGGCTGTGAAGGCCGCGAGCAAGGCCAGGGACGCGAAGGGGAGAAAGGTGGACGGTGCGGGGAAGAAGGGGAAGAAGGGGAAGCGGAGGAAGGGCGAGGAGGAGGAGGAGGATGCAGACGATGATGCTGACTGTTGTGGCGAGGATCATTGAGGTGAGTGGGCGGTCCGTACTGGACGTTGTTTTTGCCAAGCTCTGTCTGATTGTGAGACGCCTCCATGGTACACAATGCCCTTCCATGAAGTGTTCGTCAGGACCTACGATGCTCTCGCCGTCGGGAACAAAATGTACTGTCCTTGGCGTCACCGCATTCCAGCTCCTCTCGCCCTAGGCCGGTGGGCACTCCAGGGCTGCTTCGTCGACACCCTCGCCACGCCTGCATTCTCGGAGGTGGTGCACACGATGTTCGCGTCGAATCTCGACCTTGTCGACGAGTGCTACTGCGCGCACATGGGCCGTTCTCAGGCGCCGAAGACACGAGCGACTACCAGTGCCGCCGCCTCGGGCTCGCGGCTGGGCTCGTCGCCGGACAGATTGGTACGGCAGGGTACGGGCGTGTGGCGCGTAGAAATGTCTCTGTCCTCAATTGCTTGTCTCGGCGTGTCGCTCTTCAGCACTCAAATCGGAGGACGGACAGCAAGAGTCCATGCCCGGATGAGGAAGGAGAAATGGAAGAAGGCGAATACGAGGCGTGGTGCGACGAGATCTACAAGGCTGTGAAGACAGCGAGTAAGTCTATTGACGCGAAGGGGAGAACAACGGACGGTCCGGGCAAGGAAGCGAGGAAGGGAGAACGAAGGAAAGGTGAGCAGGACATCGATGTGCAGGGTGAGCATGTCAACCGCGGTGAAGACCACTGAGGTGGAGGTGAGTCGTCGGTGCGTACATCGAATGTTTCGAAGACGGCCCCATGGTATCATACACAATGTGCAGTGCCAACTCTGGTGTCGTCGCGAACAAGTTACATTGCCTTCTGGCGCCGCCGTGTTCTGGTCCATTGCTGATTAAATCCTTTTCTGCCGCTGGGATGGCAGATACGACTTTCTAAACGTTCTGTTCGTCGACAACGCCGACTCCCTCATGGACGCGAACAACTTCTATTGCCTGTTGGTGCCGCCGCTTTCCGGTATATCGCGGATTGAATCCCCTTTCTACAATCGTAGATCCCACTTTTTTGTTCATTCAGAGTGAAAGATCCGAGGTTCATTTTGGCCTTCACACTTAAGCCCTCAAACCTCCCTCCACGGCCGTCATGAGAGGCGAAGTAATGGATCTTCCTGTATGTCCCAAGCCCCACTGAACGCTGGAAGTTGCCTCGAATGGTAACGCTGCTCCGATCTCCCTGTCCGACTACAGTAGTTGTCTTCCAAGGCTCTACTCATCTACGGGCTGCCAAGCTGCCGTCTGATCCAACATTTTCTCCGGCCATCTCACCAACGCTCTCCGTCCCTGATCGCGGCGCATATGTGCACGAGTCGCCAATCCCATCCAGTATGTACTGTATTCCAAGAACGCTGGATGACAAGGTCGTGTATGGACGTCCTTTAGCCTCTGGCATTCGTCTTGAGTTCTCAAAGACCATGAACGCCTGCCATGCCGGGTGTCTCCAACCTGCACGCTATTTGTCCAATGCTCATTGTATTCCACCATTTGCTCGATAGTATGGAATCATCACGGGGGTATGCAAGACCGGTGGGCAGTACCGCCTCACCATCCCGCTCGACGTCTACACGTTCGAAATCACCATCGCTGCGGACGGCTGCTCCGCCGCGCTCTCAAACCAGCAGGACACTCTGACGACCTTGACTCTGGCGTACTCCGACTGCATCCGTGTCCCGACCACGGCCGTCTTCACCGGCAAGCTCACCTATGCGAACTACGCCAAAGACGAGATGATCACTCTTGTCATGCCTGCTGGGGTCGTCCCCGATGCACCGGTCGGGCTCTTCTACCAGTGGACCGTCGACGCCAAGGGCGTGCCGAAGAGGAACCAGGTCGATGTCGGGACGCTCTGCGGCTTCGAGACACTGATGGGCGGCGCCGTGACGGCGGTTTTCAAGGCCTCATACTACACCTACCAGTTCACCTTCCCTGCGGATGAGAAGCCTGTCTCGGTCACCATGTTGGCGTCCGACAGCCTCGGGCCGCACACCATCTCTCTTGAGCGCGCTACATGCGGCAAGTCTCCGGCTAGCTGCAAGAAGGTACATGCCTTAACAAGTTCACCACTTGAAACCTTGAGCGCACTTGCTGAACGCTCCCCACCAGGCCCTGATCGCTCGTTTCGACAATGGCTCCGACACCGGCATCTTCATGGTGAAGGACATGCTGACAAAGTACCTCGGGTTCGAGGCCGCGAACGTCGAGATGCTGTACTACGACGTCGACGTGGCGAACGGTGCGCATGCCAAATCGCTCACCGGGTGCCACCCCACTCCCACTGCCGCCCACTTCAAGGAGAAGTTCGTCGAGATGTTGTCTGGAGCGCGGCCGGGCGACGTACGCTTCTTGTACGTCGACGCGCAGGGGACGCAGAAGGGCAGGGACGACTGCTGCGACAAGGACGACGGGAAGAACGGAGGCTTCGCGTTCGCGGAGGGCGACTGCGGGACGAAGGAGCTCGTCACGAATGGCTGGATCAGCGAGGCCATTCGCAAGGCGCGTGCTCTGTCGTCGCACTTTCGCGTAGCTTGCAGCCCTGACCGCGACCTTGTGCTGTCAGAGCCTTAAGCCCGGAGTCAACCTTACGATCCTCTCTCCATCGTGCCTCGGCGGCGGGATCATCGATACGATCACTCCTACCCCCGGCCTTCTCCTGGCCGGCTGTCACGAGTCGCAGTCCACCGCCAAAGTTCTCAAGGATGGCGGCCAGTGGGTGGACCCGTGGACGTACGCGATCACCAAGATCGTTGCAAGGCGGGTGAAGCGCGGCGTGCCGACGTACACGACGCTGTTCGACGAGGCCAAGGTGTTCATCAAGCAGCTCGTAGACTGCGGTTGCGAGCTCGATCGCAACAAGTATTTTGGCCCGAGCCCGGACGAGCGGCACCCCCAGGCGCAGAACCTTGCGTGCCCGTGCCACAAGAGCCACCAGGACCCGCAGCTGATCTTCGACGACGACTTCATCAACCCCGACGCAGAGAGGTTCCTCTTCCCGATCCCTGCCAACTCCAGGTGTGGCTGCGACTCCGTTGAACACGTCAAGGTTATCAGGTACCCGCGCGATGAGTAGAGTTCTGCACTTGGAGTAACAGAGTGGAGGTGAGTTCCGCTTCCTTGGCAAGTCGTGTCGACAGGATAACAAAAGGCCCCTTACAGTGTTGAATATTGTGGACTTGTGTCAATGAGCCTGAGGGGAAGATTGTGTGTTTCGTATGTCGTCGAAGGTGCTACGAGTCTAGAAATTCCGGCAGCTGCAAGTATACTGTGATGTAAAGTTGATGGACCAGAGCGGGAAGATTAAATTGATTGAGATGCGATTGCTGCTCTGCGAGGAGGCCATAGGAACAGATACGCAATGAAGGTGTGGAGACTACCCTCGAATCCACCCGTCCAGACAATTAATTGATGCTGCCCTGGGGTGCTGGAAGCCTCAGACGACGCCACCAAGACTCAAGACAGGATGCCGAGCCTTCTCCGGATATAATATATAGACCAGGCTTAATTGTAATGCTTCACGACGATGCCCCCGATAATCTGCTCCTCGACAACAGCATTCTTCCGCTTGAGCTCGGATACCCCATAGGTGCTGATGAGGGCCATGCGCCACTCCGCCATGGTCGGCGCGTTATCGTCCTCGATCCTGCGTGCGATGCCTTCACGCTGCAGGACGGGGCTCTCGGCGAACGGGACGAGCTTCACATTGTCGTTGGCCATAGCGAAGTAAAATGCGCCGCGGCGCTCGTAGCCCTGCTGGTCTGCAGGGGGCTGCACGACGCGGTGGATCGTCGCCTTGTAGTAACCCCCGGAGAGCATCTCCATCGCGTCGCCGATGTTGATGACCTGCATATCAATATAGCCGTACGAGCACGACGTGAGCCCGGGTGATGAGGAAGTCGGATCGGGGGAGACATACCAGAGCGTTGTCGATGTGGCGGACCCATCGCCAATGGCCATCTGGAGTCATGATCTGGAGAGCCGAAATCGGCTGGCTCCACAGGATCGTAATAGTACCAATATCTGCACCAGAATGCTCAGACCAGCTTTTCTCCCGTCCGTAGGCTGCTAGCGGCCGCCGTCGGCTTACCGGTATGCCCCTTGAGCCAGACTTTCTTCGTCTTCGCTTCGTCCTCCTCGGAGCGAGGATAGCTGGCGAATATAAGCAAGAGCCTATACAGCGCGAGTCCCGACAGGAGACACCCACTACTTTATGAACCGCACTGAGGACCTATCAGGACTCCGAACTTGCAGGTTGGGGGAGCGACAACTTACCGAAACCAGGTCCAGTTGCATCAGCATTATGAATGTTGACGAACGCGTCCTCAGGCAGTTCCATGCCGAGGGCGAGTAGCCTGTCAGTACCCGAATATTCAGTCCAAACTAGGGATGGCATATATCATCAAACAACGTACCTGAGGATTGGGTGAAGGACCTTGAAGTGATTGTGTTCCGCGAAAGCATAGATCTCCGGAAGAAACGGCTGGAGGGCCTGGGGATGGTGCTTCTGTTCAAAGACTAGGCATCGCGAATGAGCGCCGCAAGTAAAATGAGATCCCTCGTATAGAGGCAAGAAACGGAGAAAGAGATCGATGAACATACATTGATATTGTTCGATTTGGTCGCGGACCCCGTTATCAACCGTCTATTTGAACGCATTACGAGTCAGTACGACCACGAAGCGATCCCACCGCTAAAAAGCAAACATACCCAAAAGTGGCGGGGTTTGTAGCCCCTCCACGACCCCGTGTTCTGGATCTCGTTCGAGAACTGTCTCTTCTCCTCCTCGGATACCTGGGAAAAGGGCACGTCGGCGATATCGAAGATCCTTGCGTTCTATTGCAGTTGATAACATGGCGGGTAAATCGTGCGGACGGCGTGCAGCGTTATCGACGTCGTCCCGCACCTGAGCCTGTGTCAAACCGTGGTTGACGATGTACATGAACCCAAATGTGCGCATCGCGTCGCGCACTTGCTTGGCGAGGTTTGCGCGTCCCTCTACTGTGTTCGCTTTTGAGATGTCGATGACGGGCAGATCGGCCCAGTCGACTGCGGACCCAAGCAGATCAGCGAAAGAAAAAAACAGACGACCTGAGAGTCTCGGGACATACGATCCTCAGTCGTGGGCGGAGGCGGGGGTCGATGAGGAACATCCGGGTATGCAGTCTCAGTCATGTTGAGTTGCAACCTTGAAGACGCGGGAGTGTGAGTGGAATGAAGGCTCTCGTCACCTCAGGGCATCTTTAAGGACCTGACCCTCGGATTCACGGGTTCGGTCTTGCAAGCTCTCGTCTAAAAAAAGGCAGTGAATCTCACAGCGAAGGTGCATATCAAGACAAAGTCTTGGAAGGTGGAGAAGACTGTGCTTCTCAGCACGTTACCTTTGATATGGCCGAAGCAACATACTGTTGCTTGTTTGATTTGCTGGGTTGCAGCAACTTGAACTGGTCTAAACTTGATGTGCAGGACAAATGCCCGGATAGTGATCAATTACGCTTGAAAGACACCAGATCCAAGCAAACCCAGAGGTATTGCGGACCCCTCTCCGATCCTGGGTCATTGGAGCACGGAACAAGGTTCTACCGCCGCATTACTGTTACGTTCAAACTTAAACGTTCGACCTCCCACCATGCATCGGAATCTGAACGCCCGCGATGGCTGTAATCCATGGGTAATAGAAGCAATAAAAGAATGCATCCGTACCGATAACACGATACAGTCCTGTTTGGCGTGCTGGGAAAGATGGGGAGGGAGAAGACTTGCACACAACGCCATATTGCAATGCTTCACGACTACCCAGCCAACCGCCTGGTCTTCGACAATGTCGTCCTTGCGCTTCAAACTCCGTCAGCTCATGTGACTCTCTAAATCCAAACCCTACTCACAGGTGCAATACGTCCCGTCGCGGATGCCTTATTAATCATCTAAAGACAGCTACGTCAGTTCCTAACACCACAATGAGGAACGACACGGATGTCGACATACCTCATAGCCTTCTGCCATACTGCCGTGCAAGCTGGCTCACACCCACGACTATACATTTGCATGGATATACTCCCGCTGTATGGATAAATCCCCAATGCAGAATTGTCTGAGACAACCTCGGCGTGGGCCTGAGGAGTCCGTACTTCCGCTCTGCGCCGTGCCCGCGTTCGCCGAGCGCTCCAGTTTCACTCCACTTTTATTGAAGCAGACTACAGCCGCTAGCGACTACACTACATATGTGCAGCTCCTTGAAGCTGCCATGATGAGGTGCGCGACTTGAAGTCGTGACACCCAAAATAAACCTTTAATCAGTAGACGACAGGACCGGAAAAGCGCAAGTCGGTAACATATCCTACATACCATTTTTCTGACGACTCTCCAGTGGGGTTCAGAAGGCGTGACGGTGCGAAGAGCTTTGTGCAAGGGAAGTGAGGCAGAGGTGACAGAAGTGGCGAAGGGTGAGGGGTGGCAGAGCGGTATCGGGGATGGTAGAAAGATGAGACGAAGGGCAGCGTAGAAAGTAGCAGAGGGACGCAACTTGAGATCGGTATGTGCGACGTTGATAGATGCATGCGCTCATAAGTACTTACCTCCGGGTTGCCTATAAGTTGCGACGATGAGCTTCCGGTGAATGCCTAGTGCCCTGGCCCACGCGCCGACGAGTTCTTCATAATCATCATTGTGGATGTGTGTGCAAAATGCACATTCAACGCAGCGAGATCCAATCGCATGAGATGGCGGGGGCAACATTGAGCACAAGAGAACTGATTACAACAGGGTGTTCTTCACCACTGAGCTTGCAGGCTATGAATCGAGGTGTGTAAAGTTCCACAAATCGAGTCGTACGAAAAGGGCTCACCGTAGGCTCGCATGCGCACTACGTTTCCGAACTGCCCTCCAACGAGCCCTGGCATCACTCGTCCTTCGACCGCGCCTTCACTGCACCCTCCCCGAACCCAACCCCAAGCAAGAACGCGGTCCGCATCGAAGCACCCGCATATACGAACCCCACGCTACCCCACATCATCGCGTCCCACGTCCAAAACCGAGCAAAAACCTCCGCCCAACCCTTCTCGAGCGCCAGCGGGATCATCGTCGCGAGGTGCCCAAAATCCGCGATGAGCAGGCCAAACAACAGCACGCGCCACGTGCGGAGCGACGCCGTCGAGCGGAGGACAAGCGCCTCGTTGAGCATGAAGAGCAGGTAGAGGTTCGAGAGTTGGTACAGCGAGATCAGCGTCGCGGTCGGGGGCGTGAGCGTGCGTGTGAGGGCCGCCGCGGCGGGAGCGGCAGTGAGGTCGGCGAGGTAGTAGGCCGGGAGGCCGCCTGCGTAGCAGGAGCCGGCGAGGGCGGAAAGGGGCTCGATGTAGAGGAAGAAGAGACGGTAGACGAGGGGGATGGTGCTGAGGTCTGCCCAGGCCATCGTGGTAGCGGTTCAAGTTGAACTTACGAACTAACTAACTTACTTACCTACTTACTCACTTAACAACTTCCTTAGTTTCCTGCTTAATTACCTCCTTACTTACTTACTTACTTTCAATTGCCTACTTACTGACTTCCTTCGAAGTGGGCACAAAAGCCGCAAGTGCAGAGCAGATGGTGCACGCCTCTTTCCATATCAACACTGCCGCTGAACGAATTTGCAGAGAGGGAGCAACTTGAACGTGAACACAGCTGGAATGGTCTTCGGTCCAGCGGCCAATTGGAACTCCAAGTTATTGGCTATGCTCGGCTAGCGGTCCACTGGCATCAAAACAGGACCTGCATCTCGAAGAAGTGAGCACCCCAGCAGACGCACTGACTTCAGCTCGTTTCTACACATCGTTTCTACACCAATTCTACACTCACAAGCGGTATTCGTGCAGGTCCCATCATAAGTCTCCAGCGGGGCATGATGCAAATGGTCCTGCAGAGGAAGCGGGATCACTGGTCATCAGTTACCGGACAGTTAAAACCCGCCACCGCACAGGACGGGGGCGAGCCAGGTTGAGCCAGTAATGGGTTCCTGTGCATCCAGTATAAGTTCAACGCCAACCTCGCATGTGTCGTACCCACCGTCAAAACTCCCGCCATCCCCAAGGCTCCCAAGCCCCGAGCCCACGATGGCCTCCTCGTCGTCCTCCTCACCCGCACTAGACCACAGCACAATCCCGCTCGTCTACCGCATCTTCTTCCTCTACGTCGAGCCCCTGACCGCGCTCGTCGGCGCATGCTTCGCCAGCCTCGCCCCCGCGCAGTACCTCGCCTACCTCTCCCCCTCCCCATCCCCCTCCACACCCACCATCGACATCTCCGAGCCGACGACTGGCGCGCTCGTCGCGGTGTACCAGCTCGCGAACCTCTTCCTCTTCTGCGGCCTCTCCGAGGCGCTCGTCCTGCGCTCGACCGCGTCGCGCCGCACGTGGCGCGCGCTCCTCGTCGCGCTCCTTGTCGCCGACGCTGGCCACCTCGCGACGCTCGTCCCGCTCGCGCGCGCCAAGGGCTGGCTCGCGACGTTCGTCGCGGGCGACACCGCGTTCGTGTACGTCGCCGCCGGCATGCGCGTCGCGTTCTTGTTGGGGCTCGGGTTCAAGGCTAGGCGTGAGGACGCGGGCGAGGCGGAGTCTCAGCCGCTCGTGGGTGGGGACCAGCAGTAGATTGTTACTGCCGAGTTCGGGTGGGCATGTACGTGTGGGATTCTCTTTCCGCGGTACGATGTTCTTGTGCGTCGTTTGCGCACTCAGCTGACTTCTGACGCTTAACTCCGTATTTGCAGATCCTTGGCGGCGTGCCATGGTCAGGCACCCCGCCGTAAAGACCGCGTTCTCTCTTGTGCAGTTCGGTAAATATTGGCATTGCCTCGTTTCGCAACCCACAGTGTAATCTGCCTTATCACCCTGCGCGAATGATCCACTCACCAAGAAGTCGCCCATCGATATTCAGTCCATCACACTACACTTCGAGCCTCGTAGGCATGATGGCGTTTGGTGCGGGGGCGACGCGCGAACGGAACTCGTTCGCCATGTCGATCATGCGCACCCATTGTACGTCTTCGTGGGTGTTTACCCATTCGATGAAGCGCTCCTACCATGCCAGACGGAGCTAATTAAGTACGCTCCACATGACGCGCGGGAGGAAGGACGTACGAGCATGAGAAGGACGTGAGGCCGGCTGATGGGACAGAGGGGGGGGGCAGAAGTCAGAATCGACGGACTGAGCGGAGGTGTTTGAGCGTCGGAGTGCTCACCCGCTGACATCTGGGTGGATCGTAATCGGGAAGATGAAGTTCTCCTCCTCTCTACAGACATCGAACCCGAGTCAGCCAGCGTCGAGGGGAAGTCTGAGAGTGAACAGGGTACCGACCGGTAGAGGTACGTGAACATATCCTTCCACAGCTGTTCCACGTCCCGCGTGTTTACCTGGGAGACAGCGGTCAGCGTCGCTTCCTTCCGGCTGTCGCTGTCTTCCGGCTGTCGCTGTGAGCGAGACCGAGACAACGTACCCAGCCATTGGAGTTCGCAGCCGTCTTCACGAATCTGGTAGGTCCCCGAGTTCAGAAAACTAACAACTGGCATCATACAGGTGCATTCTTACATGAGCGGAGGCCAGTCGTCCAAATACCTGATGGATGCACTTCAGATCGAATTCATGTATATGTGCTCTGAGGAGAGCAACCTACCAGTTGGCCGGAATCTCCACCAGACCCGTGTCCGCACCGCGAACGAGAGGCTTCATCCACGTCTCCGCCTCTGCCTGATAGTTGACCTTTGTCCAATCGTCGCCCACACGCAGGTAGTACGCTTGAGAGCTAAGTGTGGCGACCTCATGAGTCAAGGTACATACATCAGTCCTCTGCGCGCCGAGACGCACTCATGCGCCATGTCCGAGTGGTCTGCCACGCTTTCTGAGTAACTGCTGAATATGTTCCCTGAAGACGCACTCACCGTATTCGATGCCCTTCTGGATCAGAAGTCGCGCGCTGTCGCGAGTCGTGTCCCAGCAGGGAGCGCAGTTGCCCTTCGGTGGGACGCCGTTGTTGAACTTCGTGAGGACGTCATACGCGCGGTCCAGGACGTCCTTCTGCTGTTCGACGGTGAGCCGCGTCTGTCTCTCGTGTAGGTACCCATGCAGCCCGCTTTACGCGCACATAATGATAGCGTCAGACACAGCGGACGACGGGGTGGAGAAGGGGTAAGATCCGCGTACATTTCGTGGCCTGCGTCCCTGACGGCGGCGAGTTGCTCCGGAAATGTCTCTATGCTGTGTCCTACACGTGTACGGTGCTGGTGAGCGTTGGTCGCATAGCGCTCGGAGGATTCGGAGCCGGATTACATACCTGGGATGAACCACGTAGTCTTGATGTTGTACTTCGCAAACAGCTTCAAGAGACGGGGGATACCGACTTCGCCTGCGTACATCCCCTGGAATCCGCTGTCGCGGTCAGAGACGCCCCAGCCTCACTGACAAAGACTTACCCTCGACACGTCCGTCGGCGAGTTTTCGGCTCCAAGCGACCCGATCCTAGGAACAGTCAGGTGTGAGTTAGACGTGGCACCAAAGCATACATACTACATAGCACGAAACGACGTACCAGCCAGACGCAGCGTCTGCGTCCACTCCAAAACCAATCAGAGCCTTGCGTGGCATCTCGGACGGCATTCCGCTAGTCAGAGGTAGGGAGACTGGGATATAACCAGCCACGAGGCATGCGCCATTTTATGTTCATGCACGCAGGGCAAGGGACACAGGAGAGCGAAGTGCGACCTGAAGAGAAGAGGAGCCGGCCCGAAATCCTCATCGTGTCGCAGGCGGAGCTCTTCGTCCTGCGCGTCGTGCTGTGATAAGGGTGCAATAGGGTGGCCCCGACCCACGGTGGCACTGTTCTGTGAGCTCACATGAGAGATTTCGTGTGGAAGAGTTGGAACTTGTTGGGGCCGATGTCCGAGTCGGGCTCAAGTCGAGGCGCAATGTTGAGGTTCACATGGCCACACGCACCGTACCAGGAGCAAATCTGGGACCCCTCGAGAGCATTAAGATTTGTCAAGCGGGATCCAGTACATAGGACGGAGGAAATACAGGGCAGGCCCGCCGACGCGTGCTGTGTTGTCGTGGTCGTGTCCCTCAGGGCCGGCCCTAAACAACGAGGCGCGGGGCCGCCGGGGAATTATACTCAGACTGCCAGCCACGACGAGACCGTGAATGACTAGCTTATGCTCCGCCCCTTCCTCTCCTCATTAGTCTACTACTCGTGCGTATCTCCATCTTACTGAAGTACTTTGTGCTGTGGAACAGTAATCCCTTACAAAAACACCCAGCTGAAAGCCCAGGCCCATAGGAATACTTTCTACCGGATGGTCCGTCCCACTCAAAAAACTATCGTGGGCCACGGATCCCCACAGTGACATTTGACTTTAAGGAACTTATGAGGTGTGATTTAGGTATGTTTGCTCGCTGAGTCATCTCTGTCAAAACATCGCATACCCTTCCAGGCGCAGATCACTCGCCCATCGGCTTCTCGAGAAAGCTCAGCCAGTTCAGTATGTCCGACGCCGTATCCGTGGTCATTCAGTCTCCTCGTGCTTGGGCTTCGCACACAAGACGCTCTATGTTTGGGCACACTGTGAGTGAAAGAAGCCATTAATCTCCTCGGCTATAGTATGCCGGATCCGCATCATGGCTATCATCGTTCAAGGCTCAGCCTTCTCGAATGCCCTACCCCGGCAATCGGCTCCGATCCAGACGAGCTTACGCAGACTGACTGTGTTTGCGTTAGATACCGCCTGAGCAGAACGTCGGATCTCTAGGTCGCATCTCAAAACTCAGGACCAATCACATTCCCCAGCACGAGGTGCGGGGTAATTTGATAGGCTGCAACATTCTGGACGGCACAGAAGTTCTTCGAGGACCTGTGGAAGTTGCATAGGGTGGTCAATTGACGGTTAAATCATGCCGATCACCGTTCAGACCAACTCAATACGAATAGACCCCGGTTCTGCGACCTCGCCTCCCAGATGCCCGGGGCCTGATCACCAATTCTTCCCGCTTATCCGACATTTTCCCGTGGAACGGCCCCATGACCGGACTGGCGATCCTTTTGAACTGCCGGCATCACTCTAACCCATTCAAATGCGTTGTAACTGCTATCTGCTTCCCAAATACATCCACCCAATGTGCGTCTGCGGCTTTCCGCTCTGGTCGTCGAAACCCCGGGCCGTGCACTCTACCTTCAGTCTTGGGGCCTATGATGCCAAGAAGTCGCCCGGAGATTTCATGGATCAGTGTATGAGACTCTATACTCCGGGTCCTCTTTGTGCTTACACTCATTTACATGTTTAGCACAGCGACGTGGTATTTATGTTCAACGATGGTCTGTCCGGAGACAGAACGTGCTCTTCTGCGCCCCCCCTCGTCGCTTGCCCTCTCCGTCCTCGCATCTCTCTCAACGACACTTGACTGGTCGCAAGCAGCGGAATGGCGATCGGCACAAGCGGAAATGATACGCTCTTGCAGCGCTATGTGCAGGAGGACAACATCCCATGGTACAGGAAGAGGAATCTGTGCCTGCTGTACTTGTTGATGTTCCCTACATGCATCGGCATCGAGATGACCAGCGGGTAAGTGCATTTTCTGTGACGGGAGACAAAGCTTGATGGCTGACAGATTTCACCGTATTGGAAAGTTTTGACTCGTCTATGATGAACGGCTTGCAAGCGGTTCCAACATGGGACGTGTGTATGTGTCTGCTTTCACCTCGCAGCACATGTCCTCAATTTTGGTGTAGTTTTTCACCACCCACGATCCACCATCCTGGGTCTCCTGTCCGCACTCTACTCCCTTGGATCCATATGCTCCCTCCCTTTCGTCCCCGTTGTCACAGACCGGCTAGGCCGCCGATGGGCTATCGCATTCGGTAGCGTGATTATGATCGTTGGCGCTGCACTTCAGACCGCCTCACAAAATTGTACGTCCTGGACTTCCTCCGCCCTCCCCCACGCAAACCCTGACCTTAGCACATTCACGCAGTTGCGATGTTCGTCATCGCCCGCTTCCTCCTCGGTTTCGGCATTCCCTTCGCCATCGTAGCTGCATCATCCATGATCGGCGAGCTCGCATACCCCAAAGAACGCGCGCGCATGGGCTCGCTCTTCAACGCATCCTGGTTCATCGGCGCCATCGTCGCGGCCGGGGTCACGCTCGGCACGTTCCAGATGCCCACCAACTGGGGCTGGCGCATCCCGTCCATCCTTCAGGTCGTGCCTTCGGTCCTCCAGATCACCTTCATCTGGTTCCTCCCCGAGTCCCCGCGCTGGCTAATCTCGCGCGGGCGCGGCGAGGAGGCGTACGCGATCCTCGCGAAGTTTCACGCGGAGGGCGACTTGAACTCGGAGTTCGTGAAGCTCGAGTACGCCGAGATCGAGAAGACGCTCGAGCTCGAGCGCGAGCAGCAGCAGCGGCAGCGGGGCGGCTGGCGCGCGTTCGTGCTCGCGCCCGGGATGCGCAAGCGACTCCTCATCTGCTCGTTCCTCGGGCTCGCGACGCAGTGGAGCGGGAACGGGCTCACGTCGTACTTCCTCGCGCGCATCCTCGACAACGTCGGCGTGCACGACGACCGCACGAAGAACCTCATCAACCTCGCGATGACGTGCTGGGGCTTCGTCAACGGGACGGGGCTCGCGCTCACGGTGCCGAAGTTGCCTAGGCGCACGGCGTACCTCGCGTGCACGGTCTCGCTCACTCTGATCTTCACGGGGTGGACAGTAGCGAGCGCGCGGTATGCGGAGACGGGGAGCCAGGGCGCGTCGAGGGCGGTAATCGCGTTCATCTTCTTGTACAGCCCCGCGTACAACATGGCGTTCAACGCCCTCACATACAGTGCGTGTGTCCTGGCGAGATTTTGTGCGAGCGGGTACTGAGAGCGTGTGTCCTTCGCAGCCTTCCTGGTCGAACTCTTCCCCTTCCATGCCCGCGCAAAGGGCATCGCAGTCTTCCAGTGGTGGGGCCGCGCCGCTGGATTCTTCAATCAGTTCGTCAACCCCATCGGTATCGCCAATGCAGGTTCGTCTCTCCCGTTTATTCGACGCCATGACGCTGCTTAAGTTGGGTTATCTGCCGCGTAGGATGGAAATACTACATCAGTTATTGCGTCTTCCTGCTCTTTGAAGTTGTCTTTGTCTACTTCTTGTTCCCCGAGACCTCGAACCGCAGCCTGGAGGAGCTGGCGTTCCGTAAGTTCTCAGCCGTCCCTGTGTTGAGCATCGTGCTCACGGACTATGGTAGTGTTCGAGGGCGAGAAGGTACGCGCGGAGCAACAAAAGCGTATCGACGACGAGATGCATGACAGCAGAGCACCCGCGATCCGAGAAGGGGCAAGCGACAAGGAGAAGGCCCTCCACGTCGACGACAGCAAGCAGCTATGATCGCTTTCATGACCCTCACGGCATGTATTAGTATTCGCTACGTCTTTCTGTTGTATAACTAGGGAACGCCTGATACCATTACTGATTCTGGTGTTCGAGGCCAGTGCTGATTCAGGGTACGACCGAATCATATTCAGAGTGTGGACTCCGAGTCCTGTATGACCACCGCCGACACAGCGACTTTCAACCCGAAAAGCTGCATCATCCAGTCATTCTACGTTTGTCTGTATTACACCTCATGAATAAAGGTGAATGAGTTGCTCAAGCCTATCCCCGCCGGGCCACCCAGCATTGAGCAGATCTGTAGACAAAAAGCATAGAGCTGCGTGACTTCAAGTTTTGCTGTTCTATTCTTCCTGTGCGATTCCACGGGCTGCCGCCTCCCTGCTCTGTTTTGCTTATTTGCTCGTATTCACACCTATTCTTAGACTACTCGCCCTCGCCGCCTTCTTTGGCCGTTCCCTGTCATCTATGCGGTTGTTATGCGGGCGAATTTCCAGTTTTCCGGCTAGAGCCTACCAGGTAAATACTTGCATTAGTTGTAACCATCGCGTGGCAACGTTGTGGAAAATGCTAAATGGAGATGTAGGTCCATGCTCCACATACTAGTAGCATCCTATGCTCGCGGTTTGTTTCGCAGTCACAGAAGACCTCTTTCGGTCGTCATGCCGAGCTCCCAGCGTAAGTAGTGCATACGTCCCTCTCTATTCTTGCCTCACTAAGCTCGGCAGGCATCCTTCCCCTGTAGAACCAACATGTCAGCGACCCTTAACTAGTGTTACGCCACCTCTGACAGCTGACTTGCCAACCGTAGTTCTCGTGGGTGTCGCCACCAGGCATACTTCACCACGAAAGCACTCCATTGCAATAAGCGGCATCCTCAAGCTCAGCGTACCACCGCCTTGGTCAAGAGTCCCTCCGGCATTCTGCGCTATGTATGCAACTGAGGCACCCGCCAAGCCTTCTCCACTGTGGTGCTGAATGCTGTTACCAATATCATCGACGCGGTATCGCACCAGTGAGAGGACCCCTTGCTCAAAGTAGTGCATTGCAGACCACGGCTCATCTTCTCGATGTTCGCTAGGGACATGACCTGAGACCTGCCCTCTCGACACCCCCCTGTGTTCCCCACTACGCATTCATTCAATGAGTGGTCCGCAAAATAGCCTCATGACGACTCTCAGAGCTGGGGACCTACGTTCACCGTCACTCCAAACCTTAACTCTCCAAATTCGATGAGGCAGGTTGGTCTAGTATAAAACCGCAAGAGGGTCGGTGTCTCTAGTTCACGCGTTCGATACTCGAAGGCGCGTCGAGCCAAAATGCGGCCTTTCTTCTCCCTCCTCCCTCTGCTGGCGACCCTCGCTGCTGCCGCGCCGTCTGCCCCCGACGCCCCAGGGTGGCAGTTCAGCGTGAAGGGCAACTCGGGGATCGTCGCGCTCGAAGCCGTCGTCGTCTCCCCGACGCTCGTCCTCCTCTTCGACCGCGCGCAGAACGACCCGCTCCAGATCGACGGCCACCCGGCGTGGGGCGGGCTCTGGAACCTCGAGCACAACAACGTCACTGCGCTCGAGGTCGTCACCAACTCGTGGTGCGCCAGCGGCGCGATCCTGAGCAACGGGACCATGGCGAGTCTTGCCCTCGGGCTGCTCTTGACGACGCCTTCTGGTGCTGACACAAAAATCCCAACCCTGTCGATGACCATAGGCGAGCATTGGGGGCGACCAGACGGGCTTCCCCGGGAACTCCGCCATCAAGCCCGGGAACCAGGCGATCCGGCTGTTCGAGCCGTGCACATCCCCGACGGGCGAGGGCTGCACGGTCTTCGAGGACCCGAACCTGGTCCTCATCGAGCCGCGGTGGTACCCGTCGTCGACGCGCATCTTCGACGGGAGCCTGCTGATCGTGGGCGGGATGCACGAGCAGGCGCACTTCTACAACACGGACTCGGCGTCGAGCTTCGAGTTCTTCCCGCGCAAGGAGCAGACCGCGCGCCCGTCTGCGTTCCTGCAGCGCAGTCTGCCTGTGAACCTCTTCCCTCGGTATGCACATGCGCCTGACGTATATAGCGAGCACTCGGCTGACTTTCATTTATTTCCGTGCAGCATTTTCGCGCTTCCGGACGGACGCGTGTTCATGGTGGCGAACAACCAGACCATCATCTACGACGTCGAGGCCGACACGGAAACCATCCTTCCCGACATCCCGAACGGCGTGTCCGTCACCGCGCCCACCGACGGCTCCGCGATCCTCCTCCCACTCTCGCCGCCCGACTATACGCCCGATGTGCTCGTCTGCGGTGGATCGGTCATCGACCAGACGCTCGAGCCGGGGAACTTCTCGTCGCAGCACCCAGCGTCCTCGCAATGCGCCCGGATGACCATCACGCCCGAGGGCATCGCGAAGGGCTGGGAGGTCGACCACATGCTCGAGGCGCGCACGCTCCTCGAGCTCCTGCACCTCCCCAACGGGCAGATCCTCGTCACGAACGGCGCCTCAACCGGGTTCTCCGGCTGGAACGCCGTCCAAAACACCGTCGGGAACTCGAATGCGGACCACGCGGCGCTCGTGCCGTCGCTCTACACGCCCGCGGCGGCGCTGGGAGCGCGCTTCAGCAACGCGGGGATGCCGTCGTCGGGGATCCCGCGCATGTACCACGCGACGGCATCGCTGACTGCGCAGGGCAACTTCTTCATCGGGGGCAGCAACCCAAACAACGGGAGCAACTTCACCACGGGGTTCGAGTTCCCGACTGAGCTCCGCATCCAGACCCTCGACCCCCCGTTCATGTTCGTGCCGCGCCCGAGGATTTTGAGCATGCCGGAGAAACTGGCGTTCGGAAAGAGGGTGAGCGTGCCGATCTCCATCCCGAACGGCCTGAATAGGCGGGACGCGAACGTGCAAGGTTCGTCCGGTTTCTTGGATCGCAGGTGTTGGACGTGCGGCTGACTGCAGGTGGGGGTGTACGCGATGCCAGTGTCATTGATGGACCTCGGTTCTCGACGCACGGGTTCCACGTTGGGGCGCGGCTCGTGTTTATGGACATGACCATCTCGAACAACGGCAAGACGTTGTCGTTTGTCACGCCGCCGAACGGGCGTGTGTACCCGCCTGGGCCTGCGACGATATTCCTGACGATCGACGACGTAACGAGCGAGGGTGCGATGGTCATGATGGGTAGCGGGAACTCACCGCCGACCCTCGAATGAAGGAGGAAGGGGACGAACACCTGCGTTGATTGATTGGCCTGTAGGTTATTATGGTTGGTTTCTCCAGAGAGAGGTTTGTCGCTTGTATTTGTAGCAGCGCTGCTGCTCCCTCGAGGTCCCATAGACTCTCATTTGACTACAATGTTGGGAAATCGGTTAGAGGTCGGCAGGACAGCGAAAAGCAAGTGTGTTTCGGTTGACCTGTACGATCGTCGTGGTACAGAGGGAAACGAATAATCACAAAAAAATACAATCGCGCCGCTGTATCGTACTTCGGAAACTCCCGGTGACCAAGCGCCCGCTGGCCCAAAATCCATGTTTCAACATATAAAGCCTATGAATATTCAAATGTTTGATGTTTAACTAGACGCTATTTCCTGGATAAGTTTCAGGGTAGGATGGGGAGGAGGAGGAGGGAAGAAAAGGGAGAGAGCAGTTCAAGACCGCACGGACGCCTTAAAACATGTGCGCATCTATCACGTGATCGCGATCACGGAAGAGTTCCTGGCATGGATTATTGGCGGCGCTGCAAAACACCTGGCAGAGGTTTGCTCTGCACCACCATCATCATCATTCGCAAACCCTCTTGCCACATCCTCACCCTCCACGCCTGACCGAGCATACTCGATATCTGTTCTGCTTCTAGTCCTTGTGTGCTCTCTGTCTTCATCGGCATTTACCTCCATACTACCCCCCGCGAGGACAGAAAGCACGCCTCCGCGTAACCGTGCCAACTGGAGGACATGGCAGATTTACAAAGCTCAGGTAAAATTTTGGTCCAGTATCATTCCGAATAAACACCATCATAAGATTGAAGGTGGGGTTGCCAACCAACATCCGCGCATACAGTCACGTATGCCAAGGCAATTCCCGCTTCCTCCCACCGCAAAACCTCGTCGTCAACGCCATCTCTTTCGGAGGGCACAGAAGGACGTGCCATGATGCAACGTAAAGCTGCATTTTTTCATGCAGATGAAGGTTTCTCATAAACTCATGTCTTTGCAGAGCGTCCCGACCTCCTCGCAAAAATGGTCAGTCTATGACTATGGGCGTCGCATTCTTACAGTGGAATTTTAGGCTGCCGCTGCCGCTTTGATCCTTCTCGAGAACAGAAGGCAAAAACGGCTTGCGGCTACAAGATCTTCGACGCAAGACGACGCCACTCCGAAAACGTGTCGATCATCACCATCTCACGACTCCTCATCTCTCTCCCATCACTACGCCCTTCGAACTCCTCGCACTTCTGGACTGCCTATGTCGCCATTCTCTGAACGCAGCGCGATGCGATTTTCCGACGTCGATGACCTCCTTTTGGTGCTCACCGAACCGTACCTAATGGAGTGGTGTCTCCAATGAGTGGTGAGCGAATAGCCTTGCCCTCCGAAGCTCAATGTATCAAGCTTTCCCGTCAGGGGGTTCATACGATGGACATTCTCCTTGGACTCTGGCTCGTACATGAGCTGTCTCACCATATACAGCTTTGTACACTTGCTACCGGCGGTCAACATGGACCTTTATCTTTTGGACAGCAAACTTGAAGTCGCCCGATATCCTATATCGAACTGAGGTGACCAGAGTACATGGGATGTTGGTGGTTGCCATTTCGGAAGTCCCATCCAAGGGAGAAGGGTTGTGACCTATTCAAGCCGAGAAAACTTGAACTCTACGTGCACCCTTACGTCTGCGGCACAGAAGGCGCCAAGAAACGGGAGCGGCGCTGATGTAGCTAGACCTCCACCCAATGGAATGGGCTAGAGCTACTTACCTCGCCCGGTTGCGTGGGTCAACATGACCTCAGTTTTTGCCAGCGAAGGGTATTCCGAAGGTGATGGTGAGTACAAGGACCATGTTGATGCGAACTGTGCTGATACCAACACTCTGCACTGACTTCGAGCGAGGATTCCCTCTGGTGCGAAGTAGGCTCCATTTCACCGTTCGTTGCGCTCGTTCAATGCCGTCAGGGCTATGTCACGGCTCAGGTACCATGCGTTCTCCAAAGTCACCTGTCCAAGACAAGAGGCGTTATGGCGCTCGCCCATCGTCGAAACGAGCGGCGCGCCAAGTGGCCCGGGAAATCCGGCGGACGATGACCGATATCGAGGTCACTCGCCCACAACCGTTCGCTGCCAAGCCATATCCAACGCTCTGATTTCCCCTCCATCGCGCTCGCCGAAGGACGCTAGGACTTCCTCGTGCACCCGATCTCTCATGCCGGCATCCTTTCGTCGGTTCAGCATGCAGGTCTTGATACCATTCGACTCCCTGGCGCGCATAGCTTATAAGATATCTCCCATGAGCCCGCCACGCGCTCGTGGACCGCGTTCGCAACGCATCCCCACATCTCTCGGGCTCCATCCACCCTTGCCTAGGCTTGACAAGCAGCTATGGCCGATGCGAAACGCGACAGCTACGAGGAGAACGTGAAGGAGCGCATCGATTCCCCGACGAGCGCGAGTGAGGACCAGGGTGACAGGATCGAAGACACGCTCTACAATGCGGACCTCAAGGCTGCCATCGACGATACCAAGCTCGACCCATGGAGCAGCCGTGCCATCTCGCTCTACTTCATATGCATGGTCGGGTTCTTGAACGCGGTCTCGTCGGGTGCGTGGTCCGTGCCCCTCCGTGCCACTAGCTATTTCGCGCTTCCCTCCCCTTGACCGTGATCGTCGCGTCCACAGGTTTCGACGGGTCGCTCATGGGCGGCATCAACGCCATGGACCAGTACCTGCAGTACTTCCACTACAAGGAGGTCGGCGCGAGCACCGGTATCAGTGAGTACTTAGCACTTATCTCCCCCCTTCCCCCGGGCCCGACCGCCATCCCACCCTCCCCCCACGCCGGCCTCCACGCTTCTCGACAGACAGATAGTCGCTTATCAACCCCCTCCCCCCCTTCACCTCTCCCTCGTCTCTTCCTCCTTTACCCAGTCTTCCTCATCTACGTCGCGGGCAACTGCGCGGGGGCGTTCTTCGCGGGGCCCGCGAGCGAGCGCTTCGGGCGGCGCGCGGGCATGTTCATCGGCGGGGCGATCATCCTCCTCGGCGCGTCGGTGGTCACCGGCGCGCAGAGCCGCGCGATGTTCCTCGGGGGCCGCTTCGCGCTCGGGTTCGGCATCGCGATCAGCACGACCGCCGCGCCGACGTGGGTCACCGAGCTCGCGCCCGCGAACTGGCGGGGCCGCCTGGGCGCGATGTACAACTCGTGCTTCTTCGTCGGCGCCATCCCCGCGACGGGCATCATGGTCGGCACGCAAACGATGGATAGTACGTGGGCGTGGAGGCTGCCGCTCATACTCCAAGTGCGTCGCAAGTCGTCTGCTCTGCTTCCCCGGTGTGCGAATAAAGGTCGATACAAGTTTCGAGTTTCGAGGTTGGGGCTCCGGACTGTCGCTTGGCACGCTACCCGCCGCCTCCGACTCCGATACCTTGCACGGACACAAGTATGATACCGACGCCGAGGCTGACGCGGCCTCTTCCCTCTCCAGGTCGTGCCACCAGTCATCGTGATGTCCTGCGTCTGGTTCTGCCCAGAGTCGCCCCGGTGGCTCGTCTCGCGCGGACGCGTCGAGGAGGCGCGTGCGGTCATGATCAAGTACCACTCGAACGACGGCACGACGAACCCGCTCATCGAGCTCCAGCTCAGGGAGTTCAAGGAGATGATCGAGGTCCGCAAGATGGAGCCCGTGTGGGACTACTCGTCCCTCGTCGCCACCGCCAACGCGCGCTGGCGCACCCTCGCCCTCGCCCTCATGTGCATCAACGGCCAGCTCGCGGGCAATGGCGTGAGTGTTGCCCCCACATTGTGCCCGCTCGCCGTTCGATCGCACCCTAGACAATTGACGTTGACGAAACCCCCCACTCCCCGCCCGCAGCTGATCACGTACTTCCTGCCCACCGTGCTCGCCAACGCAGGCGTGACCTCGACGCACACGCAGCTGCTCTACAACTTCGCGAACAACATCCTCTCCTGCTTCGGCGCGTTCGCGGGCGCGCTCGTCACGGACCGCCTCGACCGCCGCCCGCGGCTGTACCTCGGCGCGCTCGCGCTCGCGGCGCTGCTCGCGATCGTGGCCGCGCTCTCGAGCCGCTTCGGCGCGAGGGGCAACACGGACGTGGATGGGGCGCACGCGACGATCACGTTCATCTTCCTCTTCGGCATCGTGTACAGCTTCACGTACACGCCCCTCCAGGCGCTCTACTGCGCCGAGGTCATGGACCAGAAGACGCGCGCAAAGGGCATGGGCGGTGCGTCGTCTCTCCCTTTCTCCCTCCCCCACTCTCCCTTGTCTCCCTTTCTTGCCTTCTCCTTATGCCTCCAGACCCACCCCCTCCCGCTCCCACTCCTCACCTCTCCACGCTCCTCCCCTGCCGGTTGACCTTCGAGCCTAACTAACTACCCTCCCTCTCCCCACCCTCTACTCGAACAAACAGTGCACATCCTGATCTCGAACATCGCCGGCTTCGTGAACACGTTCGCGAACGCGGTCGGGCTCGAGCGCTGGGGCTACCGCTACTACTTCGTCTTCGTCGTCTGGAACGTCTGCGCCGCCGCCCTCTGGTTCCTCTTCGCCGTCGAGACCCGCGGCCGCACCCTCGAGGAGCTCGACGCGCTCTTCAGCCAGCCCTGGCCCGCCATGGCCTCCGCCCACGCGCGCAGGGGCAGGGGCAGAGTCCCCGCGCCGACTCCGGCTGGGAAGCTGAAGGGTGGCCAGGGGGTGGTAGCGGAAGACGTCAGCGACGAGAAGGGCGGCGCGTGATCTTTGAACTTGAATTTGCTGCCCTGTAACCGGCCTCCGGAAGGAGGTCTGAAAGCGCTCTTGTCCGGGACTTGACAGCTGTTTGCATAACGATAGGCCCCTCGGGTGCCTTTTACGCACAAGGGCGGACCTTCAAGTTCGGACACCGAAGGGGTCCCATCAACGCAGAAAGCTGCTGGGACTTAAATATTGAATCAGCGATGTAGCCAGATCACTCGGATCATCAAGTTGAGTGTCCGCCCTTGTGTGTATAAAGTAGCCGAGGGGTCTATCGTTATGCAAACAGCTGGAACGGCGTGTATGATTTGTACGATTTGCTACGTTTGCTCTGAACCATGACAGGAACTATCCGAGTCCCGTCAGCCTCTCCGTTGCGAGAATCAGGCTCGGGTCTCGCTCGCCAGAGGAATCACCTGAAACCAGACGCGAAAGGTAAGTAGTAAAATCACTCCGAGCCTCCCAACCGCGAGGGCAAACGCTGTCAAAGTATCGTAAATAGAAGGTCCGTGTATTCATTACAACCCAACCTAACCAAAGGTAAAGGCAACATCAAGGGTACATAAAAGGTGCGTGCAGTGCTCGTAAAACAAACATCAACATCGTAAGACAGATTATACAACAGATCACATCCCCGTGCGCGAGCTATCGTGGATCTCACAGCTCGTGCAGAAACAACAACCGAGAAGATGTTCCACACAGAGTGTATGTAGGTACCGTCCGTCCGTGAGGCGTTAGTGGGTATAAAGCGTGTTGCGGTGTGCGAGACGTCTAGTCATCGCGCTGCGCGAGGCCGACGGTCGACTCGCCCTGGTTGACTAGAGAGTAGGTGCACAGCGTTAGCAACACTCTACCGCAGGGTACGGGTGCGGAGAAGGTACTCACAGACGACGTAGACGGACTTAAGGAAGACGTCGCCGAAGATGTCGAAGTCCAGGTTGCCACGGCTCTGGATGCCGCCGAAGACGAAGCCGTCGCCGGCGTCGCCGAAGGCGATGTCCTTCGGGTTCACCTTGAAGAGCGTGTCGCCGACAGCGAACTCGATGTCGGGGATCGTCGCGTTCGTCGGGAACTTGTAGCCGCCCTGCTCGTCGTCGTACGTCGCGCCCTCGATCGCGTCTGAACAGTGACGGGCAAAGGGACAAGTCAGTCCACGTAACGTGCAACCGAGAGCTCCTTAAGTCGGGGGCATTGCGCGGGACGCACCGTAGATCTCCTCAACGACGTCGTCGGAGACGAGGAGGAGGGTGGTGCCGGTGTCGAGGATGGTGGTGTTGCCCGAGCGTTCCTTCTTCTGCCCGCCGAGCGACCACGACAACGAGTCGACTTGCCAGAAGCCTTGGGAGCTGTTTGGCGGACGTACGGAGCATGTCAGATCAGCATTACTCTCGGATATATGCGGTATGGAACTGACTTGTCAACGGAGGTGTACGTCAGGGCGTTGGAGGTGACCTCGGGATCAATGTACCCTAGAGAGCATTGTTGTGAGGATCGCGCCACGGACGGACGACTGCATGTATGCTGCGTACCAAAGGAGTAGAAGCCAGCCTCAGTGTCGCCACGGCCGAGCTTGACGGTGAAGACGGGCTGGATATATGCGCCTCGTCAGCCCACGATTCGCGCATATATGCACCTGCGCAAACGCACCGGGTTGATGAGCTTCTTGTTGATCAAATTCTCCACGGGCGTAGCCACGGGGCGCGGCTCCACGGTATTGATCGAAGGCCAGGCAAGACCAAGGAGGCCGTCGTTGCCGCTATCCTGAAGGAAGCTCGAGCTGAGCTTCTTCGCGAGCTCGACGGCCTGGCCGGGGATCGCAAGGTCGCCGAGGGTGACGGTCTCCGAGTAGACGTTGCCGGACGCCGAGGAGCCGTCGCCGTAGCTGATGTTCCACGAGCCGGTGGCCTCTTTCGCGGACGACGACTTGGACGGGTTGTAGATCGTGTGGCCCTTGTACTTGGTAGCGTTGCGGATCTGCGAGCTGGGTAATGCCGGGGTGGGGCGTGGGTTGCGCACACGGGGCGTGAGATCCAAGTGGCACAACATTCGAAATGCAGGGAAGGACTGACCTCCAGACCCAGAGATCCGACGACCCGGTGTCGAAGTCGAGGTTGAGGGTGACGCCGGGGGTACCAATCTTAACTGGCACGACGTACTCGAGACTGCAAAACACGCGCAAATGACGTTAGAGGTGCTCATGGTGTGGTTGTACCGCGAGGTGAGGTGGACTCACTCTGATTAGGTTGCGGTTGAATGGATCAGCGTTTGCCGCAGGCGCAGTCATATGGTCAGCGCAAGTGTACGCCCGACGGAACGAGTTACGTACCGTTCTGGATGGAGGTGGCGGGGACCTCGTGCTTGGTGTCCTTGTCGGCCTTGGACTTGACCTTGACGACGACACCGTTGCGCTTCGCAAAGCCGGCGTTGCGGCCAGTCTCGAAGCCGTAGCGGTTGGCAGCGCGGGCGTAGGCGGCCTGGAAGGAGGGCCGCTTGCCCTTGTAGTGCTCGGGGCGGACGAGAGGGAGCATCTTGGACATGGCGGGGGGTTGTGTGGACTTTGCAGAGGTGGATTTGGAGAGACCGCAGCCCATCTTGCCTGGTCTTTATATGCGGAGTGGGGTGCGGGGCGCTGGTGTGACGACAAGGAAGGTCAGAGCTAGAGAGAAGGGCGTGTGTGAAGGAAGCGATAGGATGATCGAGGGCCCGGCACAGCGCGAGTCCGAGTCTGAGCACGAGAGCACGAGTGCGAAATACGAAGGCGATGGGAGGAGGGGATCCGAGGCGGGGGAGGCACGACCGAACTGAACTGGGGCGTTGATCGCTGCCGCGCGCAGTCTTATCAATGACAACGGCTCGCCCCCTTCGCCCGTCCGCCCCGCTTCGTCTTCGCCGCAGGGCGTACCGCGCGATAGCCCCCGCGTTCGATTGGAAGAGCCTCTGCTCAGTCGCACAATTCCGGCGTCCTTCTCGCCCCTGCTGCCCCTTGATCCTCTCACAGCGCTGCGCTGACGAACACGTCATACTGAATGGCAGGATTCACGGATCCGCACAGCATCACAGTCGTGCGCATGGTGCACACTCACCGCCGGGGCCAAGTCCAGAGTGAGGGAGAGCGGGTGATATGACGGAGGCGGTCCGAGGACAAGGACGAGATTGCTTGTTTTGGCAAGGTCGGGCTCCCTTGTGGCGGCCGCCCCTTTCAAGCGCCGGCCTATTATTACAAGCTCGGTAGTTGCCTTCTCTCCGCCAACGCTCGCTTCCGGCGGTCTCCTCATCGGCGACTTTTTCGCTTGCTTTCCTTCTCAATCTTTCACCTTTGTCGCTGTATGCCGCCCCCTTCTCGAGAGTCTCCGTGGACCGACGGAGGTGTTTACCGGCCTTTCACCCGCAGGCCGTGGGTCAGGAACATTTGCTCTGTCAACGCTGCCACATGGGCGTATCTTTCCGACTCTCACATGAGCATCACCCTCAGGTGGTCTGCAGACGATGAACCACCTTCAACACAGAACATTCCCAACCGCAAGTCGCCCGGGTGCAGACATTCCAGCGCTTCTTGGAATTAAAATACAGGGCACATCAAAACCCCGGTCGAAGGCTGCGCTGCGGTCGATCTCAAGCCCACTGACTCCCGCCGCCACTGAATCCTGCTCCGAGTCGATGCATCAACTTGGCTTCCCTTTGTAAGGCAGCTAATCCGCTTTTGTCCCGCGATAAAAGGTATGCAAGACTCCATTTATCTCGTGTATTAACCTTGCAATTAGAATCCGGCCCTGCCCGGGCATCCTGTTGTAGGCATCCAGCATTCCCTGGAAATGCGAAACTTCAAACACAATGACTTCGCTCGGGCCGGTTCGACGTCCGCCATGGCCATCTCACTGCGGGAAACACTTGGTATGTCGTATGTCAACCGGTGCGACTCCTATTCAGCCGGACTGCAAATTCTCGGTGGCCGCCGTCTCGTTATGGTATGCTCGTAGCATAACCGGGCGTTCCTCCAGTTCCTGTTCCGCAAGTTGCGATGCTTGCATGCCTGACTTGCATCCTCGCATACAGTCGTAGAAGAGAGTGCATCCCTGCGGCGACATGGAATGTTGGCCGTGGCGTGATACAGTAGCTGGTTTCATAACGTGCCATATGCATATAGAGGCGAGTCCTGGGTTCGAGCTACTCTGGATACCTGCTCTATGGTGTGCACGATCCTCCAGGCGATCCACTCGACTCTGTGGCTTCATTTTCACCATGACAACACAGAAGGTTCATCGCCGACAGCATCCGAGGCGTCCCTTCGCAGCTTCTCGTCAAGTATCGACTCATGGAGCTCAAACGGGGCCACACGGTGCGTCAGATGGGTCGACGTGAGTTCGTCCTCTTCGTCCGCTGCGCTCGATATTCCCTCCAATTTCCTGGCTAGATTGAGTTCGGCCCAGATCTAGGATCCATCGTCGCAACTGGCTGTGAGCTGCTTTGTGGCTCGATCCCTTCCCGGGTTCTTCACGGTATCTCTCGATAGTCACATGTGACGGTGTGCCAGGAAGACGAGATGAGTGGCCCCGGACATATATAATCACCGGGAGAACGGCGTGTGTACGGTTAACCTTTCCCCCACCCCAGCTTCACGTCCTGCTCTGCGCCTTTTGAACAGCGTCATGTCCGCTGGTTTCTCCGAGGTCAACCACATAGCTTATGCGACTCTCCGTGAAGCCTGCGCACGTCGGCGTGTCTACTGCAAGTCGTCGTAGTTCTCCTCGTAATCCCGCAAGGTGAGCAGAACCCTAAAAGGACTCTTCTGCTCTTCTGCTTCTCGGCCGTAATATCAGTCACAAACAAGGTGTACATCCCCACATGCCGCTGGTCGCGATATGTTTGTGAAATCTCCTTGGTGTCTTGCGTGGCAGGGTGCTCGACGGTGCTTCACTTTTTGTGTATGCCACAAAGGACTCCAGGAGGATTCCACGAAGATATCACGTCTTGCGGGATGGGAACGTCAGCATGTCAGAACATGAGTTGTCCAGTGTGGTTTCCCTCCATGGGGCGTGTGTGGTGTAGATCTAGGTTGCTTAACAATTCTGCGTTCTTGTCGACTGACTCTTCGTTGTAAGAGCCGAATGCACATTCCCGCGACCTGGGGCGCTTAGTTCTCCCCTTGCCCCCGCCGCTGCTTTGTCTACCAAGGCCCTCGCTATCGAGGATATGCATGGTTTTAAGCATTACAGAAAGCCTTCAACGAGCCTCTATGTCTTCCCTGGCGCTTGATATCTAGAGGTCTCAGCGCCCGCGGCGCGGACACCTGCATCAGGCTGTAGATCTCTTGAAGGAAAATCAAGCGCTTTCTCGACTACCCCGTTATCCGATTAAGTTTTCTACCCAGATTCTATAGAGCGTAGAACGACATTGGAAATCTAACGTCCCCCCCAGGATGTACAGTGCCTTGCATAATTGCGTGAACGCGCCGAAAAATTCCCGCAGGCGCTTATATGTTCGCCTACCAAATCAGGACGCCTGGGAAGCTTCAGAAGCGAGTTGGTGACCTTCATGTGACATGTCCCCCGGATGGCATGGGTGCCTCCCGAAGCAGCTGAGGCCCAAATAATAAACTAGGAGACCCGTTGAGAGCCACTGAGCCCTCCAGGAAGTAGACAAGGGTGGGGGACAGGGGAACAGTCGTTAAAACCTGTAGAGGTGCACAGGCGGCGGGGCACGCGTTGGCGTTGCATGTGACCGTGATCCATCCGTATTTGGTAGGCGAAGTATAAGCGCCAGCGGGGGATTTTTCGGCGCGTTCACGCAATTATGCAAGGCACTGTAAGTACACCATGAAATTTAAACCGGCTCCTAAGCGTCAGCGCTCGGTGAGACGAGGTGTGATCGCGTCGCGTCGCCGTCGCGTGATGGGAAGCCACGTGTGCCGGCTGCCTCGAGGTTGGGATTGGAATGGCGAGCTCGGACTTTGATCGTCTTCCGAGGACGGCGTGCACTGTGCAGACAGTCCGCAACGCTCCCCTCTTCAACTTCATGAGCTAGCCTCGTTGTCCTTGCCAGATATACCCTTGCAGCTTGGCACCCACCTTCTCTCTGGTCCTGTGATACCTCTTTCACTTCGCTTTCTGCTGCATCATCTGGTTCATACCGCTCAACGCTAAATCTCTGACGGATAGAAGCCCATGGGCAACAACACCAGTCATCCCGGCCCTGACTCTCGCTCACGAATACCTCCATACCGAGACCGTCCCCGTGAATACACGACTCGAGGCAAGAAACCGAAATACGAGGAGTATTACGAGGATGATGGATATGGAGAAGATTCTCTTCCGCAAGTACCGTACGCGCCCACTGGGTACCCTCAGATGACCTATGGGCCGGCTCCCTACCTTAGTGCGTTTATTTCCTTTCCTATCGTATGCGTATCAGTGGCTTGACTCCACTCCTCCCATGACCTCTCCATGAAGATGCCCACGGCCAATATGTGCCTGCCCAACAAATGCTCTTCCCTCAACCGTACATGCAGCCCGACATAACTCCCGTCATCCCAGGGATGAGCATGAACGGTGCCATGCCCACAGCCGGCAATCCGTTTCCTGGACCAGCCATGAACATGGGACCCACGATGCCTGAGCCACAAGTCGTCATTCCCCCCATCGGTCAGACGGCGAGCGTCGACGCCCCGGTCATCCCTCCGCCACTGCCTTCCTCGCGCCGCGGCCGCGCAGCCACGCCTTACATGGTTCCTGGCGAGCCGCTGGATTCCTCTTCGGACGAGGACGAGGACGAGTTGACGGCCGAGGCGCGTGCGAGGCTGCAACCTCCCCTGCGCCCCGGCCAGTACGGCCCGTTCGACCCCGTCCGCGCTCGCAGTGCCGCACATACTCCGCACCCGATCCTGCAACGGAATGAACGCGGCGACCGCAGGCATCACAGAGCGGCGTCGTCTCCTGCGTACATGCACGACGACTCTCCTCCGTTCGGCGACCCAGCCCAACCTCCCGTCATCCCGCCGAACTTCATACCGTTCCCCAACCAGACTGGCGTTCAGTCCATGCCCGACTCAGTCTGGCCTCCGCAGCCCGAGATGGGCATGGGAATGGGCGCCATGCCACAACCTCAGCTCCAACCTCAATTTCAGCCTCAGCCTCCACTGGAAGAGCCCGAGATACCGCAGATTCGACCGCGCCCATTCGAGCCCATCCGGCCCCCCCACAACCCGCTCCCCGCGCCTCCGCGGGACATCCTCCACTCGTCTCCTTACGCGAGGCTGTTCGAGGAGCTCCGCAAACCGATCGACGACGCAGCGCTCAAGGAGAAGATGGCGGCGGTGCCCGCGATTCACACCATTGGTGCGGTGAACATCGCGTCACAGCCCACCCCCGGACATCACCAACCACCCGGCACGCGCTCGGGCAACCAGAAGGAGAAGAAGAAGAAGGGCCTCTTCCGCTCGCTGAGCAGCCGCCTCACGGGGTCCAGCGCGCGCAGGGTCGAGGAGGAGCCCGACCCCATGCAGGCGCAGGTGCACCCACACATGCAGACGATGGTCGGCGGCCACGCCGTCGCCGTGTACCCCACCATACAGCACATGCCCGACGGGGCCTGGCACTCGTGTACAACCACCCGACCCTCGGCCCCGACGGCGTGCCCGTTGCCGCCGCCCCGCCGCCCCCCGTGCTCTCCCCAGGAGGGAGCGCGATGCCGGGGTACGTGCCGAGTGCCACCCCCGCGAGCGCATCGCTGAACGTCGGCATGCCTCCAGGCCCCACGCCCACCCCGGTACTCGACTTTGCTGCCCCGCCCCCACCCCCGCCGCGCACGCCGACACCGCAGCCCCCGCCTCGCCCGCTGGTGAAGATCGACGGACGGGGGAGCTGGCGGCGCTGCTGCATTTCTCGCCACATAGGGTGCACTACGGTCACCGGTCGTACCCGACGGGCGTGCATCTGTTCGAGGCGCTCAAGTTCATGGGGGGCCAGGAGGACCTTGCGGAGCGCGTAAGGGGATGTGGGACACCCGAGGAGGCGGTCGCGGTCTCGGAGGGTTTAAGGGAGTATTGGAGGCCGGATTGGGACGAGGTCAAGCTCGAGATGGTGCGTCCTCTATCCCTCCTGTTTCTGTTTCTGTTGCATTTTTTCGGGCTTTTCCCCCGCTGTCCTCCTTTGCGCGTGGATGAGTTTCGTCTACTCTTTTTTTGCTTTGTTCGTCGATATGCGACAGGGACTCGGGGGCTGACGATTGGCTGTGAATTTGGGACGGCAGCTGGAGAACGTCCTGTACCACAAATTCGTGCAGCATGCGGTGCTCCGGGAGATGCTCATGGCGACGGGCGGGGCAGACCTCGTGTTCGCGGACCCGGACACGGTGTGGGGCGACGGGATGGCCGGGCAGGGCCTGAACCTCCTCGGGGGCGCGCTCATGCGCGTGCGGGCGCGGTTGAGGGAGGAGGGCCTTGATTCGTGAGCGATGCACGACCGACAGACCGACAGGCGCGCGGGCTGACCGCAGGCAGGCAATTGCTCTGCTTTCGATGATGCGACGACTAAAGGTCGACCACGGCACCGACACCACCACCACCACCACCACCACTATTGCGATACCTCAAAACTACACCACACAAACACACACTGCGACACCTACTCAGTTATGTTCACACGCCCATAACCACGACATACCGCATACACACCATTCAATGACTTGGGTGTGTTTTTTTGTTAACGACTGCTTGCTTCACGCTCTCGATGTTTAGATGAATTGCTTTCACCACCCGTCCCGCGTCGCTCAAAAGTTGCCTACCTTTGTCCTTCTATTGCTTATTCCTACCCCACTATGCTTGTTCTAGTTTGGCAGCCGTGTTGTTGTTTGTGTATTATTCTGTCCTCTGCGCATCGACATCGTTACGGTACTGTCCTGGGTACTATGTTGTAATCGGTGTATCCCCCTGGTGTTCGATAATGATTCTTGGGTATTCGTGGAGCTCGAGGGCTTGCGTAAAGAAGCCCAGAGCTACGTACGACATGCATGCCACTTCGATGATTTGGGGCTGTTTATGTATCATAGCTCGACGTTTAGCTTCGGCTGGGTGGGTCCGTGTGTACTTACAGCACCCTTACCGCCCCTCCGACACCATCGAGAAGCAACTGCATTTTATGCCTCGTTCGAAACGGCATCCATCCATCCAGCGCTCTCCATCAATATCGCAATCGGACAAGGCGCATTGACAGCGACAGCAACACTACCAGTACTACTGTAGTACGCGCCATCCAGACTCCAGTCAGGCCTTCCTCCTGCGCTTCCGAGGCCTTTTGCCCGGCCTCTTTGCGTCCTCCCCCTCAAGTTCAAGTTCGATTTGTCCAGAACCTCGCTCCCCCTGAACCATCTCAACATCTCCGCTTCCGTCTTCGTCCCCGCCTGTCTGGGCAAGGGCGATCGCCTTGCGCACGGCCTCGCGGCGGACCTTTTCAGGCACCTTGTGCCAATACAACGCCTCACGCTCGCCATCCACGAGCTCGGCCGTGATCCGTTTCAACGTACCGTCCGCGGTTGAGTTGCTACTAGCGCCGACGCCGTCGAGCCCATGCGCCTGCACAAGGGGCCGGGAGGCGAAGGCGTCGACGAGCGTGCGGGCGTGCGTGGGCGTCGACACGCGGACGTGGCACTGTAGGGTGTTGTTGGTTCAGTATGCCGATGATGATGAAGCAAGCGGGGTCAAAGAAGCATGAGGACAAATTCGACACTAGGCGAAACGAGTAGAGGGAGAGAAGGGAACAGTCCGATGGGGCCCATGAAAATCAAAGAAAGGGAAACGAACGGAGAGGAAAGGTGGGGGAACGCACCGACACCATGCCCTTGGCGTAGTCGACGTAGTCGAGCGCGTCCGCGGCGGCGACAGAGGGCGCGTGCGCGCCGAGCAGGGCCTTGAGCGTCGTCTTGTTCGTCTCGGGGTGCACGCCCCGCACGAAGGCGAGGCAGCCGGGCGGGTACGGCGCAGAGGGAGCGAGTGGGGGCGGCGGGCTGTACCTCCGGTCCAGGGTCTCGTGTTCGGGTCGAGTTAGAGGCGGGCGCGGCGTGCTCTTCTCCCGGGGGTGTCGCTGTCTCTGCTTGGCGTTTGCGTGGACGGCGGGGTGCGACTCGGGGATGCTCGGCGTCGGCGTCGGCATCGAGTAAGGTTTGGCGGTAGGCGAGGTACTCCTCTTTCAGGGCGTCCCACCGCGCCTTCGGGAGCGCGCGGAAGCCGAATTTGACCGCGTCTTCCTCTGCTTCTCGGCCCTCGCCTCAGTCTCAGCTTTGGCCTCGAGTCGGGCGCGTTCTCGTGGTGTCGTGGCACAGGCACGGCGACGGTGGTGCGACGGGGGCAGCCAGGGCCAGTCGGTGGCGAGGCGTGTGGCGTCCGCTGCGGAGGCGAAGGTGACAAGCGCGAAGCCTTTGCATTTGGGTGGGCGCCGGTGCGGTCGAGGTGGTGTGGGGGGAGGTTACTGCCTGGATGCGGTCTGGTGGGGAGGCGGGCCTGTGCCAGGGGTGGTGGGGAGGATGGAGTGGGAAAGGAAAGGAACGGGAAGCAAGGAAGAGAGGAAGCGGTGGATCCCTGGGACGGTGCGGTGGGCCAGGGGCACGTTTTCCTGTGGGTTCCTTGTGTGAGGGGAGTGGGAATACGGGCAACGGAAGGAGGGGGCTCGAGCACGACGGGCAAGGCGGGCGTTTCGAGCGTTGGAGAACAGTGCGAACTCATAGGGAACTTCGGGCTGTTCAGGGAGCTAGGAAACGTCAAGCTTCTTACACCGCGAAGAAAGCAGCTTTTCGGCAATGAGGAAAGGCGTTGGAAATCGTCAATATTTCCTAGATCGTTCACACAGCAGGAAAGGCTTTGGAAAGGCGCCTTTACATGGAGACAATAGGCGTTCCAGCCTTTCCTAGGCCTAATTCGGCGCCTTTCCAAAGCCTTTCCGCTGCGATGAAAGTTTGATGGAAAGTTTTGAATTCAGAAACCTTTCTGAGGCTTTCGTCAGCGTTACACAGAGAGGAAACGTTGGTGACTTCGCGGTGTTAGGAATTCCTCAAGCTTGTCCGGACGTTGGAAGCAGGTGCGCTGTGTCCACCCGGAGGGGGCGGGGGGACAGAAACAGGAAGAAAGCACGGAGTTTCCGGACAACGGTAAGTACCCACTTCTGGCCCCTTGTCCCCTTGATGAACACACCTCCGTTTTCGGTTTCAGGAAACTTAGAGAAAACACAAAGCAAATGGCAGGCTTCCGCAGCCACGAGACACCCCGGACACTCCTGAGAAACTTGAACATTCCATCCTGATTTACTCGCCGTTCCCTGATCCCAAAACATTTGCCCTGCCGTCGTGGAGGGAGGGAGGGAGGGAGAGAGGGAAGAGAAGAAAAGAGGTGGACGTACCACGTAGACGGTGCGTTCCTCCCATTCGTTCAGCGAGGAATTGCGTGCGCGTGCAAGGGCATCAGCACAGTGCTTGAGGCGGACTTCGTACCCACCCCCGTTGTCTGGCGATGTGGATGCGTCCTGAGTATACCACGCGCTTTTGGAGGTGGCGGTGACGCGCATGCGGACCTCGAGCACGTTTTCTGCATGTCCCCGTATTGCTCGGACAATGCAACTATCCGGTGGCCTTTGGTCGAGGTGAAGGAGGTGCGTAGAGTGTTGTATCAGGAAGCTGAGGGGTATCCCTGGATGAAGATCAGTCATCACTACCGCCATGTCAGGAACGGACGTACACCCATCGTCAGTCGCACTGACAGCGCGACGGAGCTCGACGTTTGTCCACAGCGCATGGTCGGAGAGGGCGAGGACGAGGAGTGTGGCAATATCTTCGTCGGTGGGTCCGTCGGTGGCCTTGTTCTTGCCCTTGTCCTTCTTCGCGTCTGTGGCTCGATTCGGGGGTTCGTCTAGGGCTACAAGGCTGCGTGTTGGTGGGGAAGGGCCAGGTACAGCAGCATCTGGAGCAGGCCTGGCTCGCTGGGCGACTTTCCTGGGTACGAACTGAAACATGGGCGGGGGGCCGAGGAGGGACTAGCCAACGTTCGCGGACAAGTCGCTGGCTGCGTCTCGCGCTCAGTCCCCCGCGCCGCGCGCCAGGGACCAGCTGTCACGTTCACATGCTCTACGTCACACTGCCAGGACGCGTCGCGATTGGCTGCTGCCCCTCGATCGGGAGAGCGATCGCGGCGCGTGGGAAGGCGGGGGATTTGTGCCTCGTCGGGGGATCTGATGAGAGCTTGGGATGGTAGCCGTGACCTCCACCCTCTTGAGCGCGAAAATGACCGGGAGATGTCGCCCGGTCATACTTATTACTTATCTCCCCATCCTCTTCTTCGACTCTCTCTCAGGGCCCCGCGAGGCGTAAACCACCTCTCCACCCTCTCCCTCCTTCCCCCCGCGCGCCCCGACCGCTTCATCTCGCCCTTCTCGCCTCGGACGCTCCCTGTCAGCCTCTACTCGACGTCCTCCCAACGACGAACCTCGTCCACGCCTTTAACGACAGCAGACGCCTTCGATCGGGCCTTGCCTCGCCGATCGCCTCCCCGTGTCAGCTCGGGGACCTGCATACGGAACGACGCTTGCTCTCTCGGGCCAAGTCTTGGATGACAGCGTGCGCCGCGTGCTAGCAAGGCAAGTCCGTTGCTCCGTCTGTCGATGCCCTTCCCATTCCCCGAGCACCCTGCGCCACATTCCGCCTTTGCCCTCTCCCTTTCGCCTGCCACCCACCCCTCGCTGGCACCTGCAAATTTATTCCCGCTCCAAACGCCCCGGGGCTCCCAACTCTCCGCTCTCCTCGCGTCCGCGTCGCGTACTTAAATGCACGCGGCTTCCGATGAGTCGCTTCGCTCTTCTCGCCATCCACTCCGCTCCCGAGCCCACACCCCTTCCCACCCCGCGCTTGATCCCCGTAATTTCCGCGTGTTGCGCGACCGAGAGCTGACGGGAGTTTGGCGTCGCTTCTCTGCGTCCCCGCGTCGCGTCGCTGCAGCTCGGCAAACAGATAATTCAGACTTTCACATGTCCGGCGCGGATTCCACCTCGTGGCAGCTCTTCGCTGCAGCAGCCGCGGTCTTCCTCGTCGCGTACGTCCTCAAGCGACGCTCTAATCCCGTGAGTTCAATTTGAGTCCCCGGATCGACGCCCAGGTCCGCTCTTTAACCTTTTCGTCCACCAGCTGTACTCCCTACCCACCATCGGGCCCTCGGCACCTCTCCTGTCGTATCTCGGCGCGTTCCGCTATGTCGTCGATACGGAGGGCATGTTGCGGGAGGGCTATAAGAAGGTGTGTGCGCATGAGCAATGTCTTTTATTTGCAGCTATGCGCAAGGCGATAGACGTTCTCCCAAAAGCTCTCCACGACCATTACCGTGTCACGATGGGAGCGCGAGGCTTTCAGCTCGCGCAATATACGCGAACGAAGGACACCTCTCTTCGTGAGGTACCGGGACTTGAAGAAGCTTGGCTTTGGTCTTGGGGTCTTCTCAGTATCAGCCATGTAGCCGACTTGAACGAGTTTCTTTCGGAGATGATTTCTATCGTTGCAAACAGCTGTCATTCGCTCGCGGATTTACTCACTATATGCGGCAGTTCTACGGGACTCTCTTCAAAATCTCCATGCTGGACGGATGGCTCGTAATTTTTACAGGCCACAAACTCATCGACGAGCTCCGCCGAAGCTCCGATGACGAACTGTCTGCTGTGGAGGGCACGACCCAGGTGCGTCCCCTGTTTCTCATGACAAGAATACCGGCACCATGTTCCCCCCTCGCTCCCCTTCCGCCTGCCCCGCAATGTCCTCCTTCGTCCGGAGCTGATCGGATATGTCTCGCACGCATACAGGTCCTGCAACTCCGACACACGCTCGGCCCGGGCATCGACGACCAGTTCCACGTCGCGGTCGTGCGCGACAAGCTCACGCGCAACCTTGCCGCCGTCTACCCCGACGTCCTTGACGAGGTCTGCGCCGCATTTCGGGAGTACATCCCCGCGCCCGCACAGGAGGATGGTGGGTGCCTATTGTATGCGTCTGGGTCCGGGGCGTGGCTCTGCGCAGAGACGTGGGAGCGCATGCTGGGCTGACGGGACGCTTGCCAGAATGGGTCCCGGTCACGATGTGGCCGGTCGTGCAGAAGGTGATCGCGCGGGCGAGCAACCGGGTCATCGTTGGCCTGCCGCAATGTGAGTGCTTACGGCTCGTTGCAGTGCCGAGGGTGGCATGGGATTGCTGACGATGGTTGCGTTGCGTTGTGTTGTTGGGCCAGGCCGGGACAAAAAATACCTCGATGTCGTGGTCAACTTTACGAACGACGTGTTTCTATCGTCGTTCATTATTAACCTCTTCCCGGACTTCCTTAAATCGTGCGCAACTTTTCATTTTCTTTACTTTATGCGAACGTCGGCCTGACCTTCGCCGCCCGCTGCAGATTAATCGCGAAGGCGGTACCCATGGTGGGGAAGAACAAGGCGGTCCTGATGCCGATGGTCGTCCCGCTGCTGCGGGAGAGGCAGCGCATGCTCGACGCGCACGGGTCCGACTGGGAAGACAAGCCGCGCGACATGCTCCAGTGGCTGCTGGAGGAGGCGCAGGCGAAGGGCACGCCATTCGACAACGTGGTCGAGAAGGTGCTCCTTGTGAACTTTGGCGCCATCCACACATCCAGCGGGGTACGTACCCTCATATATCTACTATTTTCAGTGGGAGAGCTGAAGTTGTTCCCATTCAGGCCTTTACACATGCGCTATACAACCTCGCTGCACATACACAGTACATCGCGCCGCTCCGAGAAGAGATCGAGAGCATCGTCGCTGCGGAGGGTGGAGCA